>CM038011.1:12028668-12478668 GCA_021234005.1 Nephelium lappaceum | reverse complement strand
ATTATATTGGAAGTATCATAGAAGTCTTTATGGATGATTTCACAGTTTTTGGAGACTCTTTTGATAATTGTCTGCATAACCTTGCACTTGTTCTTCAAAGATGCATAGAAACTAACCTTGTGTTAAATTCTGAAAAATGTCATTTTATGGTTGAACAAGGTATAGTTTTGGGTCATGTTGTCTCATCTAAGGGAATTGAGGTAGATAAAGCTAAAGTTGATATCATTCAATCTTTACCTTATCTCATTAGTATGCGGGAAGTTCGTTCTTTTCTTGGACATGCAGGTTTTTACCGAAGATTCATCAAGGATTTTTCCAAAATAGCATTGCCTCTAAGCAAGTTGCTGCAAAAAGGATGTGGCTTTTGAGTTTGATGAGGTGTGTAAAAAGGCGTTTGATAAGTTGAAGGAGTTGTTGACTTCTACACCGATTATCCAACCCCGAGACTGGAACATTCCGTTCGAGATAATGTGCGATGAAAGCGATTATGCTGTAGGCGCTGTTTTGGGTCAAAGAATTGGAAAAGCATCTCATGCCATTTATTATGCTTCAAGGACTTTGAATGATGCTCAGAGAAATTACTCTACCACTGGAAAAGAACTTTTAGCTGTTGTTTTTACTTTAGAAAAGTTTCGATCTTATTTGCTTGGTACTAAAGTCATCGTTTATTCTGATCATGCAGCCATTCGTTATTTGATGACAAAGAAAGAGGCAAAACCAAGGTTAATAAGATGGATACTTCTCTTGAGTGAGTTTGATTTAGAGATCAAAGATAAAAGAGGGACAGAAAATTGTGTCGCAGATCATTTGAGTCGTTTAGTTCATGTGGAGGATGAACTTCCCCTACAAGAAATGTTTCCTGACGAGCAATTGTTCTCTGCAAGTGTGATGCTACCCTGGTATGTAAGTATTGTAAATTTTTTGGTTACTAATATGTTACCTTCTAGTTTGTCTAAGGCTCAAAGGGATAAGATCAAGAGTGATGTCAAATACTATGTGTGGGATGATCCATACTTATGGAAGCATTGTACAGATTAAGTGATAAGAAGGTGCGTACCTGACAATGAAATTATTTCTATTCTCACCTTTTGTCATTCTTATGCTTGTGGAGGTCACTTTGGAGCTAAGAGAACAGCAAGAAAAGTGCTAGAATGTGGTTTCTATTGGCCTTCTTTATTTCGAGATTCATATTCTTTTTGTAAGACTTGCGATCATTGTCAGAAGACAGGTAATTTATCTCAGAGGAATGAGATACCTCAAACCCCCATATTATTTTGCGAAATTTTCGATGTTTGGGGCATCGATTTCATGGGACCATTCCCTGTATCTTTCGGTTATGTTTATATTTTGCTTGTTGTTGATTATATCTCAAAATGGGTAGAAGCTAAAGCTACCAGGACTGATGATTCTAAAGTTGTTATAGATTTTATCAAATCTAACATATTCTCCAGGTTTGGAGTTCCTAGAGCTTTAATAAGTGATCGAGGCACTCACTTTTGCAATCGAACTGTAGAGACTTTGTTGAAAAAATACCATGTGACCCATAAGGTGTCAACTGCCTATCATCCACAAACCAACGGACAAGCAGAAGTGTCAAATAGAGAGATCAAGTCCATTCTTGAAAAGACAGTCAATCCAAATAGAAAAGATTGGAGTTTGCGCTTGGATGATGCCTTATGGGCATATAGGACTGCATATAAAACGCCCATTGGCATGTCACCTTATCAGTTAGTATTTGGGAAACCATGCCATCTTTCAGTTGAGTTAGAACACAAGGCTTCTTGGGCTATTAAGAGTTTCAACATGAAGATGGATGAAAGTGGAGAATACAGGAAATTGCAGCTACAACAGTTAGAGGAAATTCGCAATGATGCCTATGAGAGTGCAAGGATTTACAAGGAAAAGACGAAGGCTTTTCATGACAAGATGATTTTTAGAAAGGAGTTTAAAGTTGTTCAAAAAGTCCTTCTCTACCATTCACGGCTACGTTTGTTTCCAGGTAAATTGCGTTTTCGTTGGATAGGACCTTTTATTGTTACTAATGTTTTTCCTCATGGTGCAGTAGAAATTCAAAGTTTAGCAACTTCCAAGCTGTTCAAGGTGAATGGCCATAGACTTAAACTTTTCTATGAAGGTTTCCAAGTAGAGAATGTGGTGCAATTGGACCTTGAGGATCCAATTTATTCTAATTGAAAAATGAAGCATTAAGTCAAGCTAACGACAATAAACAAAAGCGCTGCTTGGGAGGCAACCCAAGGGAAGTTCATTTCTTTTTCCTCTTACTCCTGCATTTATATTTTAGTTAATTTGTCTTTTCTTTACATTTGACTTTACATTGGGGAAAATGTAAGTTTTAAGTGTGGGGGAGGGGATTTAAGTGTGTTTAACTTGTCAAAAACAAAAAAAAAAACAAAAAAAAAAAACAAAAAACAAAACAAAACAAAACAAAACAAAAAGAAAAGCAAAAAAACAAAAAACAAAAAATATTTATACTCTTTGTTTTTGTGGTTTTCAACGATTTTTGGTTGTGTATGTCATAAGCAGGAGTCAGTTAAGTTTGAAAAATTCATAACATAATTGAATAAGTAATCTTCTTTCCTTGAGAATGGTAGTGACTAAATTCAGTAGATAAAAGTTGGTAAGATTTTGAGCCTTTAGACTGACACATTTATATCAGTCTCGCTATTTTCTTTTCTGTGTGATTTTCTACCATGGATTTGTTTCTCTAGAACTTGCCTTGATTCTCTTTGAGATCATATTGACACATGCATGCGTGAACATGATTAAGGCCCTCTTTGTTATAAGCTACACAAGCCAAATAGCCTACCTTGTAATTAATTTTCCCTTTGTTGAACCCCTTTGAGCTTTATTGACCTTTGTTTTTTTGTGAATCACATTACAAACTTTAAACCCGAAAAGAATACCTTTACCCAAGCCGTAAAGCTAGTGGAGCATTGTTTATCATTATGATATGTGAGGGCATGCAAGAAATAAGTGTGGGGGTATCTGGATTTGTAGTATGGCTTTGACTAGTGGAATGGAATATGTTTTGCTTCTCAATTCATGAGTTCCACTATTGATGTAATTTTGAAAAAAAAAAAAAAAGAAAAAAACCTGAGTGATGAAAGGAAATTGCTTTTAATATTACAATTTGTCCATGATCATATTTCCTCATAAAATTCCAACAAAGGAGTCTATTGATTTGTGATGTATAAAAGAGAGGGAAGATATGCAAAGAACTGCTCCCTGCTGCGAACGAAAAGTGTTCCTTTGAACGATCTCTTTTTCAATGCAGGAGTGTTACATGATTTAAATGCGTTGAAGCCAAATTGAAGAAGTTGCTGAATGGAGTGATTGTTTTTATATGAGTTATATATGTGAGCTTGAGTTGATTCATTTTTTTTGCTTTGCTAGTTTCGATGGCTTTTGAGCTACATTCCCAAATATTTTCCACCTTGACCCTAAACCATGTTACAACCTTTGAAAAGTCCTTATGACTCGAGTTATGCATGTGATCACAGTGGTGGAGAATGAGAAGATATGCAAGCTTATGGTAGATCATTTCCATTGGAATGAATGTGAGCGAAACACATACCCTTCAAACACATGAGAGTCGAGTGTTTATTTCTGTGAGGGTCTACGTATTTGGTTTATTCCATCTTCAAGATGAAATGCTTACTAAGTAATTGTAAGTTGTTTAAAAATGTTTGTTCATGATATGTTATGAGTTTTGAAAAGCTTGGTTATTATTTGCTGATAGCATTACAACCTTGGTATTTTTGGGAAAGTGAATTTGAGTTTTGCACGAGGACGAGCAAAAGTTAAGTGTGGGGGAATTTGATGAGAATGTAGAATGTCACATTTTTCTCTCTTAATGTTTAGTCTCTTATGCTTATTTGGTGCCTAAATGAACTCACTACTCTTATATTTTGATTTAGAATTCAAATGGAGACATTAAGAGCAAAACAGAGCTTTTTGAGCGATTTTAGACAGTTTCGACATTAGTTCGTAATCTGGACATAACTCTCTCATCCGAGCTCCGATCGAGATGATTCAAGATGCTATGGAAAGAAAAGAAAGAGTTCTACAACTTTCATGTTTCGAGTTTTGAGAGATACTAGCTGCTTCAAGGCCAAAATCGGGCTTAAAGTTGCTGCACCTGCACTGTTGGTGTTCTGGAATGTCACTGAGCCGGCAAGTTTGATGTGTTGACTTGACACAACTTAGTTTTGGAAGCTTCCAAATCTGATGCACGAAAATCCCAACTGAAATCACAACTTTCCTTCTAGTGTTGAGGCTATTTTTATTATTTTCCTTAATTAGTCATATTTGAATATTGTTATTTTAGGACAATGTTTAATTTGTTTAGCAGTTTTTTTTTTGGTCTTTGAGAGGGGCATTGCCATGTAGAAAATAGAGGAGAAATCATTAGACTGGCATCTCTTCTTCCCTGATCTCTGACTTTTTCTTCAAGTTTTTATGATGGCCATGCTTGGCTAATTTTTATAGTTGGTTGAAGAAAACTGAAGCCTCGGAATCAATAAAATTGTGAGATCTAATTTGTTTTTATTGTTCAATTTACGCCTTTGGTGTCGGATGTTCTTCTATGCTTATTTTCATGATTGTCTCGTTTAATTACTAGGAGGCCTACTAGTTTATTATTCGTTGCAATCTATTGGTAAGTTAGATATCAAATCCGTAATTGTTTGATCTCTCTAATTTATGAAGCAACTAAAATTTAATGAATTGCTGCATCAGAAATTATTAGACTTTAGGAAGAATGTTCGACTAAATTAAATGCAACCGCTTGAGCTTGTGTTGTTTAGCTTCACCGATTTCTTTCATTCTTAAGGTTACTATTAAATTAAACCTTTAGTGCTTGTCTTGGGTTATTTAATAGTTAGAATTGGTTAGATCATCTGTTTTCTAATTAATTGCAATTAAGGAGAGATAGGAAAAAAATTGGTTCCAAAGGTGAATATTTTAAGTGTGAATTAATATATACTTGCATCGATGATCAATTTTAAAATTCCAAGAGTGGATGTTGACTTAGACCAACGTTTGTTCTTTTGATTGATTTCAATATTTCAATTTGAATTGTTTTTTTTTGTTGTTTTTCTTAAAATTGTTTTTATTATACTCAAATACCTCTTCCCCATCCTTGTTCGAGTAGCATAAAACTAAGCTAGATACTCTCTGTGGGAACGATCCTTACTCGCACCACTACATAAATTTGTAAGAGTATAGGTTTAATTTGGTTGCCCATGACAGCACACCAACCCCTTTCCCTAGGCAATCTGCTGGCATCCTACGGTGACCCTCCAACTAGCCCTTTTGCTCAACTAAAGGATCCCCCGCAGAGCTAAGCCATATTCTTTCTTAATCTTTTCAAAAACAGCGGAAACGTGGGGAAATTTTTCATTTTTGTTTTAAACCTTTACAAAATATTTTATAAAAATTTGGGCAGCATCCCGTCTATTTTTCGGACTTTGCCACCCTGTAAATTATAAAATTTTACACTTCTAAAATATCACAAAACATTTCCCCCAAACTACAGAGCCTCAGGCTCTCATTTCTCAACACAACCACAACCACAATTTCATATTTCAATTTATCAACTGAATCATACATCCTGCATCAATTTTCTTCAGAAACACAATTTAAATCCATAAAAGGATATTTACAAAATCATATAGCGATAATAAAATATATACTTCTCTTAATATCAAACAAGTTAGGAATAGGAAATCACATCAACACTATCGCTGCGACTGCCTGGTATCGTCTCGGGGTAATCCTCAGCTATAGTACCTGTACCTGGGGAGGTTTATTTAAAAATACATAAAATATTGGGTGAGCTTTGAAAGCCCAGTGAGTGTCATATAATATCAGTTGAAATTACATTTTTATAAAAACCTCCCTAAAACATTTTCAAATTCATTTATTTAAAATCAAGTTTCATGCATCATTATTATAAAGCACATGTTAGCACGATTTTCAATTTCATAAAGGGATCTCCTATGGTTGCGGGGTTTTTATTCTAAAACCATTTTCTTTTATAAAACCGAAATGGTCCGACTCCGCTCGAAGGTGTCCAACCAACCAATCCGGCTCCCATCAACCTATAGTGACCCGTGCCTCATGGCACCCTAGTATAGAGCGGAATCCTACATCGCTCTATCCGGTTCATGTAACGGAATCCTACATCGCTACAGAGCGGAACTCTGTCTCGCTCGAGTAAGCTAGCTAATAATATACCTTTCATGTGCATTGGACTAATCTCTCAAACAATTGACTGACATGATATCTTGCGGGTATCTCCCGCAGTTAGTATAGTTAGTGACATACTGACACTACTAACTCTACCAATGCACACTTCGGGTACTCAACCCAGACCGGTAATAATATGATACTATCTGGATAAGTCATAGGTTTTATTTTCATCTTTATAATCCATTTCATATATAAATTATTCAAAACAAGAAATCATTCTTTTATTGAAAACACAAAATGATATTCTCTGTTACTGTGCCATTTATCATTTAAATCATATTTCATTTTCATCAAAAATATCAAAACATGCATGAAACATTCATTCATTAATCAAATCAACCAAAAACGTATTAAAATCATTTTAACACTCACTTTTCGCTATCACTTCCGAATGACTATCCGGAAGGCTCTAAAATTGCGCTCTAGCGCTCTTCCCTAGCTCCACAGGCTGATTCGTCACCTACACAACTTACATATATGTAAATTTACTTTCACGTCAACATCTGAAAACTCGAAATAATTAAAATTACATAATCGTCCCCTAGTGACCCTTTTTAGGCGTAATTCTCCATTTTTGATTCCTTAATTAAATCTCTGACTTTTATCAATCCCAATACGCCTAATTAAACTCATTAGGGTCATCCGAACTCTCAACGGACGCCATATGGGCCAATTTACAAAATTGCCCATTAAACTAGTTTAGCGCGCGTTTTGGTTTCTCTCTAAATCTTTGGCATTTTCTTGGTTTTCTAAACTCCCTATCAACTTCAATCACTTATTTTTCAACTCGTTTTCACTCAAAAATAACCAACAAACAAATCACAACAAAACCTATTTCGAATCAACTCATACACCAACGAAATCATCATTTTCAAACTTAAATAACTCACCCCTTTTTCTATCGCGTTAACTTTGCTTTGAGATTGATTTTAGGGTGGTTTTGGACTAGTTTGGAGATGGATCTAAGCTGAGATTGGACTGGTTTTCTTCCTCTTTTCTTCCCCTCTCTTCCTCTCTCTCTTTCTCCCTTGGTTCCGCCGCAGTTTGCCACTGGTTTCACCGTTGATCTGCACACATGGAGGAGTTGTTCTGGCCGCGGTTCAGCTCGGTTTTTGCTCCGTTCAGGTCGGGTTTGAGCTGGTCTTCGTGCGAGTTGAGCTGGAGCAGCTCGTCGGCATTTTCAGCTCAGTTCCACGTCGATCTGTCAAGGTTTTGCTGCAAGTTTGGCTTCCGTTCGCGGCGAGCTCAGCGGCTGGATGGCGATGACAGCAAGCTGGTCAGTCGGTCGGCGTTGGTGGCTTGGTCGGTGGCGGTCTTCTTCTTCTCTTCTTCTTCTTCTTCTTTTTTTCTTTCTTCTTCTTTCTTTCTTTCTTTCTTTCTTCTTCTTCGCAAGATGAGAGACTGGTTTGTTTTTATTTTTAAAAGTCAACTATAATGTTTTGGCTTCTATTTTCCTCCCCACAATTCTCAATAATTCCACTTACACCCTAAAACAATTCCATTTTCCTCCCTTAGATTTTATCTTAATCTTACTATGGTCACAATTATTAAATTCTATCTTCAATTTAGTCCCTTTTTACCTTAAAAATTATTCGATTTCATTTATCAATTTAACTTCTCGTTTAATCTCCAATTGAGTTTAAATCAATTCCTATGGGTTCTCTATAACCTTAAGCGTCTCCATAATTAATTTAGGGTCTCTAATCGACACTTAGGGACTGTTCCTGGGAACCCGTACAATAATAAAATAAAGGGTTTACAGTTAGAGATATAGTGACAAAGAAAAATGTAATGATCAAATATATATCTACGCATGAAATGGTTGCAGATCCATTTACAAAAGCTGTGACAAGAGATGTATTTATATTACATGTCAAATCTTTAGGCCTGCGTAGATTGTGATGTAATAATTGTCACTTTGAATTATATCTATTTAAGAATAAATATGTTGAATTCATTACATAATACTAGCACATATTCATTTCACTTGAATTATATAAAGTATGTCGTCAGGTTGGAGACTGGTATTCTTACACGTACAGTCGCCTTGATTGCTAGGATGGCAAGTCAAGATGAGGACACATATATTTTAGAGAATAAACTGAAGGTTGTTCTCTCAAGGACTTAGAATATATGAAATGTCGCTTTGGCTATAGCCAAGATGAGGTTCAATACTAAATATCAATAATAGAACCGCTTGTGATGTATCCCACCATCATGAGAACCTGATTAAGCCAGATGTGAGTTTCCCGAAAGTAGGCACCTAGAAAGCGAGCTTTTAGAAACTCAGGTTAGACGCTAGGAAAGCGTTTGAACTAAGATCTGTATAGTGAATAATCTAAATATAATAGACATACGCATCCCTATTGTAGGGCAAGATTCACTATAACATGCGTTTCATACCGCGTGTGCTTGTCGTGACCGACATGGAAAATGAGTGAATTCATCCCTGATTCCTCATTGTGTAAGTTCCATTGAAGTTTATAAAAAACTTCTACCTATGTCCTTAATGACTGTTCACTTTGTCTCAAAGTAACAAGGTGATGTTTGTACCATTAGTGTGTTTTCTATGGTCATGATAATTCGACCTATGGGACTCTTCTATGGTGTCAGTCATTTTGTTGACCGAGGGACGAAAGTGAGACAGAAAGATTTAATAAATTTTATTTTTCATATATTTATATGTCGACAAATTGTGATTTGGAATCACAATTGTAATTATATGAAGAATTAGATAATCAAGCATATTATGTTAAAGGGATCGAATATGCTTGAACAAATAAAATTCTATTAAATCTAGGACATAATAATGAACAAATTTACAATCTCTTGTATAGAAATACAATTGAGATTTAAAAGTAAATCCTATCTCATATAACGTTGTTCATAGGTCACACAATGTATTTGCCTGTATATATGTCTGTACTTCTTGTTAAAAAGAGGTCACTAATGTTTTCTCTATTAGTTCTGTTTGGCTCATCTTGTGTGAGTGGGAGATGTTAGGTTGTATGGTTTTGGGTTGGGTCCACCCAAGATGACCCAAATCCAAATCCAAAAACAAGATCCAATAAAATGGATAATCATCATCAACTGCAATTGGCAGTTGGAAGCAGTTTTCTTGTTTTTTAAAAGGGTAACTGCATGAAGCAGTTACTGTCTATAAAGGTTTCAGTTTGATTGCTTGAGAAAAAGGTGATGAAAAAAGAAGAAAAACAGAGACGAGAGATATATGAAAAACAGAGAAAAATAGAGAAAGAGAGACAAGACATTTATCATTGTGGTTTGTGTTTTCCTTCCTGTTTGGTGATCGAGATCCGACCACTGGTTGAACAACGCGAATTGAAACGTCTTCCACTGCATTCCAGGTTCTCCTTTACATATTTATAAACTCTGTTTTTATGTTTTTCATTTACTATTACTGTCAATATTTGAAATAACAGGATATCAATAGCTTAAGGCTAGAGACTTGTGCATTTACTAGTAATGCATACAATTTCGGCTGCTATAGGTAGTGGGTACAGTTTCTATGTTAGCTTAGATAGCTATTACGAGGACTAGGGAAGAGACTCTAACGTCACTAAATATAAGGAAGTAAAATCGATGCAATATTCTATTATTTATGATACTAATTCATTTACTGTTTTCTTTATTAACAATTGTCGTTGATTTTGATTGTATGTAAGGTCATGGTGGGCAAACTTTTTCCCTAGATGTAATATAACATACAGTGGAAATGTTGTTTCTTATCATTTTGATCCTTAAATCACTATGATAAGCAACTGTGGTTCAAGGCAACCATTGTAACCATTACTAATGTTATGTCTTCTTTTGTCATCATAGTTTAACCATTAGTTGTGTTGAGTCATTAATTATCATTATTTTATGCCCACATTACCTATTATTTATGCTATGTTTTTGTGTGGAATTGGTACTTTTAATTTGTTTTATGTTTTTATGCTTTGAATTAGGTTTTGAGAAGAAAAATGATGGAATCGAAGGATTTTTGAAGATTAATTGCAGCTCAAGGAATTGGAGAATGTTTTAGAAGGAAATTGCAGAATTTTGGGCAGAAACGTGACGTGAATTGCGGGAGTTCGTACGAAGCGCACAGTTTGATTTGTGTGAGGTTTAACCTATCAAATTAAAGCCCCGGATGTCTAGTTTCCATAGCCACTGACGGTTCGTCAATTGGAATTTTGTAGAGAAAGTTATGACCGATTAAGTACCTGAAGGTCATGCTGTCACGAGACCTGACAGCTACGGGAAAATATAGGAAATTCGAATTTCCTCTTTTAGCATTCCTAATCAATTTCCTAAACCTTGAAATATCCTAATTAAATGAGTCAAGCAATTAGGAAGAGTTTTAGTCCTAAAATAAAAAGGGATTCACTTTCCAAATCAAAACTTAATTCTAAATCAAAGTTGGAAGTGGAATCCTTTTCAATTGAGGAAATCTTGTCTCTCAAGAATTGAATGCCTATAAATAGGTGCTTTCACCATTCAATTGGGGGAGAGGAGAAGACAGAGATCAAAAGAAAAGAGAGAAGTGTAGGAGCAAGGCTGAAGGCTTCGGTTTCATCTTTTCTTTTCTTTATTTTTATTTAGTTAGTTTATTTGTTAGGGCTAACTTGAAGCCCTAAACATGAACTCAATTTGTTTATCTTTTCAATAAAGATTTATATTTTGCATGATGAAATTAATGTCTCTAGTTTAATTTTATTCTATTTATTTTGTTTTTTTGATTGATCACCTTGGAAACATATTTTTAGGATTATGTTGTAAGAATATAAACCGCACATCATACGGGCATATTCTTTGTTTGCAACAATCAATTACTTACGAACCAATTGAGAGACATTAATTCATAGATACCTAGAATAGACATCATATTCTAGATTTTGTGTGATATTCATATTCTTCTAGTGCATAATGGGTTCCAATTATTAAACCTAAGTAGACATCATGCTAGGTTATAATTAGGAATACACGCATCTACGTAGACATCATGCGATTTGTATACTAATTAAGGAAGAATCTATACGACATGAGTTAATCATACCTTGTCGTGAATATCTTCATCATGCATTATCATGAATTTGTTTTATTAATCTTTTTAGCAAATTGAGGGATTGTTTAGTGGTGGATAGGATGTTCTAACTAAGCTTTTATTCATTGATTTCTTCTATTTAATTTTATGCATTAATTTAGTTTATTCTCAATTTAATTCCAAAAACCTTTTATTTATTTTAATTGCTCTAATTTAGGTCTTAAATAAATTTAAAATTAAAGTAAGTTGAAACTCCTCGTGGGATCGACCCTTGCTTGTCGCTATACTCAGTCAAACGATTTGTGCACTTGCAAGGTTTAAATATATTTGGTTTATTAAAAAATTAACCAACAAGTTGAAACCAAAAGGAATCGGTTTTTAACATTTTAAACCGAATCAAACCAAAGTTAAATTGGAAAACTATATTTTCAAGTTGGTTCTATCCCAAGCTTTTTGGCCCACCCTTATGTGTCAAGTTAAAACAGAAAATGAAAACCAAAAGAAGTGTATGATGATAAAACTCAAGACCTCACAAGATATGCAAAATATATAACATAGAGGGCGGAACAATTAGGAGATTACCCATTGAACAAAATTCTTGAAATTAGTATAGGATCCCCCACCTTGTTGGATGCTATTCATCAACTTTGCCTTGAGATTCAAAACATTGGTTTTGTGGTTTTTATTTTCCAATAGTTGTACTAGTTTAGTATTAATTTCATCTCGAGTAATTATCCCTCTTTCATCTGGGTTGAATCCCCATCCAACCTTCCAAACATCACAAATGTAGTTCTTATTGTGGAACTGATCAGCAAAATACGACCAGCACAAGAAAGGGATTCCATTGCTCACACCTTCCATGGTGGAGTTCCAACCACAGTGACTTACAAAGCAAGCAACCGAAGGATGTCCCAAAACCTTTTGTTGTGGTACCCAACTGACTATAAGACCACGAGCAGCTTGAAATCCTGCCGGGTAGGCATTGGTAGGATCCATTCAATGAAATTCTTCAAGTTTTTGTAAGAGCCACCACCTTCTTTGATGTTACTCATGACTATTTCCTGGAGATTTAAAGCCCGTGTTTTATACTCTTCATTGTCAAGAAGTTCCTCCACCTTAATCTGGAACTCTTCATGTCTAATTATGCCGCGTTCGTCTCTAGTAAATCCCAATCCAACCTTCCATACATCACAAATGTAACTCTGGTTGACAAATTGGTCAGCAAAGTGAGGCCAGCACAAGAAGGGGATCCCATTGCTCACGCCTTCCATGGTGGAGTTCCAGCCACAGTGACTTGTGAAACAAGCAATAGATTGATGCTGCAGAACCTTCTGTTGCGGTGCCCAACTAACCATCTGCCCTCGACTTGCAACTCTTCGTTTAAATCCTTCTAGGTAGGCTTCAATCTTTTCGTCTACAAAATCAGGACGCACAACCCAGAGAAATGGTCTGTCGGAGAGTTCAAGCCCCATGGCCAGTTCTTGAAACTGAATTGGATTAAAAACAGTTAAACTTCCAAATGCAACATATATGACTGATTTTGGTGGTTGTTGGTCTAGCCATTTCAAACACATGAAATCTTCTGGCCAGAAGTTTCCAGCTGAATCACCAAGCCGTGTACTTGCCAACAAAGGGCCTATAGGTAGGATCTCAGGAGCCAAAGCATATGCTGCAGCCTCAAGGTCGTAAGCTGAGTTGCAGAGCAGCCAATCAGTCAATTTTATCGCTTTGTTGTTATTAATCATAAGTTGGAAAATGTTTTTCTGTGCATTAACATTGCCAAAGCTAGCCCATACAAAGTTTGTTGTGTCCATGGCAGGCATGGTTGGTGACAACTTAATTATCTGTTTTTTTATAGGAGTTCCTGCAAAACAATTTCAGTCAGTTGATGTGATATCACTGCAGACGACATGAAAAGTTTATAAAGGAGGTTCTCACCATCATTGTCAATAATTCCATCATCAATCAGCTTTGGGATGCTTAAACTCAAAATCATAAGCGCGGCTGCAGCAGGACAAAAGGCTGCTCTCTTGATTCCCTTCTTCTCTGCAAGTTCTAAGGCCCATCCAATACTCTGATCTGCAAGGATACAGCTGATCCTATCATTTTCGGATCCATTAATCTGTTCAATGAGCTTCTCCACATTCCCTGGCACAACTCTCAGCATTGCTTCGGATAGCTTCCCTGGTTTGTTCCTGTCCTCCAATGGTTCTATCCCATCTGGAATAGAAACAAGATGGATACGATCCTTGATATCTTGCATTGTGGACAATGCATTCATTACAAGTCCGTGATTGTATTCTGTGTTCACAAATGTAATTCTGCAGCCATGTTTAACCAAGAATTGTGAAAAATCCATTAAAGGAATCACATGGCCTTGTGCTGGATATGGTACAACTAGAACATGTGGACTGCCCATTCTAGATTTCTACTTCTTTCTTTTGCAGTGCAATTTCAAGTCATAGTGTTTGTGGGGAAGTTTAGATTGCGTAAAATAGAACTCCATAGCTTGTCGTCACATTATTTGATGTTCTTTAAAATCTTAAAATGGGAATCTTTTTTTTTTTTTTATATAGCATTCTTGACATCATTTCATTTCATGATTGACTCAACTACCATTTTATTTCTTTTTCTTTGACATCATGATGGACACTTACTGGATTTTGTTTGGTTTTTTGTGTATGTCTGTGGTGGTTACTATGTTGGTTCCAACACTACAATGTTATTTTTCTGCAGAAACTGTTGAAAATGTGTTTAGAATCAAATATACAACATTTACACCTTATTTTAATGTAACATCATCATCTTCTTCACATAAAAATATTATCCTTTGAGATTTCCTTGTAATGAATTTGTATCCTATGAACTGTGAATGGAGTTTTTGGACCCTGTAAAATTCTCACAAATGGCAGGGAAGAGCAACAGAAAACAAATATAGGGCTGCCCTTCCTTCCATAAAAATAGTTTCAGCTCTGTCTAGCAGATTAATGCCAGCGATGCACTTGATAAAAGGAATTGCCAATTGTTCAATTGTGCTTGATGTTGAAATGCACTAATCAAGTAGGCCTCGAATTCATTAGTTTATTTAAACTTTGATGTGGATCTGGTCCCCAAAAATAGATTTTTTTTTTTTTTTTTTTTTCTGAGCTCTGGTCCCACAAATTAGTTGAGCTGTCTCTGGTATGTTTTTATATTCTTTTTGTGGTCCAAGTATTGCAACAACATTCAAAACTCTACTTAGGTACCCATGAAGTTGTGGGGCTACCTATCACTGTATAGCATATATAGTAGTTCAGAGATATGGAATATTTAATTGACTTTGGCAAAAATGCGAACAATGACAATGGATGTATGACAGAACTTGCGTGGAACACGACTTGGCAGTGGATATCATTGTAATATGTTACAAAGCAATAATTGTAGTTGCAATTTTGCTAAACAATTGAACCATTTTTTCTGTGGACCTTGGACAATAATTGACCAAAAGCATACAACTTGATGCAGATTTGAGCTGTGGGTTGCGGTACATAATGTCTTTTCCTCGAAAAACTGGCTTAGGTATCATGTTTAGAGTGGCGATATTTCCACCCCTCTAAAATCATATGTACACCTTTAATTTATACATTTTTAATATTCTAATATTATCCTTAGATTTAATATTAACACTTCAATTAAAAAATAATATTGTTATTATTTTAATTAAATTGGAATGCTCCAATTTCAAATCCTAATAAAAAACTTAATTTGTTTTGATAAAAGATAATCAAAGATGAGAGCCTTTTGTTGGATTTGTAGAGGTTTTACAAGAAGAGAAAATAGAACCCTAAATTTGAAGGGTTTTGTGGTTTTCTTTTTTGGGGGAGGGGGGGTTGGTTAAAAATTTGTTTGAGTGAAAATAGAGGTTGTCAGTTTTGTTTGGTAATTTTATATATAGGGTTTTGGTAAAATATAAGAATTTTGAGTAAAGATGAGAGAGAACATAAAATAAAAAAGTAATGAACATAATAAAACAGGACATCAAAACAAATTTAAAAAAAAAAGTTTGACTCTTTTAATATTTTAGTTTAATTAATTTAATTATTTATATAATTATTTACTCAAAATATTTAAATATTTATATAATTCATAATATATAAAATGTACTTATAGAATATGAATTTTTAAAAATTCTAATGGGGTGTAAATACAAAGAAGGGTGTATAAACACTTTTCCTATTTTCTTTTTGAAATTGTATATACAGTTTTTAAGGGATGGAAATATCATCACTCTTAGGTATTACGTTAAATGCAAAGGCTCAGCCCAGCCCAAATAATAACATTAAGGCTCAAAGCAACCACGAGCGAGCCGCACTTATAATAACATTAAGGCTTAAACTTTTTGTCTTAAGTATCACTTAGAGAATCACTTGTGTGCTCTAATGGGCCCCTCATAAACTGCATACCGACATCTAAAGGTGCTTCATTTTTCCTGTTTCCTTGGGCTCATCTTTGTCAATATTTATGATATTATAAACAGTATTATACGTTTAATCTTAAATTTTAAATACTATAATTATATCATTTTTTTATCAATTTAAACTTTTAAATCTAATAGTAACTAACATGGTATCAGAATTTTAAATTTTCTGGTTCAATTTTTAACCTCTCTCTCCTCTCTTTTATCTCAAATTTTTGTATTCGACATTTATTATTTGTCGATGAGACATATAAGGGAGCGTGTCACGTGTCAGGTATTAAATACTATAGTTGTGCCTTTTTGTACGACCTTAAGTTTTTAGGTCTTATGATAACTAACAGCGTAAAACAAACAATAAACCACCATACTCTCTGTATGTAGTTACACCAAGAACTTGTGCAGTTACACTATTGCGCGACTTGTCAAACAAATCATAAACCACAGCAGTAATTCAAGGACGAGAAAGTTTTCTGATATCGTCTTGATTGGCAAACCAGTTGGGTATGAGGGTTGAAGCATAGGGATGGATATCCCTGTAGGACTTCTTGATAGTGGCTTCAGCAACTTGAACAGCATTAGAGACATCTCTAAGAGACTTTCTGTGATGAGAAAGCTGAGCTATCATGTAAATAATAGCAGCCAAAAGAGATTTAGGACTCCTCCTGAGATCCAACTTCTCAGCTCTCTCGACAGCTTCACGAATAGCCTTAACAACCTTTTTGTCCATGCCAAGATAGGAAGAACAAAACCTGTTCACATATTCAGCAGCCTGCACAGCCCCCATTGGAACCTTATGTTGTTTCTTTATAAGATCAGCTGCTCTGCAAATCTCCTTCTCTTTGAGTTGAAAGGGACTAGCCAACTCCTTGAGGGTCCTGGAGACGTTACTTTCTCTGCAAGCAATGTACAAGCAAGCAGCCGTGACAGCTTCCAACTTTCTTCCTCTGCAAGTTTTGTGTTCCTCAACGGAAATGTATATCTCATCAGCATGATGCTGGACGGTTGGGAGGAGGCCCAAGCTATCAGCCATATTAGAAATCAATGCATGCCCTCTGTTCAAAACAGCATCAGGACCATGCAGCTTCTTGTTGAAAATTTTTACGTCAGAGGGGTTGGGATTGGGATTGGAGATGTAAGTAACAAGGTTGGGATGGGCGAGAAAGGGGTCTTGGGGCTGTCCAACGCGGTTGGGATCTCTATCATCGTTGCCGTCATCAGCGAAGGTTCTCCATTCCTTGGTTTCTTCAATTCTCCAAGATTCAAGAACCAGTCCACACTCTCCACAGATTGTGTCACCTGACGTGTTATCCTCCACTATTTCGGTGGCTTTCTTGCAATCCACGCAATAGTTTTCAGTTTCCATTCCTATTTCAGTGTCTTTTCTTGCAAATCCAAGCAATAGTGTCTTTCTTGGTTTCTTGCTGCCTTCTGATGAGATGGGGTTTTGAGTTTTACTATTGCAATCCAAGGAATTCCGTATTTGACTGCTCTAACAACGTACTTCAGCGATGGTTTGTTGTTCGCTTTCGGTCAATTCAGAGATTTCTTTCGCAGGTTCATTGACTGGTAGTGGAACCCCACCAATCTTCAGGAAAAGCTGTTGCTACTGTGTTTCTTGATTGCGTCTCTCTCTCTCTCTCTCTCTCTCTCTCTCTCTGTTTTAATGTTCTGTTATTGATTGTGTTTCACTTGAACAAAATGATATCTACATGAATGGCGAGCCTTAACCTATATTTATAGACGCCAAACATACCTGTCAAACCAATATTGGATGTCACACTAACCCTATTCCACTTCTGACTTCTTTTCTATTCAAATAAGGAAAACACACCTGTCTAACCACTATTGGACGTCATCCTAACCCTATTGCACTTCTTTTCTATTCAAATAAGGAAAAGACACCTGTCAAATCACTATTGGATGATTTTTTTTTATTTTACTTTTCTTTCTTATATTATTTAGATAAAATAATAATTTTTTTTTTTAAATTTAACAGTTGAAAATTTGTTTTATCGAATTTTCTTTTCTTTCATATATTATTTAGATAAAATAATAATTTTTTTTAAAATCGTTGAACTTGGTTAAAAATTTTTTTCGTCTTCTTGAATATTAGTCGTTCACTGCCACTATCGACCTATTACCACCGTCGCCGTTGTTCACCATAGCCGACAACTTTCAACCAACCATATATTCCTCTTCTTGTAGTTGAACCTTATATTTGCTTCCTTCGTTTTGTTTTGATACATACATACATATATATATATATATATGAAAATAAATAATTAGATTATATAACTTTTTTAAAATTATGAATTACTGATGGTAGGATTTTTGCATATATATAATATATATATAAACAGAAATGAAAATAAATAATTATATTATATTACTTTTTAAAATTATAAGGTATTGATGATAAAATTTCTACGTATTTATATATACACATACATATATATGTCAATGAAATCAAATGTTATATATATACATACGTAGGTATATATATTTCAATGTATGTATATGTGTATATATTTCAATGAATTGAACTCAAATGTTATATATAGTGTAGTTTGTAGAATATTTCTTGTCAAGTTTGTAAATAGAAGACCTTTTACAAAATATGTACAAGTAAAAGTATTGAAAATTTTCCAAAATCATGATAGTGGCATCTTTGCAACAGTGAGGGTGAAATATGAAACCTATGACAGCCCACCAGAGGAAAACACAAGTTTTACATTTCATTTAGTAATCTTGCGATGAAAGCAGGGCGGTGGATACAGAGTCTCTTTGTGTACTACATAGGAAGTTAGTATGGGCTATCCGTATTGATCTTCACATTCTAGACAATAGGGAGTAAGATAATTATTTATTTATTTTTTTCCTGATTGTATATTGCTGTTCATGTTATCTTTACTAATGTTAAATGCTTATATCTTATAATTTTATTAATTTGATACGTGGAAGTGGAAACAGAAATCTTGTTGACGTTGCTAACATCGCTGCTTTGGCTGCTGTCTTGACATTCCGGAGGCCTGAATTCTCATTAGGAGGGGAAGATGGTCAGGAAGTAATCTAACATCCACCTGAGGTTAGCTCCTGAAATTTCTGTAGATTGAATTTTAGGTTTCTTTGCTCTCCGTAGTGTTTTTTTAAGGAACTCAAGCTCACTTGTTGTCTGGTCAAATTATAAAGAATCTTGTATGTTCATTGTTGAATATCAAGTTTATAAGTATTAAAATTGATATGGACAACTCTTTTTGGATGTTTCCATGTTCACTACTCTGCCAGTCTCTTGGTTGCTACAGTTATCTTTTGGATTGTCTCTTGACCATATATTATGATTTTATGTTGTTGCATTTTGGCAGGAGAGGGAACCATTGCCCTTGATAGTGCATCATCTTCCCATAGCAGTTACTTTTGGGTTTTTTAGTAGTGAGAGCATCATGGTAGAGGCAAAATTAGTCCTATAATTTTGTTTTTTGTCTCCTGGAATCTTAAAATGATGCATATCATGTTAATTTTTATTTTATTAAAGTTAAAATATGTGGATATTCAAAACCTCCAAAAAGAGCATGATTTTATCAAAATAATTTCTTTTTAATTTATTAAAGTTAAAATTGTAATTAAAAAACCTTAAATCTTTATTTAAATGAATTTGATCTTTTTTTTTTAAGAAAATCAAAGCCTTTTCATATGTTACTTTAATTATAAATTATTGATATATTTATGGAAGAATAGAAAATTGTTTAGATTATGAGTAAATTTGGTATTAAATTATAGGAAAAACTTCATTTGAGTCTCTGAGATTTCGAAAAATATCAAGTTTTTAAAGTTCTTTTGAAAACAGCTCTAACAACACTTTTCATCTCTAACTTTTCAAAAACTTTTTAAAAAAGTCGAAAACCGTTAATCAACTAACAGTTAACAATAATAGAATAAGTAAAAAATTAGTCAACTAATAGTCAACATTAATAGAATAAGTAAAAAATATTTTTACCCTTGATGGTTGTGAGTGTAACATAAATTATCAGATTATCCTAATTAAACAATGGATTTACAAATTAAATTATCTAAAATTCTTCTGGATTTAAGTTGTTATAAATGGCCTAAAATCATCATTGACCGTTAGTTGATTAATAGTTTGGACTTTTTTTAAGAGTTTTGAAAAAGTTAAGGATGAAAGAGTAATTTTCAAAAAAAACTTTTAAAACTTGATATTTTCAAAACTTTTGACGATTAAATGAAGCTTCCCCTAAATTATATTAAAGTGTTAATTTATTTTAGAGTCTTGAAATTTAAATGAAGTTGCATGTTAATTCAAAATTATATCAAATTTTAATTTATATTACATATTAATTTTCTTTACAAGTGATAAATTTATTTATATATGATGAAAAAACAAATCATCAACTACTAATGTACAAACACTCTAAAATTTCATTGATATATACTTGTTAAAAAAATCTCATATTGAGATATTAATTGTCAAAAAGAATATTAAATTGTGTATATTAACTATTAAAAATCTCACGGTGAAGTTTTGAGTTTCATTTGAATAATACCTTACGAGCCTTAACCTTAACCGTAATATTTATAGATGTCAAATCCTTCTCATAAGAGGAAAACACACCTGTCAACCACTATTGGATGTGACCCTAACCTTATTACCTGTTTATTATAGGATACAATACTTCTTTTCTTGTATCCAAAAAAATAAAATATTTCTTTTCTGTTTAAATAAGGATAAACCTTCAATACCAATGAAAATATAATAGTACTAATAAACAACAAAAGAAAATTTAATTATAAGATCATGTTATTGTTTATGCTGCTTGAATATACATACATACATACATACATACATACATACATACATACATATATACATATATATATGTATGTATGTATGTATGTATACTCAAGCAGTATGGAGTTTTGCTGTGCTTATTGTTTTTTAGTTTTATTGGTTCTACAAAAGCTTTAGTTTTTTTAGTATTATAAATTTTTGAAATAAATGCTGCAAGAGTTATCATTAAAGAAAATTAAGCAACCAGAAAGTTTATTTTCGTACTAATTTTTCAAACCTGACATTGGATGCACTAGTAATTAAAACTCTAATTGGGTGATTCTAGCATATAAACAAATTTATTCTCTTAAGGATATTATTTGAATTAGAATAGGTGCTTACAGTAAAAGTTTATTATTAAAATTTTAATAGTGGATGTACTTTCAAATTGAATATATAAATCATATCAATGGGTGGCAATATTGACACCCAATCTACAATCTTTTGTTATAAATTGAAGTTAACACAAAAATTAATAACTTGAATGGTGAAAACAATTACTATCAAAGATAATGAGGTAAAGAAACATTGGGGCCTCAAGAGGCCTTGGCCTTTTAAGCCCACAGGCCACAAGTTTGAATTTATATATATATGTGTGTGTGTGTGTGTGTGTGTGTGTGTGTACTCACTCCCAGCCCGAAATTGCCACTCTTGTTAATATGTGAACCATGATATCTATACCTAACAACTGAAGAAACATGAAAAGGGCACTTTATACATAGAAATGGTTCAATTTATCAGTTTATAAGGTAATGTTGGGTATTTAACTATCCAGTCGTATCAACATCTAACGCCATATAGTAGTTTGTTCCGCATGTTGTGCATCGGTCCAACCTAAATTTGGGCAGCCAACTAGAGTCCAGCAGTACATATGGCTTTTAAGAAGAGGAAGAGCCCTTTACTATCAAACATGGGAACAAACAGTAGTCATCCCAGGACCACAACCACATCAATCAGAAAATTATAAGAATGTTCAGTCATCATGGATGACAAATGTGAGAACAGTTTGTATATTAGCGAAAGTCCAACAAGGACCAGGGTGTGCTTCAATTAGGGTGATATTCTGGGTCCCATTTGGAATGATCAAAATGGATGTTGAAAATCAAACCCCACGTGGTGAGGATGACGGTGGAATTATACAAGAAAAAGTTATCCTCAGAATAATAAAAATGTCTTCAAGTTCTGGATGTTGAAAACAAAAACAACCCCCACCAGTGCTGTCAGCAGATTGCTTGTCCACCAATCAATCATCCTCGTATACACAGAACCCCACAAAGTATTATTAATTAATAGCCAAGTTATATAAAAAAAGAAAAAAGAAAATTGACTGTGATTTTGTTTCCTCTTCTTTATTCTGCTTTTGGTTCTGGTTAGTGAGGATTTTTTCAAGCAATCTTTTTCCTCTCACATCACTTTCCCAATCATAAATGGATCAGATCCTGACAGAGTGGCACACAAGTTAGTTAATAAAGATATCAAAGCAGCTGATGTGTCACTGCCCCTTTCAGTCAATTTTTTTTCAAAAGAATGAAATGGGATTGGCAGACACTCCAGTACTTAGAATCCTTCCAACCGAAAAACAACATAGCTTTTCTGCCATGAAAAGCGTTTTCTTGTCTTTTACTCCATTATAATATACATATATATTCTTGTGACATGGAGGGGCAACAGAATCAATGTCTGAAGCTAAAAACTTGTACTTTTCTGAGAAAATAATGTTTTGCAAAGTAGTCACAGAAATAGAAGCTTCCACATCCTTTTCAGAGACATCTTTTTGCTGCCCCCAATAAAATGAAAGCTAATAGGAAAAAACAACACATCACACATGTGACTGAGTAAACCAGATGTACCTTCACTATTTTTGGATCCACTATGTCTGGAAGAAGCCAATTCTCCTGTTCTTTCAATTTATAATCAGCTTAAACCTGAAATAAGGGAACAGGAACAGAAAAAGGCAAGGAAGAAGAGAACTGAAACACCAAAGTTACACCAAAATAGGTCATTAATTTACTTGTGCTAAATTTGACTAATTTATGTAACAACTTAAAAAAAAAAAAAAAAAAAAAAAAAAAAAAGAGTTAAAAATAAACATCCATGCTAATGAGGCCCTCATCCTTTGTTTTTTTTTTTTTTTCCAAAAGATACTTCAAAAAACTCCTATCCTCCTTGGAAATTCATGAAATTTACAAGAAACAATATGTACTTTCCCAAAAATGACCACAGTTGGCCTCAATCAAAATGATTGAGTGCCTCCGGTACAAGGATTGACTTCTCCCGATTCCATCTTGCAATCCTCTTCTTACTTTGATGCCAGTACCTAGGTTAGTGTAGAGAGATCGTAGCTGCATGGAAGAGGATGAGGAATGCTGGATATGGATGCAAAAAGGATTCATGTGGAGAGGGGATCAAGCAATTGATAATCACAGAGAAATACATTGTAAACCCTCAGGAAGATTTCTGGGCATTGGAACCACTGTGACATATCTCTGGGGCAATGGTCTTTGCGTTCCAGAAGATGATGATGTGCCTGAGGCATCTGCTTGTCCTCGGATATGAAACTTGGCAAAACGGTTGATGACTGCAAACCTTTCTAACTCCTGGCATTCCACTTTTATGTCTACGATTGATGTTGCCCTAACCACGCTGCACCATCAAATGAATGCATTGACCAACTGAATTTTTAGTCAACAATGCAGAGGTACAACAAAGGTGTTTGTAATATCTCAAGTAAGATATTTTACTGCTTCTTTTAATATGAGAGACAGGCACGATAGATGGTACAAAAGTAAATGAAAGTACAAAAGTAAATCGAACCCTAGGAAGGTATAAAGAACCCAGATATTACATGCACTAAGACCAATCATTCCGTGGGTTGTAGTAAAAGATTTCGGCCCATCTAAAAATTCTACACATAACTTAACTAAAATCAAACTTGTTACATACCTTTGGAAATCATTCTCAAGCTTCTTTGCCCTAGCAATTAACTTCTCAGCAACTTCTGAAAGTTGCTGGCTAACAGTGCCCTCAGATGTTTTGAGCTTCTCAGTAATCCTGAAAAAAAATTAGGGGATAAATTAGCTCTCACAAGGCCAGTACCTTCTGAAATAAAACCATATTCAACTCTCAAGCAAATGTTTTTTTATTTCATAAATTTATGCATGAAACACTATATATTTACCATTAATATAACATAAGAGATTGAGAGATTATATTGTATTGTTCACATTGTACATATAAAATCTTATAAGATAGACAAGACTCCTGGAAAGCCACACTCACACACTACTGTTGTTCTTGGGCAAGCATAAATCATTTCTTTTGCGGCAAGAGAGGCTGCATGCATCCCCTAATGCAAATTTTGAAACAAAGTATGTTACAGTATCATAGTACGAAGCAACATCTGCTGAGAGAATGGATTCTGGTGCAGGACGAAACAATTGCTGCATAAGCTGTTTAGTCAAGATAAGCCTTCTCTTTGTTCGCAGCATCGGCTGCAAATCTTCAATCATCTCAACCTCATCTTCCACCTGCAAGTATAAAAAAACAAATTATAATTTATTTCATCAATACCAAGGACAATGTATTCAACAGGACTAAATGCCCAGGCAAGCTGCCTTTCACTAGAAGCACACCTTCTCAGTCAACCGCTTTGTGGCTCGTGCCCAGTCTTCTTCTGCCATGCTGCAAAAACAAATATGATGAGAACACTAGTAAGGTGAACATAGAAAGAAACCTCAGATTAAACATCTAAATTCAGAACAAAGTAACAAAATTACGGAAAGGTTGGTTGTAATATGGTTGAGCCTGTTCTCTTGTATGCACAGTATAATATGAACTGATAAAGAAGGGTTAATCAAAACGCTGAGTTTGGTCACTGATGAGATGAAGGGATTGAAATATTTTTTGGAATTTTAGACAAAAATCAGGTCTGAACATTAGAAATTCTTTTGTTTAATCTATCTGAGGCAATTAATGAGAGCATAATGAAAATAAATAGTGATACAATGGCAATTCTTCAAAAAATCTGAATACCTCATATTTTGAAGCCTCTCAGAACCTTGCATCACTTCTTTATGCCATGGGAGAAGCTCTAGTGTTGCATGTTTGCGCTTCCTCGGTTTCATAACAGCCATATTTGGATTTATGACGTCAGAAGGCAACACATAGGGAGTTGAGAAGTGTTCAGTGCCTACTAAGTTTGGAATTGTACTTGGCAAAACAGCACCACCTTGTCTGGCATCAGTAGCATCTACCCTGTCTAAAGACGCATGTGGATGCAAATTTTCAGAAGTCTTCCCAAGAAAGAACTGTCCCGAGGCAACTTTTGCTAGTCTAGCATCATACATAGGTAACATTTGCCCATTTTTCAAAGTTCCATACTGCTTGAACCATGAGGGCGCCATATGCAGATTAACCTGATTCTGTTCCGAAGTATTAGCTACCAAATTGCTGCTTCCAGATTGACTATGAAAATCACTTTGACCAAATTTTACCGTCTCATTAGTAGTTTGCTCTGGGAAAGCAGGTCGTGCCAAAGCTTTTGCGCTTGCATCTTCTATTGATTCTGTAAAAAGAGCCATCGTTTTGGTGTCCCTGGATGAAACTGAATTTAGTTCTACTCCTGAAATACGTCCACTATCCATAGGGTTTCCAGACCTGAAATTATGTTCATGCATCTGTTGCCCCATCCTCTTACTCGAATCAATCTCTACACCTTTCATTGCCTGTACTTGGTCCAGCAGGGAGTAGCTTTGATTAGGGGATGATTCCAAAGAATGGACAACAGATGCCAAATTTCTCTGAGCAGTAGGAGAATTGTTATAATCATTCTTTATTCCATAAAGATCCTGCTGGTTAGAATGAGCCACCAAAGAACCAGAGTGAATATCATTTGAATCTGAGTTATGCTTTGAGAAAGGTTTTGGCCCATGCAATAAACCAGCTGTCTGAGAAGTATCAAGTATTGCAGATGGTAGGTGCTGCTGCAAACCTGCACCAAGCTCAGATATATGCCCTACTTTTGGGGCATTAATCATATTAACATTTGATGGGTCCATAGCAGAAGAAAAATTGGAGGGAACCTTGGGAGGTTCTGGAACAGAAGGTTGTCTCTGAACAGGCACATTTCTCCATACATTGTGCTGCCTTGTTGAAACCTCACCCTGCTGAGACATGCCAGAGATAACCGATGGCTGAGATACTGGCACAGTTTCCAAAACTGGAAATTGCTGACCCAAAGGATTGGAGCTAATCTGTTGAGAAGCATCTTGAGAGGCGGCATGGTTAAAAGGTGGATATCTGCTAGCAGTGCTTGTTAGTGTGGCCTGTAGAGATTGAGACACTACAGGTCCACTAGAGAGGAACTGCATTTGAGACTGATTTCTTGCATATGAGGAACTAGGTGCATACGCTGCCACAGAGTTTCCTTGCATGTTCAAGTACGGGGAGTTTCCTGTGTGTCCCAAAGCACTAGCTTTATCATCCCAATGTGCTCTTTGAGACAACTCATGTGAAGGAGGTAAAGTCTGAGTGGAGGACGGGGAACCTACCCATGTCTGATTTTTCTCTTTTAACTCCGAATTAACTTGCCTTGAATCTGGATAACTTGTTGTCAGAGGCGAACCATGAGAGGAGAGGAAATGACTTGAATTGGGAAGCCTTTGAGAAGGAGGGCCCAACCTCAAACCAAAACCCTGAGAAGCAGAAGACTGATTATACACTTGAGTAGCAGGTGTATTCATTTCAGCTTCAGGCACCCTGGCTAATGAATTAGAGTCAGCAGAACCAAAATGTTTTGCAGATCCATCATCCCTAGATTGGTCAACCTTCTGAAGAAGCTCGAGCATATTTTGGCTGTTTCAATGAATTTAATAAAAATTTCATGAAATTGCAAAAAAGATTAAGTGATAAACAAAAAACAGTTTTGGCTCAACGCACAGACAATTTACACAACCCACAACCAGAAGACAATAATAGCAAGCCCACATAAGTTTTTAAGCAATGAGTGACCTAAACGGCAAAGTAGTCTTAGTGAAAAGGCATCAGATGATATACTCAGTAACGTAGAAATTATTAAGCATAGCTCTTTAGTTTTCATTTTTCTAATAATTTCATATAACTGGCTACCTTGGCTGAGCAGTGACATTGGAACCATCTGAGCCACCTGCTTTAAGATCACCTCTAGAAGGTACCTGCTCCGATACTCTCGAGTTCCCTTGAAAATGCGACAAGCGCCCCTGTGAAAGAAGATAAATCAAATTACTAATTGATAATGCTCGAAACGAAATGGTCAATAGGCCAATCCTCATACTATGGTAACACTATCATTTACCTGCTCCATGTTTATGGCATTGCTGGAAGAGTTTCCAAAAAACTGTAACTGCCCTGAATGTCCCTGCTCACCACCAGTCAATCCTCTGGAGTTATAGCTGCCCATAGAGTTCTGCCTTTGGAAGTAGCTGTCCCGTTCCTCATAAGTTTCACTTTCTCCCTCATAAACATTACTTAAACTATGAGGCCCATTGCTTATCTGTTGTGAGCTCTTTTCCATGTTCTC
Organism: Nephelium lappaceum; assembly: GCA_021234005.1. Lineage (NCBI taxonomy): Eukaryota > Viridiplantae > Streptophyta > Magnoliopsida > Sapindales > Sapindaceae > Nephelium > Nephelium lappaceum. Next base: position 12,451,493 of record CM038011.1, on the reverse strand, counting down.
TTTCTCATTTTTGTCAACAGAGATATTATGATTTCCCAAGTAGTCAGACTGATTATTCTCTGAAACTCGTGGACTGGTTGCCAGCTGAGCCTTGACAGTATTTGGTGCAGCAGCAAAGTTTAACTGCGAATCTTCCCTGCGTGAGGCCATTCTCTGCTGATCTGTATTGCCTTCTGTCTGTTGATACATTTGACCTGCCCATGCATTATTCAAATGCATAAATGACTGGACCTGTTGACTTCCCTCAGTAGAAGGCTTCTGTTGAGGGCTACAATCCATCCACTCACCAGTGACTTTAGGTGACTTCTCCATGGATTCATGTGAGCCATCCTGACGCATACCCTCTCTGTGTTCAACTGAAAATTGAATGGCTGACTGCTGAAAGCCAGGAAAACTAGAGCTCATGCTGGAATCATTAAACATATGCAAAGGTTTTGAACTAAAGGAGGAAGCACCCTGCAAGTTGTTATCAACCCAACCAGTGTGCTGGTTGTCGCTGTCCATGAAGTTTGAAAGCTGATTATCATTTGATGGTTCTGTATTCTGGAAAGTCAAGCCACTCCACTCCTCCTGCAATCCAGTGTCACTGCTTGAAGCTTCTGCCACAGCAGACTGCATTAGAGCACTCCAGCTCCCACTCTGAAGTGATGGAAATGAATTCGATAAATCTGTGTTCTCCAATGTATTGCCAAAACCAGCAGCACCCATGTCAGGGCGTTTTCCAAAAGAATCCCAGATGTTATCATCCATGTTGTACAGTATCTTCTCTTCCATTGGGTCTAGGGGTACCAAACCGTGAGAAAGACCCTGTTGTGTTGTTTTATGCTGCATTGCAGGCCAGCCAGTTTGCTCTTGCCTCCCACTGAATTCTTTCACAGATGCATTTGTTTGTGGAGAATTCCCCTCCTGAAGGTTTCCCGATAAAATTCCACTATTTAAACCCTGATTAGGAACTTGTCCAAACATATTTTTCCCCGAAATTCCCTGGCTGGTTATGAAAGCACCTTGTGGGATGGAAACCTGGTCCGGGGAAACAGTGAACTGATCTCTCAAGAGGGAGTTACTGAAACCTGACGGCTGCGCTACAGACTTCTGTGCTTGGGATATTCCTTGGACATGGGAAAATTGACCTATATTTCCTCTTGCAGTACCAACAGGAGTACCGTATAAAGACACATCAATTGGCTGAGGGACAAGGCCCATCGAACGCAGAGGCTGACCTTGCTCTGGTGAAAACATGAGTCTATTAGCTACTCCTTGGGCAGCAGAGGATGCACCACACTGTACCCAGTTCATGAACATTTGAGAAGCATCATTCATAGGGGTTCCATTGAGGGGTGAGAACTGACCCCCAGCAGCCTGTTTCGACATTGCAGAAAGCTGGTTTAAAGAGTTCTGTTGTCGCACATCTCCTAACTGCTGAAGTTGCTGCTGCTTTTGAAATTCTTGCAGTTGTTTGAACATCATGTGCTGCTGCAACAACTGCATGTCATTGTACCCAGACTGCTGCATTAGGCCAGGCTGCAGAATTCCTGGTTGCTGGCCACTTGCAAACTGCTGTTGCCCTCTAAGAAAGTTAAAGTCAGTCGAAACTTCCGTAATTTCTGACCTTTCTGAATTTGCTGTCAGGGTGGGACTGTCAGTCCCAGACTCATATTCTTGCTGCGATTTAACGATAGATAAGCCTCTCAATGTTAAATTATGTTGATCATAACTTGTATATTCACCCAAAAACCCTGATTGACTCAGCCGTGTTTGAAAACTCTGGTTTCCAAGCAAAGATCCATTTGTATTATATTCATAATTTCTGGAGTGACTTCTATTATTCTCAGGTCTTAGAGTCAATGTTGCATAGTTGGGCTTATATGACAAACTTATAGACTCTCCACCACGTCCTCCCGAAGCATCTGCAAATACAAGAACAAATATGGTAATATGTTTTAACGCAAGAAAAGGCTGTTTAAAGATACCCTTTTCAACAGCAGCTACTAGTGGACTTTTAGGGACACCTGCTTTTAGATTTTAATAATTAGCGACTTAGATTTTGATTCAAATAAAATTCCACTGTAAAACTGTTAATAAGAGCAAAATCTTTTTGCCCATTTCAAGTCAGAAAAGGGAGGAAAAATTCCAATTGTTTAACAAACGGCATAAGATCCTAAGCAACAATGGCAAACCAACAGAATGTATGTACAAAAAACAGTAAGAGAGGAGAAGAGCATTGATACCTAATTTCTGTAAACTGTATCTATTCTGATCGAAATTCAGAGGCACCACACTCTGTCTCTGTTCTCCAGCCCACTGTTCGTCATTAATCACTGACCAGCCACCATCAACAGCGTGGGATAGGTGTTGCACCTGAGAAGAGTTATCTACCTCAAATAGATTGTGGATCCCGTCTTCAACTTCGTTACCAGGCATTAAATAACGACCCACTAATATATTTTTTTCAGCTAATTGTTTATGCCAAAGTGGGTCAATCCATGTGTATCCTCACTCCGGGTCAAACAAACCCCTCCCCACTAAGGACACAAACAAAACAACACAAGTACATTCCAAAATGGTTGCACTCCTCAAGACTGCATCCTGCACAACAACATCCAAAAGGATATAAGCAAGACTATAAATAACCATGAACAAATAGCCTAAACAAGTAGTCAAATCTCTGATGCAACTACACTATCACTATAATAAAACACGCACAGCTAGTAGAACGCTTGAGCACAGACACTAAGTAGTAATTACTCCACAAAAACCAACCCACATGAGTTTATAAAAAACTGTAATGCATTTGAAATATTAACATAGGCACCATTATAGTCTACTTAACAAAGGTTATTCCAAAAAAACAGAACAGCCCAGAAGGGAGTTCAATAATATATTTTCTTTAATCACTTTTTTCCACATCCAAACAAGGCAATGCAATAATTAAGCAAGTCTTGTCAAACAACACCCCCCCCAAGTCAAACCCAAATTTCCCCCATGAGAAATCATAAAAACCCTAGAGACAACATCACAATTTAAACCTCCAAAAAAAATCCCTCAACCCAACAAACCCACCTGGGAAAACCCTTCAACCACCAATTAAACAAGCAAGCAGACAGAATTGAAGACTGCAAATCCACTCATTTTCAAACAAAACAAAGAGAGTTGAGAGATTAGGATAATTTACCAACAAAAGCGCAGGTCGAAGCAGACACGAAACCAGGGAGAGTGTGATCTGAAGAGAAGAGAATTGTAAGCTCACAAAAACTACACTTGAACACGCCCTTTTCCTTTATTAATGCCTCCTCTGCTCATCAAATAAACCAAAACCATTAAATTTTTACAATAACATAATTATAATACAAAATTTTTAAATAATTAATTACACTTCTTTAATTTTTTTTAATTAAAACAAATTAAACCCACCAATAAATTAAAAAAAGGCGTCACTCTCTGCTTGCTCTTTCAACTTGGGAGCAAAATGATATTTTTTTTTCAGACAATAAGCGAAGATAAAGGGATCGATACAGTGTGTCAAAAAATGCATTTTATGTTTTTTTTTTTTTTTAACCATCTTATAAAAAAAAGGGGGTAAAGTACCAGCGCCAAGGCTGAGGTTCGGTGTCAGGTTCGGAGAGTAGGAAATGGTAGTGTGATTTTTGGAGTGTTGGTAGGCGGCAGGGTTTCGCGCCGTTTGATTGAGATATTTGGGAAACGGACGGCTGATATGTGAGGTGGATGTACTCCTTAGCGGGTTGATATACATGCTAGGTGACAAAAGTAGATGGGATATGCGGATTCCACGCGCTTTCTGAAACGCGTGGGGATTTTGCACTTTAAATTTAAGTCGCTTTTTGGAGGGGTTTTCTTTTCCTTTTATTTTTTTTATTTTTTTAAGTGTTTTTTTTAAGAGATATATAGGGGAAATTGCACAAACGCCCTTGATATTAGATAAAATTACACTAATATGGAAAGTTTGGGAAATTATACCAAATTACTTTGAGCTTTTAAAAATGTAATACAAACATCCTCCTATCGTTAATCAATCTCCATTAAGTACAAAGTAACGATAGTAAAAAGCCTGAAATGATCAAATTACCCTTGAAATTTCAATGTCGAATTTCAAAAATATCCTCTTTTATTACTTTTAATTTAAAAGGTTAAAATAATATATGTTTATTTATCTACTATATAAAACAAAAACAAATAAAAAAAAAGATTAATACTCCTCCGACTGGAGGAGAGGATCTTCTATAATTGGAGGATCTTCCAAATGAAACGATCTCCTCTAATTGGTGAAGATTGTCCCAAGATGATATGATCTCCTTTAGTTGGTGGAGATTTGAATTTTTTTTTTTTTTCCTGTTTTCATAAACTGAAATTAATTATTGGTTGTTCTATTTTGGACTTTGAGGTTGGATTGATGATATGGTGTTGATGGAACATCCTTGCTCTTGATCATGTTGATGAATATGGATTGATTATGGTATTGATTTGGGATAAAATGATGATGATGATGAATTTTTTAAGATGGTGAAGGAGATGAATTGATTTTTTTTCTTTTTAAGTTTTTAATTGAATTTTTGTTATTTTAATATAATAATATATTTAAAATATACAAATTTATTATTAAAATATTTATTACTTCTAAATGGACCATTTTACCCTTAATAATATCGAGTTAATGGCAGGTATTATTTGTGTTACACTTTTGAAAGCTCAAAGTAATATGTTGTAATTATGATTAAACTTTCCATATTGGTGCAATTTCACCTAATCTCAGGGCATTGGTGCAATTTTCCCATACATACATACATACATACATACATACATATATATGTATATATATATATATATTTCAGACCAGGTGAATGATACTGTTGGAAATTTGAGGATCAAATTTGTGTTGGCTAGTCTTTAATCCAGTCCTGATTAATGACAAAGTTTTAGGTCATGATTGATTTTAAAACTATTTTTCTAGTACAAATCAATTTTGATTAATGAAAATTTAATTTTTATTTATGAGCATTTGATTTGATAACAATTAAAATAAATAAATATAATTATCATGATAATTGGGTATTCTGTATAAAAATTTGTAATTATGACATATATATATATATATATGCGCTTTCAATGCAAGTTTGTAGTTTTACTTTATTTATTATTTTCCCGCCGCCAGGTTTGGCAAATAAAGTTGTGGGAAATTCCTTTTCTTGTTTCGGTCTTAGACAACTAATATATAGGGACAGAAAAGAAAATCATTTTCAGGGTAAATCTTTTAAAATAAGAATTAAGATTGAAATGAATTGGAAACTACATAATTTATAATATTAATTAATATTGAATATGTTTTACAAATTTTATGTCATTTATAAATTATCTCATTTTGTCCATATTTGTTGAAAAATTAAAAAAATGTATTATGATAAACATTTCTATAAACTTTCGGGGTTATGATGTTAGAAGTAACTCTTTACTCAAGTAAAATGAATGATTAAACTATAAAATAAATAATTAAACTATCTTCTTTGTTAAAAATTTAGAACGTTTTTCAGATGGATTTTATTTCATATGATGATTATGTTGAAATTCAATTGACTTGTGGATTTTAACTATATTGTTCTTTTAAGTATAAAATCAATTCTATTAGCTTAGCTTGTATAGTTTACAAACTATAATGAATGCGAGAACAATCATACATACATATACATGAGTATATCGCGTTCTCCAGTGTAATATAGTTAGTTTGTCAACCTTCAACCTTCTAGATCAGATTACTTTCATTTAATTTCACTTTATCAAAATCTATTTATACTTAATCGATGCTCTATAAATCTTGAATTGACTATATTAAATTTAGTATACTAGAGAAACTATTATTATTCTTATCATTATTAAATTTTTTAGGTGTAAGACATTTAATTATCACCCTCGATCACTGAATTCATTTCAATTAATACTAGTATTAGTTAATGTTAATGAATCTAATTTGTACCTGATATAATTTGGCAATTTGAACCTAAAAATATGTGGGATTCCTATACATGATTATATATATATAGTTTATATGATCTATATGTCCTAATTTTTAAATTAATAGGATCATTAATTTCAGTCATTCATTATCTTTAAATTAATTAGAAAAGAGAAATATTTTTAAAAGAAAGAATGTAATGAATGAGTGAGATTAGTAATTTTAACAATTTAATAAATTATGATATACTAACCATAAAAACTATCTATATATAAAACTATAAATAACTCCTAACTTTGACAAAATATCCAATTGGACCATATAATTTAAAAAATAAATAAATTACTTGCACAATCATATATACATATTAAAAAAAAAAAATACTCAACTTTATGATTTTATGATATTTGAAGTTTTTTATTTTAATGGATACCTCTCACTTTGCAAAGACGCACCTTACATCTTGCACCTCACGTTTCAAGCTCTAAGATTTTTTGTGTCTCGATACACCTTGCGCCTTTCAAAACTATATATATAGTCTTTATTGTTAGTGCATACTGATATAATAATTTTATTTTCTCAACTATTAAATGGTAGATTAACTTTTTTTTTTCTTTATTTTGACTTAATCAACATCAATAAGTTAAGTCAGTGGTTCATAAATCATACACGGGTTATTAAATTCATTGTGTTTGAAGAGATTATTATTATTATTATTATTATTATATTAACTCAGGAAAATTATCATCACAAAAATTAACGTGAAAGCAAAAGCTTTTTGTTCAAAAATTTTACATAAGTAAAATTGTTTCTTAGAACTTCGAAGGATCATGTAATTAAACTTTATTATTATTATTTTTTTGAAAATCGTGTAATTAAACCTATAATAGGATGTTGTATTAGAAATTTGTGAGTTGCGATCTACCTGTCAACTCTCATCAATTTTAGAGCTTTTATCTTCAAAATGTACGTAGTCCATTTCCAACCTTGACTCATAAAGAAAAGAAGTTCGAGAATTGAGATCTCACTCTTTGAAAGTTTGTTGACTTTAAGCTTGACGGAAGAAATCAATTGTTTAATCCCATTATTAATTACAAATAGTGTGTACTTTTAACTAATAAAATTAGAAGATATCAGTCAATGAATTTCAATATTCCCACAATTGTAGCTTTTCTTCCAAACACAAGTAGATCAAAACGTATTTTATTAATAAATCCCGTCATCAAACTTCTTTTTTGTATTTTTAATAATGATCGAATTGCACGAAACCCTCTTGAGTTATGCCTAAGAAACATATTTATCATTTTATCACACAATCTATGTGGGTCAAATTTTGTTAAAGTTAGTCAAACTAATTTGACTTGAGGGTAATTTTGTTATTTATGTTTTTTTTTTTATTTTCTTTTAAAATCTAAAATTATAAAACTACATAAGAATTAAAAATAATAACTATTTTTTTTTAAAAAAAAAAAAAAGAGAGAGAGATTTCCACCATCCATCATGTGGATTAATTTGAATATAAAATTTTATATTTGCACTTTTTAAAAATTTAATTTTTAAAATTTTCTTAAAAATAAAAATATTGGATAAATGGACGATGGAGATCAAATGATTAAAAAAATCTAAAAAAAGACAAAAAGACAAAAAATTTGTTAGATTGGATCTCCACTAATCTCTCATCACCAACCTCAATTTAGTAAATGAGATGCCATCAACTATCAACCAAATGAAATTAGCATTTATTAATCATCAACTACAATTACAACCCCTAAATCAAAAGCAGCATCTCAACCGTCAACCATAGTCACAACCCCAAAGCAACATCTTAACCATAGGCCACAGTCCATCTCAACCATAAGCCACAATCCATCTCTCTCTCTCTCTCTCTCTCTCTCTCTCTCTCTCTCTCTCTCTCTCTCTCTCTCTCTCTCTCTCTCTCTCGCCTTCTCAGTTTCAGCTTTGAATGGCATGGGTTCTCTCTCTCGCCTTCTCAGTTTCAGCTTTGAATGGCATGGGTTCTCTCTCTCGCCTTCTCAGTTTCAGCTTTGAATGGCATGGGTTCATTTGTTTGGTTTCGAACGACTTAGGTCAACTTGGGTTAGTTCATCTTCGAACGAACCCCAACGACCTGGGTTCATTGGAAGATGAATGTTCGTCTTTGAATGAACCTAGGTCACTTGGGTTTGTTCGAAGCTTGTTTAGGGTTTGAATATAAAGATCTTCATCTTCAAACTTCATCTAATTAAAGATGAAGATCTTCATCTTTATCTGGTTGATCTTTAACTAGTTGAAATTTTATTTTTTATTTTTTCTTCATCTTCATTTGGTCGAAGATGAAGAACCAGATGATTTTTTTTGTTCACTGTTTTAAAATATTTTAACTACTGTTCTCTATCAGATTTTTTATTTTTTGTTTTAAATACCATTTGATGGATCCCATTCGACGGTGGAGATCCAATAATTTTTTTGTTGTCTTATTCATGGGCAAAATAGTCAACTATTAATAGTGTTGTGCGTATATAAGTTATTTGATTAAAAATTTTGGTCAACTGTTAAAATTAATGGAAATTAGTTAACGACGTGAGGGCTTGATGTAATAAAAGGGTAAATATATTAATAGTGTTGAGCCTATTCTTGTGCAATTTGTTCTTTTAATAATATGTCAGTCACAAACCCAAACCTATATTCAAATGAAAAGAGAATTTGTATAAATAAAATGTAAATTTTTAATAATATGTCAGTCACAAACCTGAAACAATATTCAAATGAAAAGAGAATTTGTATAAATATGTAAACAATTAAAACATCTAATTACTTTGAGATAATTCGAAAATCCTTTATGTATGATGAAATTAAGAAGTAAATAATTATATAGCTTCGAAACTCATAAAAATCCTCCTCATATAGATCTTTTTCTTTAGCAATAAAAGTTAATATAATGTTTTTCAATTAATGATGAGGATGATCTTTCGAATTCCCCCAATTATATTTCCCTCATTTTCTTGTCAAGTATTTCCCCTTTTTCTTATCATTGACAAGATTCATGAGATTTATAATCAGCACCCTTACAAATATTGAAGAGATTTAGAATTAGCACTCTTTAAGCTTTAATTAATGATTCAAGAGTGTATGTATGTATACCCACATCTTGTTTTCTTTGAAGTAATGTCTTTTCTACACATGATAATAATATATTATTGTACTAATTTCTTCAACTTATTCATAGTCATGCTCTACAATAACATTCATATCAAGATTAGTTTAGCATATAAAAGAGAGAAAAAAAGTACAAATAAAAAAAAAAAAAATCACCCAAATTCCCATATTGGATTCAACTAAAAAAAAGTTTTTTTTTTTTTTTGTTGTTGTATAGACTTCTTTCCCCTTTTGTTTGTGATATATAGATATATATATATATGTATGTATTTCACCTACTTTTAAATTTTATTTAATAAAAACAAAAGAAATAAAACTACTAGAGAGAGAGAGAGAGACAGAGAGTAAACGCTTTGACTCTCAAGTCTCAATCTCAAAGCGTGTGGAAAAAGACAAAAAGTATCAGGGAAGAGGAGAGAGCACATGCTTTAAAGCCAAAAGTTTACGATGAAAGAAATGCTTCATAAAATGACTTTTTAAAACTCTTCACTTGGACACCCACCACTTTCATCTAAATTGTGTATAACGCCTCTATTTTACTGGAATCCTTTGTTATGTGTGTACATGTTCCACTTACAAATATATCTTATGATACTCGAAATATAATTTTAATGAAGCAACTAATTTATCAAGATTTTCTAATTAAAAATTGTCATATAATAACTTTTTTAAATTTAAGATTTCATCCATTCAATTGTATCTAATACTTTTATTTTGATTGAGTATGTCACGTGTCAATCTTAAGTTTTAAATACTATAATTTGATCATTTTTTATAAATGTAAGTTTTTAGGTTTGGTAATAACTAAACACTATCAAAGTTTGGAAATATTTGGTTCAAATTCTTTCTTTCTCTTCCCTTTATCTCGATGTTTTGTTGTGAATGTTATAATGGTAGAGGACGTTTAGCATTTATCCGATACCAGTCATCTGTCCACGTTATACGTGAGTGGACGTGTCATATGTTAACCTCAAGTCTTAAATACCATAACTGAGTTTTTTTTTCTTATTAGCTTGAATTTTTGGGTTTGATGATAATTAATAGAGTATGTGTAAAATCATTAAATCATTGTATTAAAATTTTTCTAATTTATTTTGTTAGATTTTTGCAAATGAAAAAGTGAAAATCACCTAATTTCTCATTATAGCTAAACGTTTACCTACTGCAGTAAAATGAGAGTGTATTTAATACAATACAACACAAAACATAACAAAGTGCACGTATAAATTGCCTTGGTGAACAGGAAATATGTAAAAATTGGCATGTGCCTCGGAGTTAATGTGCGATGGTGAGCTGTTGGCAGGGTAAAAAGTTGAGTATTGGTGCTTTTGTTGGAACCCAGGAAGCTCTGCAAACAACAGTCATGTTTGGATGATTTGGAGAAAAGTTGCCTTATCAATCCTACATCATCATCATCATCATCCCAATCATCTGTATCCGTCCAACAACAGTTGCTATGAAAGTGAGTGACATATTCTCATGTCAGTTACTTTAAAGGTTGTATTTATTGGTACATTTTCTTCTTAACTCAACTGTCTCTGTGCAAGATTTCCAAAAAAGCTTCATCATATTTTCCCATAATAATAATTTGAAAAAAAAAAAAAAAGCAACCCCACAATTTCTGTTGACCAGAAGACCCCGCGCCCTTGCCAAGGAGCTTTTGGCTAATGACATGAAGAATTTTGTCAATTGCATCAAATTTTCGTACAATTCTAAAACTACTTCATTTATTGTTATTATTTATTATTTTTGTTTCTAAAACAGCTTCATTTATTATTATTATTATTTATTATTGTTGTGTTTGAACCTTAAGGGAATTTTCCAACTTCTCCTAAAATATAATGTAGCTTGAATTGAGCATTATGAATGGATTATTAGCCCCAACACGAATAAAAATAGATTATTTCAATGTGTACCATACACTATTGATGAAATGTTGTATATACTCCATCCCCCAAGAAAACAACCTCATGCCTTGGATTAATCATTTATAACTCAAACAATAAAAGCTCACATCTCAAGAATTATAAATCGAGTTGTACATCGACGACAATTGAACAAATACAATAATATGTAGATGAGAACAAAATGTCAGGGATATTAATTAGCTGCTATTTGGGAGACCTTTATGTTCCTGAACAGAAGTTACAAAACTGCCTACAAACATAATCAATTGAGAGATGAACAGGCTATTTCCATCTCAACAACATTGCTCGCAATCCATTCCTTGCACCCGGAAAGATGCTCGGTCTAATATGATTCACAATCCTCAGAAGCTGCCCCTCTCTTCCGGCTTGAAGATGAATTGAAGCATTTCTGTGCACCTGAATAAAGGCAAGCGTAATGAATTTTTCGTAACTAACAAAGTGCAGACGAACTGGACTTTTGTTTGATGGAACAAAAGGAAGAGGTCCTATTTAGTCATCCAACTCATAGATAGAAAATTCATCTTGACTCTAATGGCTTTTAAAGGTTCAGATTATACTAAGAAATCAACTACTTTATGTATACAAATTCTAAGGAACTAATTAGATATTTTACCTCACTGTATAGAAATTCCAGAGGAAATGCAAAGTTTTGAGTCAACCCCACCACTGATTACACTGTCACTTCTCCACCAGTCGGCACATAGCACCTAAAATACAGAAAAGGCCACAGTGTTACTGAAGTTCAGAAGTTTGCATGAGAACCATGTAGAAAGACACTGAACAAATAATATATACCTTGTCTCCATGAGAATCAATAACAGCAAGAGGCCACTGTAACAGCAAAAAATACATTAGTTAGTATTCATAAAACAACATAAAGTCAATAGTGTCCTGTGGATAATCATTAATGAAAACCAGAACAATATGACACATACTGCAGTTCTTAGATCCCATAACATGACTTTCCCATCATATGATGCAGAAATTAAATGGAACCACGAATTATTATTCCACTTGCAAGCCGAAATCCAAGAATTGTGAGATGAGAACTGAAATACAGGAGCAGATGTTCCTACAAAATAATAATCATGTGAGATACAAATATATAATTTTGCATGCTAGTTTGTGTGAGTTGCATGTATACATGTGCATGTCTTTGTTTACTTAATCTGTTTGTGTTTGAGTGTGTGTGTGTGTTAGAGAGAGAAAGAGGACCTGGCTTACGAGGATCCCATATCCTAAGAATAGGGTCAGAACCACCAGCAGCAATGAGGGCAGAACCTTCACCTCCAACATCAATGCAATTGAGAGCTTTCCCACAGAACTGTACAAAGGATAATTTATCATGTAAGCTTCAAGTGAGCAACTTAAATGAACTTTTGTACTTCATTTTCTCAAATAGAAGGAAAAACTAGGAAAAGAAATATGTTGATAACATTGCATGTGGCTTCAATCATGGTAATTTAACAGGTTTAAGAGCAGTACTGTTTATTTATGTGAATAATTTTATTCAATTTCATGAAGTGTAACATAACCTAGTTGGATAGAAAACCCCCTCGCCAACCCTAGAGGGGGACTAATTTAATTTGTACCAGTGTGTGGGGGTAGGGAGGAGTGCTTTGTAAAAGAAAAGACCCAAAGAAAAGTAGATGTGTAGTTCACATTATTTGTTGACAAACTTCCCATTGGATTTTGTAAGAGACCTTCCTTGCAATTTATTGTAATCCTCCTCTGAAAGTTTTCGAGCTTGTCAAAAACCTCCTCTACAGTAGAACTAATCAATGAAACATGCAAACTTGATTTCTACATGTTTTTAGGGCAAGCCTTAAGAGAGATGTATGAAATTATTGTTCATTTTTTCCCCAACACATGAACCTTTTGTACTTTGCAACCAGGGTTGTTTTAATTTTCCATCATCAGTGTGGCGGCAAGCATAGGTGTGAATGTGTGATTGATGGTGCAGCCTTTGCTAACTCAAAAAGATTTTGAAAACCCAACTAAAACTCAGTTTGATGCATCGAGACTTCATTCTTCACCTACCTGATGAGTTTGATTCATCAGGGTTTCATTTCCACCAGCGTCTTCAGTAAATAACAAGAAGAAATCTTCCAAGTTGAGATCAAAATAATCAAATGCAAACACACCCACATGCACAAAAGAGGAGAGCAAGAGAGAGATTCCACTTACTATGTCTGAAACATCTTTGCCCGTCTCGACATCCCATCTCCTAACAGAATGATCCCACGATGCAGAATAGATTGTTTCATGTTGTGACCAAACCACAGATGATACACATTGTGTATGACCCACAAGTGTAGACACAGCTTCCCCCTGCATAATATGAGAATATTATACATATTAACAGGATGACCCACCAAATAACATAAAATGTCATTAAGCAACAACTCAAGATCACAACAGACTCATCAAAGGAATGTAACATGAAAAGTAAAGAATCTCAATTGAAGGCAGAAAAGTAGTAAGTTCAAATACAATGTTTAACTTGTTCAAGCATGTTAAAGATCTTTATAATGATGATATTGGTATCAACTATACAACTGATAAGGGGCTATTCGGCTTTGCCTTGAAACAGAATCTTTAATTTCTGTTTGACCTAGCAATTAAAATATGTATATATCCTCCCTGTAGCATATGCTTATTTCATTTTCTGTATGCTATCTTTAAATAATTCACATGTAAAGAGGAAGAGATTGAGAATCCAACAAAAACAAGATTTTGCATTTATACTGGTTTATCTTACTAGTTGTTCAAAGGATTGTCCATCATAAGCCCTGGTAACAATAACAGATAGAAGTTTAAGCAACACTGGAAATTCAAATGCGCCCAAAGAGACTCAAAAATTATTTTATACCTCCAATTGGGATTCATCTGCTTGATTATTCACTTTTCTTTTCTTAGTTGACACTTGATCTCCTTCTGTATCAGACTCATTCGTCTGCCATATATTTATCATACAGTCCCAAGAGCCTGAACAAATCTAAAGAGAAAATAAAATAGATAGAAACAACGAGTTTAATGGCAATAATCAAAAGCAAATTATATCACAAAATATAGTTGCGCAAGAGTAATTAGACCATGTCTCCCGAAGTATGTGCTGCAATGCTTTGCACAGATGCTTTATGTCCACGCAAGATTTTGAATGCCCTTATCTTCTTGGGGTGATTAATGAGCTCCTCAGCATCAAACTTTACAGGAAAGGGAATATAATTAGTCAGGGAACTCAATTTTCACCTTAAGTCAGAAGTTTCTTCCAATTACCTTCCATAGTCTGAGGGTTTGATCCTTTGAAGCAGTAGCTATGGTTACATTTTTCATGCCTGCATTTGCAACACAAACTAACCAATATCAGTTAATTACATACATAATTACAAGTATACACATGGCAGTCGACAGATCAATGATTAAGCAGGACTAGGTAAGATGAAAGGGAAAACCATTGGAACATTGGACATTTCCTGTTAATTCAATCCAATAGTCAAACATCCAATACAACATATTAAAGAAAATAGATTCAAAGTTTGCAGAAACATGCACGGATTCTGTAATACACCAAGTAAAATTCTAAGTCTGCAGACTTTGCTGATGGTTTAATAATTTGGAGAAATTCATTCGCAAGTCACCATCTGCCAAATGTTATACCAAGTTTGGTGTAACATCTTTACATGTTGATTGAAGTTGAAAACATTAATTATCATCTATATCTGCAGCTTGCAAGAAATGAAGCATGGCTGACTTAATTATGAGAAAAACAGTTAATCATGGACAGCCTTCAAAAATGAAGTCTTCCAAACAGCAACACAAATAAAGTAAATAGCAGGCAGCAAGTGATTTGATGACACCACAAGCTAATGTAAAGCCCAAATGTGATGCCTTCAGGCAAAGTATTTACCAAAAATGGTTAATATAGGTTCATACCATCTGACTTCAGGAAATTTATAGATGAAACTGCACCGCTGTGTCCTTCCAATATATGCGTACACAATCCAGCAGCTTTCCATACTCTAAAAGAATTAAAATACAGAATTTAGAAATTGTCAATACTAGTGGCATTGAGATCCATATGAAGTAATATACATTAAATACATCGAAATGCCAAAGTAGAGAAAAACATTGGGCAAAAATTTCAAAAAAGGACATTTACCTTCCTAAACTGTCATAAGAACCAGTCAGGATAAACCTGCCAAATAAACAAATTTGCACAGTTTTTAGATAAATATATTTTCTATAGGCAAAATAAAGAACCTGCCAAGAATGCAGCATCTAGGGTGATGTTTTTGGTGACTCCATGACATCTAATGCAGCATGAATGAATAAAAGATACTAAAGAGATAGAAGTACCAAGATGAAACAGGGGCTGATGTGGTATTGTCAACAGTAGCAAAGAGAAATGTGTTTATGATGCCTATAACATTGCTGCTAATGAGAACCTTTTATTACATATTTGTTATCATTAATATTAGTTTTATTACTCAATTTCTTTCAATTTATTAATTTGGATGACAAAACAGAAAAAGGAAAAAAAAATTGAAAGTAAGTTAATAAGGAGATTCTTGTTGTCAAGTTTCAAATTAACTAATAAGCACTCAAATCTATTGAGTATAGTTAATGCAAGTGCATGATCGTAGCCACAAAGGATTGCTAAAAAAAATTAATGGAAAGTTTAAGTGTATATGGCATGACTTCTCTACTAGCCAAATGAGCTTTTCTGATTTAATACCAAAATCTCTTTTGAAAATTGTTTTTAATTGTTTGATATCAATTCAAAGCTCTGTAACTTATACCAGAAGAAGCTCTTTTTGAGCTTTATCAAAAGAAACCAATTGTCTCAAAATCCCTCATATATATATATATATATATATATCACTAACAAAACTCTTTTATATATTGACAAATAATCTATTAACATAAAAGCACTAATGAAATTCAATATCAAACAATATAGAGTTTCTTTGTTGAACTCTCGACCCTACATTCCACTAATAAAAGTCTACTCCAAGAAGCTTTACTCAGAAAACCATTCCAAACACACAATCAATATCTACATCAAATTAAATGTAATCTAATTAACTAAATTTTATTTTTTATTTATTAGAAAAAAATCTAATTTGCAACAATAGAAGAAAAGACAAATGAAATTAAAATCAACTAGTGAAAAAGAAAAATTAAAGCAGTATAGAAGAACTAAGTTAATGGAATCCACTACCATTAATTTTGTCATTTTCAAATTATATTTTATTAATTCCAAATTTTAAGAAAGCAATTTAGAATCCATTTTACTGCTTTTTTAAAGAAATTCATTTAAGCATGTTGAAAATCATCAATTTTGAATTCTAATCCTAAGCATTTTGAGTATCCAATTGATAAAAACCATAAAATAAAGACATTTGTGTATATAGATAACAAATCCGATCAGAGCATACATTACCTAACATCTTTTAAATCACCAAAAATACAAGGTATTAATAGTGAAAACAAATTTAAAATTAACCAAATTGGAATTAGAATCCTTGAATATATAGCAAATGAGAATCAATGAAAAAGAATCATGAAAATTCTACAATAATGGGTCTTTACCTTAACCTTGATACAAATGAATTTAGATTGCATAAATGAAACTAAAATAAAAAAAAAAAACAAATTGAAATCGAGGAGAGGAACATGGCTAGCCATTTTAATCCATAACACAAAGGAGGCAAGGCAACTGGTTGGCGAAGCCCAATCTTATTCTCAAATGATGAAGGCTAAGACCAAAGCACAACCAAAGGTGGCCCAACATGACTGTCCATGAATTATATATAAAGTTAAAGGCTAGTTTCTCATCATAAGATTAAGTCAGCAAGGCCCATTCTACTTTATTTCACATCGATAAGCGTGAATTTTATTCACATTGATAAGCATGGGTTGTGAATGCGTAATGCATGTAAGAGGCAAAGGTATACAATGCAAATAATCTACTCATTCTGATGGAAACAACGGATTGGGAGTTAGGTGTAAACATGTTAAGAATATACTTAAATTGGGGCTGCTGCTTTAAGAAAGGAATATAAACCAAGCCATCATCTAAAGATACTGATCCTAGAGCTGGAGAAGGGAGATGACATCAAATTTTGAGCACTTGGGAGAGTTTGGTGCTGACAACTAAAAATTAAAACGACTACCATGTTCCCTCACTCCATTTCCATTTAATTTCTTGTTTTAGTTTTATTTAAGTATTTTTAACTTTCATTTTGGTATCAAGTATAAAAGAAAGCCATAATAACATAGTATTTTTCGTGATTATTTATTGATGATTTCATTTACTAAATGTTCAAGGATTTAATTTTCAATTGCTTAATTAAAATGTTCTTTTTTTCACCATGAACATCTTGTATTTTTAGTAGTTAACATTTTAAGTAAATCTATACTCAGTTTTGTCAAGTTTACATACAAATGTCTTTGGTTTTCTATTTTTGATTGAGTTGATACACAAAGTGTTAAGGGTTTTATTTAAAAGGAAAAAAACAAAAAATCTTTAATTGGCGACTTTTATTATGCTTAAATGAAATATCTTAAGAAAGCAATAGATTTGTCCCTAAATTGCTTTCTTAAAATTGGGAATTATAGATAAATAATTTGAAATTCACAAAATTATTAGCGAGGAATTTTTGTATCAGTGTTCATCCACTAATTTATGTTTCATTTTCTTTAGGTGATTATAACTTTATCTACCTTTATTTAATCAATGTAACACAGAATTTTTGTTATTAATTGTAATTACATTTGGTTAACTCGTTTAGGTTTAATTTGATTTAAGTTTGGTTAACTTTAATTACATTTTGAGCAATCCATATTAGTTCAAACTTGTATCCACTAATTTATACTCCAATAGATTAGTGCACTTATGACTAATTTAAAACTAGACAATAATTAAGAATAGTAGCTAACTAATATGATAACTTTGGATAATAATATCAACGATGACTTAAAAGGAATTTGTAAAATGTGACTCTTAATATGAAATTGAGTGGAAGTAATGTAGATTAAGAAGACATGAAAAACCTTACAGTGTCTTTGACGGCCTCCTAAAATTCACACAAAGAATAATTCTAATAAAGTTTCACCAAAAACAGCTAAAAAAAGAATTATCATCCAATTTTTATCCCTCCCTACATCAGCTTGTACCAGACTCGCTTATTGATAAGAAAATAGTGAATCCTAATCTAACAAGAGTCCCAACTCAACCAAAAAAGACATGTGTTCTTTCTTTGCTCTTCCACAACTAAAATAAAAATGATTGCTCGTTTTGTGGTGTTCATCTTAGTTACCAATGGGTTAGGAGAAAATGTACATTGGGCACCTGAAAAGCTGCCTACCAAAGATTCCTAATTGTTATTTTTTATTAGACACCACAAAATAATACATAAAAAGAGAGTAACAAAAGTGCATTATCTAAATTTCAAGAATCACAGGTTAACCAACTCTCAAAATGTAAAACAGTAGAAGTAGCATATGTGTCCTTGGTCCAGAAAGGCCATGTATATGGAGGAAGAATAACAAGCAATGGGATCGCTAACAAAGACAAAGACGACCAGAAACAAACCAACATTCATCTCGACACATCCTGTTTGATAAAAGCCGATAAATATGGGAAAAAAAATCACAAGTCTTGTAGAAAGATGGCAATGGCTAGCGTTCCAATACATACCCAGAATTAGAACCATCAACTGCACTGACCCAATCCTCATGTAAACAAGGCTCCTCTTCTTTCTGAGGCACCACAGCCTTTATGTATTCAATTTCCAACACCTTCTCCTGTAATGAATTAAAAGATCCAATTAACATTTTTTTTCAAAGTAAAGAAAGTAGCTAACAATTTACAGTAACAAAATCTCATATTATACGTACCGCAGAAATGCCCTTGGCGAGAAGGAACTGCTCGAGGGACATGCGAACCAGCTCGCCATTGATCAGAAAATCGAACGGCTCAGATTTCCACTCAGGATTCACTTCAACAAACACACATTTAATAAAAGAAATGTTGTTGCGGGAGAAGAAAAAGGAAAGAGAAAGAGAAAAAGACAAGTACCTGATCGAAGCAAGTTGTTGACGACAGAAGAGAGGCCGAAACGAGTGAGATTGGAAGGGATTGCAATGGAAGCGTTTGGAGCTTTCAGATGAGCTTTCAGCTTTGTTACGAACCGAACTTGAACGCGTCTCCCACTCTCATCCTCCATTGCTTGATTTTACACTCACAGTCACCTAGGGTTTTACGATTTATCACCACCAACAAGGAAGCTAGGGTTTTAGTCCAACTGCCATCTCGACTTCCAGGCGCAAAAACGTCTTTTCATAATTAAAATTTAATTATCAAACAATTTTATTTTAGAACAAACTTAAATATTTTTGCATTTACTAATGAGGACAAAAACTTCTTCAAATTATATTGAAAATATCCCTCGACAGGGATTCCTCCACGGATTGGAGGTGGAGGCACCCTATCGCTTGAGGAGGTTTTTTTATAAAAGATGTTAAAAATCTAGTCTTTAAACAAATATTTGCTAGATGATAGACTATTCTTTCTATTTTTAATTTCGATATTGATATTAAATATATATAGAGAGAGAAAATAATTCACTCACTGATTTTTTAATCTGTGAACATTTGTAGGGCCCCTAAAAGAGATGCAATAGGAGTGTCTTCTTTTCAGATTCGAGGAAAGAAAGACAAAGAAAAAGTAGGTTTCTCACAACAAAAAACGAATCCAAATGAAGACTTCATGGAAACCACTTCCCTAGCTCAAATTATAATAGAATTAAAGGAGATTAATGAAAATCTTTTCAAAGTAGCAAGCAAATATATGTCAATCCATTTGCTCCCTATCCAATATCCAAAAACAAGGGAATTTTTTGAAGCCGTTTTAATAAAGACTAATAGTGTGTTTTTCCATCATCATGATCTCGAAGGAAAACATGCTTATAGTAAATTCTCAATAAACCATATTATCCCATAGAAAGCTTGGGGATCAAACTTGTACAATAGAAAAGTTTTCTCTAACCCCAAAATAGCCATAAATTTTCTAAGAGGATATCATTATTTTGATTATATCTAGGCTTGGACCTCTGTGTTGAGTTATCAAAATACAACCAAGTCCCACAGGCGGTTCATTCAGTGGAGAATTAATATCTCCAAGCCAAATTTATCTGCCTGGTTTTTCAAATGGTGCCTAAATTTTGGCCCTCTAGATGATGTTTTCCCAGATAAAGTCAAACAAGCTAGTAAAGAATTTAGAATTATCGACCTACCTTGCCTTTATCAAGGAGATCATTGTTTGATGTATTTTATAGCCATACATTGGATTCTATAGATTCTTAGATGGGATTATGTTATACATGCCTTCCCAAGCGATCCATCACGTCTCACTAGACATATTTTCACAAAAAGGTGGAAAAAATATACAGTTTCAGATAACCTTCGCCCAAATATTTACAAATCCTTGGATCTAGGCAAAGTTGATCCAGTTGATCCTCCTTTGCCCACTATACAAGATCCTCCTGTCGATAAAGACAAGTTGAAGTTATCTGATCTTATCTCTTCACTCAAAAAGAAAGGAAACAGTATTGATGAGATTAAACAACAGCTCTCACAACTCGACCATATGGAAGATTCCCAGTCCAGGTCAGATGACCCCGCTCTTGTCTGCCTTATAGGAGAAAACCAGGACTCATTCATCTTTTAACCAATAAAAAAGAATGACTCCATTTGTCGTCTTGTGCCGACACCCCTCTTGTCCTCACTTGCCGATGCTACAAGACTCCACATGATTAGCTAAAGGCAAGAATATTCACCGTATAGCTTTACTTTTGTGTTAACATGTAGATAAGCTTGTAATCTTTAAGCTTTTGCTTTTGTAACAGTTAGTAAAAAGATATGCTTTGCCTCTATCTATTTAAGGCATGACCCTCTTCCTAGCTTGACATCAAAAAAATTTTCCAACTTTCTATCTTCTAGTGTGCAAAAAAATACTCCACTTGTAATATACCCACCTCTTTGTATTAAAGCGTTCGAATCAAATCTATGTAAGAATCTCATTTCTCTTTTAAGTTATTGTTTTACTTGATATGCTTAGACGAAACCTAGAGTTATCTATTTATCTTTATCGATCTTGTTTGTAGATTTATCTTATCTATTTCTCTTTATCGATCCTGTCCATAGATTTATCTTTATCGATCTTGTCTATAGTGGTATCAAAGCCATTTATATTCTTTTTCATGCCATATATATTTTTGAGATCTTATTTATAAACAAGAGCTTAGACGTAAATACTATTTGTTATATCTTCATAAATCCTTAAAAGAACAAGCTATACATGCTTTTGCCTATGAGCTAAAAAAAGCTATTCACCAGCTAACAAGAGATATAAGACAAATTCAGCTCCAACTTGAAGCGGAGGTAGAAAGAGAAAAATCTGTCTAAGAACTTTAGTTCTTGGATCGATTTCTTTCAATTTATGAGCCAAATCGGTGGGATAAAAACGGTCGTGTAGTTGCCACTTAGCCGTGTGAAGGCGTTGTTGGCGTTGTAAGTCGTTGATCCGATACCTTCCTATTTCACACGAAACCAAAAAGCTAAAACCACAAAAAGAAAGAATGGTATTCAGAAGCTTGAGTTCAACGTTTAGAAATTCTTCTTCTACTCTCGGCTCATTCTCCGATGATGAAGTAAGTTCTTCATTTTCTGTCTCTACTTCTTCTTTCGGTAAAAATAAAGAATTGGTCGCTATCTTAGATATAGAGCGACACTTAAAAAATTAGGACATTCCTAAAGTAGATTCTTCAAAAATATATAAGAAGGGTCACTTTAGCGTAACTACCAATTATATAATATAAATGGTAGAAAAGACCGTCCCTATACAGGATAATATGGCTGAATTTCAGATGTTACCATTGCAACTTTTCAAAAATTATAGAAAAATATATAAATATGGCCATATTGGTTTTGTTCAAATAGCCATCAAATCCTTAACCAGATAAGGATTAAATATTTCAGTACTTGTATGCATCAGGGATAAAAGACATAATAATTTTAAAGATTCCCCGTTTGGATGCATATAAAGTGCTTTTAATGATGGAATAGTATATTTTGACTATGCTTCTAATCTTACGTTTGATTTACGTAATAATAATGCAAGGGATGCACTAGCCTTAAATCTTAAATCCAGTGACTTCGATATGGCCTCTGGCACAAGCTATTTAACAGTGGTCTATGAAGTATATTTGAAAATCATACATATGATAGCTCCAGAACTCAATCTGAGAGCCTTAATAAGAGACAAAAAAGGTGTAACTACTCAATTTAGCATTAATGACGCTAAATCCAGTATAGTTATACCTTAGCAAACAAAATAGGATGAGGTTTAGTTTTCAGAAACATAAACTCTAATAAATGTCATCCTTCCAAAACCAATTCTCCCTACTACAATAGGAGATATAAAAGAACTGGATGTTGACTCAGTCCAATTAATATTTAAACTAGTAAAGCCTCAAAGAAGCTCTAGAAGCTCTACTTCTTCTACATCTATAAATTTAATATTTAAGGGTACAGGAAGAGAAGAAGGAGGAATCAACAGACTAGCATTTGCAGAAAGTACTATTGAAATCAGTAAACCAAGTAGACTTGATAGTCCTACACTTTCATATATGGGCTATTTAAGGTTTAATATCATGGTAATTTCTGTCGAATATAAAGAAACAACCATTGATAAAGAAGAGCTAAAAATAAAATACAGCTCTCCAAAAAATAAATAGATCGGAGAATAGTTTGAAACCACCTTTATTTAAAACCAGAAGGCTTGGCTTCATAAAAAATATAATTCATTCCTAATCAAGAGAAAGTTAATGGTAGATTTCTTTGACTTTCTCATAGAATATTTTAGAGAACATAAATATTCTATCCCTGATTTTTAACAATCTTAAAAAAATAAAATATCAATATACGACTTTCAGAACGTTAGAAGGAATAATATCAGCTATACATCCACTAAAAAAACCTCTGGAAATATCAAAGGATATAAAAGTCATTCCATATAAAGCATCAGGTAGCTCCTACCCCAAATGATCCAATAAACCATTTGGTGGAGCAAAATAATTATACAAATTTGTGCTTACAAACCCTTAGAAGGCAGACCATAAGAATAAAATCTGTCCTCTCAAATATTCTTGTGTCTAAAGCCCCTTAGGCTACAGTACATTAAATAAAACTGGAGCCGTCCTTGGTAAAACCTCTTCCTCAAATTAAGTCATTCAAAATGACAAAAGAAAAGAATATTGATAAAAATTTCATGGATGAGTTAGTATCCAGGTTATCAAAATTAAAGGTTTTAATCCTCAAGTAAATGTCATTTCTGGCATTACTAAGGAGGAATTAGAAAGTTTTATAAATGATAATATAAATAAAATTACTTCTAAAGAGCTGCAATCAACTTACTATTCTAAAACATATTACCTAAGGCCTTCTCCTTTAGATATTGATTTAGAAGATCTGAAGAAATAACAAACTAAATATAATGGTAATCAAATAGTAGAATGGAACATAGATAACTTATCAGACAGACATATATTAATGATAGCCAAATATATGACTATGTTCGCCCAAGCTACTAGAACAAAAGAAAATTTTGAACAAAATATATGTTCAACAGTAATATCAGGATTCACAGGACAACTTCAAGGCTGGTGGGATCATTTTATGTCTGATTCAATAAAAACCCAATATTGTCAACCAAGAAGCTTGTCAAATCAAGAAGCTTGTCATACAAGAAGCTTACTTCTCAAATACTCCTATGATAGAATGACAGGAGGATCATAGTGTAACCACTCTTATTTGCACCATCATCACCAGTTTTATTAAAGGAGTTGGTCTTGTACAAGACAAAACCCAAGAATTATTAATAAACTAAAATGTAATTATTTGTCTCACTTTTGGTGGTACAAAGAGACTTTCTTCTCCAGAGTCTTCCTACGAAAGAATGCTAATAATGACTTTTAAAAAGAAGAATTTATATTAGGGCTTCCAATCCTCTTTGCAGATCGAGTTTGAAAAAGGATCCAAAATAGATGTGGCGAAGTGATGGCTTATCATCTTTATACTTGTAAAAAACTAGCGGCTGAAGTCATCATGGAAGGCTTAGCTCCTTACAACGAGATTAAACTGTAGAGATTAAATTGCAAAAGCAGATGGCTGAGAAGAAACTATATGGCAAACAAACCCTAGGAGAATTTTGTGAACAATATAGGTTTAATTCCTAGCCATGGAAGCCAAATAAGTAAAAAAAAAATCTCTTAATAAATATTGTGATAAAAGACGTAAACAATATAAACTTCTTTACAAAAATAAAAAAGCTCGCCAATATTATAAAAAAGCTAAAAGGTTTGCAAAATCTAGATCCTCAAAAGCACATATATACTTTAAATGTGGAGGAAAGGGTCACTATACGAAATGTAGGCAAAATTAAAAGGCGAATGAAATAAAAGCCTTAGTTGATGATCCAGAATTACAAGATAAGATAATGTAAATTTTGTTTATTGAATCAGAAAGTCCTTCAGAAGAATTTTAAGAAAGAATGGGCCAAATATAAAATTTCTCTTTTTCCTTCTCTTCTTTTGAAAGCCCATTCTTTGATGATGAAAAGGAGTGCACTTGCAATGACGACTCTTATGAAACCATATTGGGGATTAATGGGCTAAATATAAATGTTCTTACTATAGAGCAAAATCTCATTCTGGATGTAATAGACAAAATAATAAATCTAAAAAAAAAAAAAAAAGAAGAGCTCTTGAAAAATATATTGAGCTGGCTCAGCAAAATAAAGACCTTAAAAAGCTCACCTTTAAATTTACAAAATATACAAATTCTTATAATGAAATAATAGAAAAAGTTCTTAACTTCGTAGCTGAAAGAGAACCTATTGTCCAAGATCTAAGAAATGAGGTCAATACACTAAAAAAAAAAAGCTTAAAGAAATAAAATAAAGAGTTCAAATTCTTGAGTTATAAAATTGTACTTTACCTTTCAGAAAATGATGAGATGAAGAAATATCCTTTAATAATATGTTTTTTGAAGGAAAGCAATAAGAACTAGGAGAATCCTCTTAGTCGTCTCTAATAAAAGATGAAGAGAAAGATCCAAAGTTATCAACACCCTTGACAAAGTAGTCATACAAAAATGGCATACTTATATCACAATAATAATTGATAAACAATTCAAATTTATAGAGAAAGCTTTATTAGATTCCGGAGCTGATTTAAATTGTACCAGTAAAGGAATCATTCCCTCAAATTTCTTTTAAAAAAATCACACAGGTCTTGACCACTGCAAATAGCAACAAAATGACCATTGAATATAAACTCTTTGGTGCTACAGTCTATAATCATGGAATATATTTCGAGACACCTTTCATTTTGGTCAAAGACCTCAATCAAACAATCATATTGGGAACACCATTTTTAACAATGTTGCATCCTTTCAAAGTGACTAATGAATGTCTAGAATGTGAAAAAGATGGGAAAATAATAAGATTTGACTTTGTCAAAACACCTATCTATAAAGAAATTCACAATCATAAAACCAGAATCAATAAAAAAGAAAGACTTCTTTTCTCTCTCCAGAAAGAAGTTAAGAGTAAGGAGAAAAAAAAATAAAATAAAGGAGATAGAAAATAAAATAAAATCTCTAGAAATGTAGCTACAAATTCAAGCGTTTAAATATAAACTTGAATCTAAGGTCTGCAGTACCTTTCCAAAGGCCAGAAAAAAGCATGTAGTACAACTACCTTACGAGCCTAGCTTTAATGAAAGGTAAATTTCTACAAAGGCTCGGCTCATACAAATGAATAACAGACATCTTGAGATTTGTAAAAAAGAAATTCAAGATCTGCTTGAAAATGGTCTAATAAGACTTGGCAAAAGCCCATGGTCGTGCGTAACCTTCTATGTTGAAAATGCAGTAGAAATAGAGTAAGGGGTTCCAAGGTTGGTAATCAATTATAAACCTCTCAATAAGGCTTTTAGATGGATAAGATATCATATGTCAAGTAAAAAGGTTTTGCTGAATCGTCTCTATAATGCCAATATCTTTTCAAAGTTTGATATGAAGAGTAGATTTTAGCAAATACAGATAGATGAAAAAGATCGATATAAAACAACATTTACAGTTCCTTATGGGTAATATAAGTGGAATGTAATGCCTTTTAATCTAAAAAATACTCATTTGGAGTTCTAACAGATTATAAATGAGATATTCAATTATTATACTCAATTCATAATCGTATATGTAGATGTTGTGTTGGTATACTCTAAGACCTTAGAACAACATTGGAAACACATTCAAATCTTCTTTAAAACAATAAAAAAGGAAGGTCTAGGTAGTATCCTCGATAAAAATAAAACTGTTTGAAACAAGTACTAGGTTTTTGGGATATAATATTAGCCAGTGATCTCTTACCCTAATAGATCGATCGATAGTTTTTGTAGAAGAATTTGCAGATGAAATAAAAGATAGAACACAGATGCAAAGATTTCTGGGAAGTCTGAATTATTTGGCATACTTCTACAAAGACTTAGCCAAGGACACTAAGCCTCTATATGCAAGGCTTAAGAAAAATCTTGTACCTTGGTTCCTAAAACTATACTAATGCAGTTAAAAGAATCAAGTTGAAAGCCAAAGAAATTCCATGTCTTGCTATTCCTTACCTAAAAGCCTTGAAAATAGTTGAAACAGATGCTTCTGAAAAAGGTTATGGAGGAATCTTGAAGCAACAACTTGATAACCAAATTTCACTTGTTCGTTTTACTTTTGGAATTTGGAAACTTGCCTAACAAAATTATCCTACTATAAAGAAGAAAATTTTGGCCATAGTCCTTTGCATTACCAAATTTCAAGACGATTTGTTAAATAAAAAATTTCTTCTAAGAATAGAATGTAAAGCCGTATTTATGGATTGACAAAATAAGTGCTTTTTAATTATAATTAATGTGGATGATTTGACTATTTTACCATATTGTATCTTATATTTTACCGATCCTACCTATAGTGGTATCAGAGCCTTCCTTTTTCTCTTTATACCTTATATATGTCTAAGATCTTATCTAAAGTAAGAACTTAGGTGAAAATATTATTTGTTAAATCTGTATAAATCTTTAAAGCAATAAGCTATGCTTGCATTTGCTTATGAGCTGAAAGAAGCCATTCATCAGCTAGAAGAACATATAAGATAGATTCAGCTACAACTTGAAGTTGAACTAGAAAAAGGAAAATCTGTCTAAGAATCCTAGTTTCTAGACTGATTTCTTTCCACTTCTAGGTCCGAACATCTAGGTCGAACTGGTGGGATAAGAACGGTCACACAGTTGTCATTTAACGATGTGAAAGCATTGTTAGCATCGTAAGTCTTTGATCTGATATCTTCCCATTTTATGCGAAACCAGAAAGCTGAAACCAGAAGCAAAAGGAAAGATGTTTAGAAGCTTGAGTTTGAGGTTCAAAAATTCCTCCTCTACTCTCAGCTCATCTTCTAACAATGAAGTGAGTTCTTCATCCTCTATCTCTACATCTTCTTTCTTTAAAAATAAAGAGTTAGTCGCTATCTTGGATATAGAGCGACACTTACAAAATTGGGACATTCCTAAAGTAGATTCTTCCAAAATATATAAGAAGGGTCACTTTAAGCTAACTACCGATTATAAAATTCAAACGATAGAAGAAACTGTCCCTATACAAGGCAATATGGTTGAATTCCAGATGTTGCCCGCGCAACTTTTCAAGAATTATAGAAAAATTTATAAATATGGTCATATTGATTTTGTTCAATTAGCCATAAATTCCTTGACTAGAGAAGGATTGAATACTTACTAGTTCATTCAGTGGAGAACTAATATCTCCAAACCAAATCTACTTGTCTGGTTTCACAAATGGTTCCTTAATTTTGGCTCTCTTGAAAATGTCTTCCAGATTAAATTATGCAGGCTAATAAAAAATTTAGAGCGATCAATTTAACACAGGCATGGACCCTTATGTTAAATTACCAAAATATAGCTAAATCTCACACCTGGTTCATTTAATGGAGAACTAATATCTCCAAACCAAATATACTTGCCTGGTTTCACAAATGATTCCTCAATTTTGGCCCTCTTGAAGATGTCTTCCTAGATTAAGTTAAACAGGTTAGTAAAGAATTTAGAGCAGTCAATTTAACACAAGCATGGACCCCTGTGTTAAATTACCAAAATACAACCAAATCTCACAGCTGGTTCATTCAATGGGGAACTAATATCTGCCAACCAAATCTACCTGCCTGGTTTCACAAATGGTTCCTAATTTTGGCCCTCTTGAAGATGTCTTTCCAGATTAAGTTAAGTAGGCTAGTAAAGAATTTAGAGCAGTCAATTTACCTTATCTTCATCAAGGGGATCACTGTCTAATGTATTTCATGGCTATACATTGGATTCCTTGGATTCTCCGATGGGATTATACTATTTTAAGCTTTTCTGATGACCCTCCACGTCTTACTAGAAGAATTTTCACAAAATAGGTGGAGAAAATATACAGTTTCTGATAAATTTGACCCTGATAATTACAAGCCTTTGGATCTAGGCAAAGTTGATCCTCCTTTACCCACTTTACAAGATCCTCCTATAGATAAAGATAAGCTAGAGTTATCTGATCTTATCTCTTCACTCAAAAAGAAGGGAAAAAGTATCGATGAAATCAAACAACTCTACTACTTGATCATGTAGAAGATTCCTAATCCAGCTCGGAGGACTTCTTTCTTGTCTATCTTGAAGGAGAGAGCTAGGACCCTTTTGACTTTTAGGCTAGTAAAAAAGAAAGACTCCATTTGTCGACTTGTGTCGACACCCCTCTTGTTCTCACTTACTGATGCCATAGGACTCCACATGACTAACTAGAAGTAGGAATCTTCATTGTATAACTTTACTTTTGTGTTAGCATATAGATAAACTTGTAATCTTTAAGCTTTTACTTTTGAAAAAGTTAGCAAGGGGATAAGCTTTGCCTCCATCTATTTAAGGCATGATCCTCTCCCTAGTTGATCATCGAAAAATTTCCTAGTTTTCTTCCAATTTGTAAAAACCCTGTAATATACCATCTTCTGTTAAAGCTTCTTCAGGCTTTCTAATCTATGTAAGAACCTTGAATATGTATATATATATATATATTAAACATTAAGATTGAGATAATAAGTGCTTTTTAATTATAATTAATGTGGATGATTTGACTATTTAATAAGATCTAAATCATATAACATATTATTTCATAAATCACTTCCAAATCATTTTAAAATTATTAAATAATAATATTAACTTCACAATGTTAATAAAGTGTAGATCGATGAGAAACCAAATTTGGGAGTGAAAGAGATCAAACTTGTTGAGTTCAAATAAAAAACTATAATATAAAATTGTTATAATTGAATTACCGACTCAAAATTGCATAAAAATATAAGATAAATCTCTACTGTTCATCTTTGAGATAAATGGTGAGATCAAAATTAGATAAACAAAATTTTTAAAAAAATAATTGAAAAAGAAAAATTAAAACCTGTAAATTAAATAAAATGCTTCTTCATTTGGTTGGATCTCCATCTAATTATTGAAGCATGAAAAACATATTGAGCAATGATCATTGCTTGATCTTTGATCTAGTTTTGAAAAACGATCAAGTTTTGATTTGGCTCCACAATTTAGACTTGATCTTGTTTCAAAAATTAGGTCATCGAATGGTGAAACCAAATCGATCTGGTTCTAGTTTCACCAAATCATTGTTCGACGATCTAGTTTTTTAAGTTTTAAAAACTAAACTATCTAGGTTTTCAAACTTGATCCGATTTCCAAACTAGTTCAAATATCAAGTAACGATTGTCGCTCAATCTATTCTCCATTCTCCATTTGGTAGAGATTCAGATTAAATCTCGGGATCCTTCAATAATGGAGATCTAAAATGAATCCTCTATTAGGTTTCTCTTTTTCTTTATTAATATTTTAGAAATGTTTGAAATTCATTTTCTCTTAATTGATTATTTATTATAATATTTTATTTTTCCTTTTAAGATTTTATTTTTTCAATTTTTATAACTAATTAATTTCAAATAAATTTATTTTTATAGTGTAAATAAATGTTCGTATATGGTAATTATCTATTGGTTTTAAGGTTATTTATTTTTTGTATTATGACTTTTTTAACACACTTTTTGTACTATGATTTATGATAACATGAGTTAGATCTATTGGTGAGATATATCATTAAATGATACAAAGAGTTACAAGAGATGTTAAAGAGTTATAGGTAGCTGATCATCTAGAAAGGAAGAATGAAAGTCGACTAGGAAAGGAAGAATGGAAGCAAAAAGTCACTCGGGTGTGTGCAATAGTTGGCAACAATAACTTAGGTGTATGCAATAGCTGGAACACACCATTTTACCTGTTCAGTAGGTTTCCCCAACTTATTAACCCATTAATTCAAAATTAAGTCTCAGCCTTTAGATGTCTCTTTAATAAATGAATGATCAAAATTAGAACTTTTTATAAGTATATCTATACCCAAGAGCACTGTAAAATGTGCTATTAGTGAATAGATTAGTTTTATATTTTGTTCGATTAATTTTTGAATTCTTATGCTCTCATATATGTGTGTGTGTTAGCTTGCCTTAAAAAGAAAAATTCATTAAGTAGTTTGGAAATTGCTTCAGTTGTTACAATTATTTCTAAATGAGATTTAAGATATTAGTACAACTCAAAAGCTTGAAATAATGCTTTATGTTTCAATGTCATTATATGACAAGAATACTAGTTTATTATGTATAAGTACATATGAAACTTGTTTAGGCTTTGAAAGGACAACAATGATGTTTTCAGAATACCAAGATTGTACTCTCTGCTTTAATGAGTCATGCTACATATATGTTAGTCATTTAATCGTTCTGCACATGTATGATGGATGTCAAGATTCTCATTAAGTCGCTTTACATGTGTATAGCAAATGTTGTCATTCGCTTTGTGTGTACATCGATTGTTTCACCACATATATAAATTGATATTTTATAAGTTAGTTATAAAGAAATGATTTATACAGATATCTATAGTTTTATGATGTGATATTTGAATTTAGTTTTATTGTTTAGATATGAATGTATTTGAATCACTAAGAATTATTTCTTATTGCTAGTAATATATTATGTTAAAGATTATTATTTAGTTTTCAAAAGTTACATTGACTCACTAAGCATTAATGCTAACCCTTTTACTAGTTTAAACTTTAAAACATTTTCCCAAGTAAACACTAAAGTTTTAACATAAATCTTCAATTAGGGAAGCTCGGCCACGCGATCACATGAGGCAAGAGATCCAGTTTTAATTTATATTTCATGTCATTAATTTAGGCATTGTGTGTGAAGTAATATTTTGATGTTGTAAAAATATTTAGTAACTTCTAAGTGAGTATGTTTATATAAATAAAATATCAAATACGGATCCAAAAAATGTGTTTCCAATTTCATGCTATATCATTAGAGAAAAAATCTTACAATATACAAGACTTATTTGTGTTGAAGAAATGGTTGCAACATTTTTGCTCACTATCTTTCAAAATTCTCGATATTGCTTAATTCGTAAAATATTTAGCCACTCACGTTGTACAATTAACTGAAATTAAAACAGGATTTTGAAAACATTCAACACAATTGCAAAGTATATAATGGCCAAACCTAGATCCACGATGGTTAGAAAGAACAAGAGAAAGTATATGATTTTACCCTTATTTTAAAGAAATAATAAAACATTCAACACAATAGCAAGGTATACAATGGCCAAACCTAGACCAATGATGGTTAGAAAGAATAACGGAAAGTACACGATTTTACTCTTATTATAAAGAAATAATGAAATTAATATTATTATTGTTATTCTTATTGTATTGTTATTATTATTATTATTATTGATTTGGAGTTATTGACAACACTCACATTCCAACAATGGTAACCAAACGTGGTAAAAGCAGCTATCCTGTAATCAAACAATTTCACATGAAAGTTCTTCACGATATCAAATGTCGAAGCATGAATGCTTTTGTCTAGTTAGACATTTACAATGAATTTTTAATTTTTTTTTTTGGAAACTATTTTATTGACATGATAAATATATTTGTAAAAGCATAAAGTATAATTTTATTAGAAGTTAATAAAAGTTTGTCAAATACCTATAAAAATCTTTTAAAATTAAAAGTCCATGAAAGTCTTTTATATTTTTTTGAAGTCTATTAAAATCAACCAACATCAATCAAAGCCTTTCAATATAAAAATATATAAAAGTTTATAGAAATCTCAAAAGTCAATAAAATCCATAAATTCCACAAAGTCATTTATTTATGAAACAAAGAGTTTACAAAAGTCTTTCAAAGTCAAGACTGAATACACCTACTAAAGTAACATTGAGATGAAATATCAATACGTACACAGAGACAAAGCAGAACCAATTCAACCAACTCTATACCAAATTCAGGAGATAAAACTAGAAGATTAGGGGAGCTGATATTCACTATTGTATCACTGTTATCATTTCTATAATTACCAATAAACTTGACAATGGCTTCTTAGCAGCATTATGACTAGCAAATCTTGATTGCCTTGTCAGCAATCGTCACCTCGAGCCAATGCATGCAATTAATTTTATGACAGGCTTAGGCTTCTCAACATGGGGGAGATGACCGCAGTCCGGTATTTTCGTTATAGTGGCGTTAGGCAGTTCACTTTGCAGCCTCTACAGCATGTTCAAAGGAAATCAGAATACCAACCAAAGATCCATTTATAATCCCATAATCGAACGTGAAGCTAAAATCTGAAAAGTTACCTCTGCCAGCTGGTTGCTGACAATCTGATCATGCTCACCGCAGATGATTAACGTTTTCTGCCTCACCTTTTGAACAAAAATATATGAACAAACATGTTAACCACCCAAATATATTTGAAAATTTTTTCAGACCAAACATTCACTGCTTCGAAAATTTATTTAGGGGATACAGCTGCCAGTATATATGCTTATATACAGACAAAGATATTGGCATATTGCTGACACAGTTAAGAGGCCCCCCAACACAAATACACACACCGAGCAAAATACCATCTTAAATTTAATGAAATTTCATGCATCCCTTCATGTGCGATCATTGGTTTAAAAGGCCCACCTAGGCGCGCGCTTGGGTGCCGGGCGAAGCGAGGTGCCGTGGCGTCCAGACACGGCAACCTCGAAAAGGCGCACGCCTGGAGCGCCTAGGTGCAGACGCCCAAGGTGCGCCTAGGCGCGCCTGGGCTACATCAGGAGCCCTTATAAATAGGGGCCTGTAAGTCATTTTTTTCTCTTCTCTCATCTTTTCTTCAATTTCTTCATGGGTTATTCTTTGATTGTATGTTTGTATATTTGGATGATGTTTTTTGTTTTCTTCTTGGGTTATTTGTATGATTTTCATGGGTTTCACGAGCTGATGATGGCTGTTACCTTTGTGTGTGCTTTGCTGCTACTGTTTGTGTGTTTTTTTTTCCCGTTTGCTGCATCATGCATGGGTTATTGTTGAAAACTTGAAGTGCATCATGCATGTGGTTGAACTTTGAAGGCTTGAAGTTTAATAATAATGTGAATGGGCTGTTATACATGTTTTTTATTGTATGATATACATGGGTAATGGGTTAATGACTTAATATTTTATTAGTTTATGTATGTTTTTATTATTGGGTTTGAAGTTTAATGCATGAAATATGAATGTATGTTTGTTTTCAGCAGCTTACTCCTGCTCAAACACAATGTCAAGTAGTACCAAATCATCCGATCCTGCATGAAATTATGTTGAGTTGCCGGATCCTAAGGACAAAAATGCTATAAAATGTAAATTTTGTAGGAAAGTGACGAAAGGAGAGATATATCGAGCAAACAACATTTAGCAGGAGGGTTTAGGAATGCTAAATGTTGTGTACGTTATCTAGAATCGATAAAACGAGATAAGAGAGCACTTGCAAAAAATGAAGAATGATAAGGATGAGCAAAATATGGAACCGCCACTTGAGTTTGAAATAGGTGAAAGGTATGATGATGAGCCGCCAGTAGAACCGACTACAAGTAAAAAAAGAAACCATGGTGCATTTGATAGTGGTGGAGTTAGTTTTAAGGGGTCAAAACAAAAAGGTCAATTGGATGTCTTCTATAACCCCAATCCAAAAGTTATTACAAGAAAAGCCAAAGGAAAACAATTGAAGTTGAATGAGATGGACAATGCAGCTAAGAAGGAGTTGAGGGGTCGAGCTTGTACGCTTTTTGCTAGATGGATGTATGATGCAGGTATTTCATTTAATGTTGCATCATATGATAGCTTTAAGGCTTTTGTGGAAGCATGGGGCCAATATGGTCCGGGTATAAAGGCACTTACTCCTTATGAAGTTAGGGTTCCTCTTTTGAAGCAAGAGGTGGAAAATACTCGTAAAATCATGAAAGATCATGAACAGATGTGGGCTTAACATGGATGCTCAATGTTATCAGACGGTTGGAATGATAGGAGAGAAAAGACATTGATCAACTTCTTAATCAATTCTCTAAAGCAAGTATGTTTTACAAGTCTGTTGATGCCTCTGCCTTTGTCTTACCAAGTTTGTTGATGTCTCTACCTATGCAAAGACTGGTGAGAAGATGTTCGAATTATTAAGTGACATTGTAAAAGAGATTGATGTAGGCAATGTCATTCAAGTGGTGACAGATAGTGCTTCAAATAATATTTTAGTAGGTATGAAATTTATTTTTATATTATGATTATGAATAAAATAATTTGAATTTAAATTAGATGTGCATTACTATTACTACTAACTGATATCTTTTTTGTAAACGATAATAAAGAAATTATTGGAGGCAAAATATTTCACACTTTTTTGGACACCATGTATAGCTCATTGTATCGATTTGATGTTGGAAGATATTTTCAAGGTGCTCAATTTGAAGAAAACATTAGAGAGAGCAGTAATGGTAAGCAACTATATCTACACCCTGTCCTGATTTGGTAAACATGTTAAAAAAGTTTACTAACAACAAAGAGTTGCTCAAGCCAGCAAAAACAAAGTTTGCAACTGCCTTTATCACGTTAGGCAGAATGCACAAGTTGCAAAATAACCTCAAAAAAATGTTTACCTCTGATGAGTGGAGCACAAGCAAGTGGGCAAAAGAAGCGGGGGTAAAAGGGCGCTAGAAGTGATTTTGACGCCTACTTTTTAGAGTAATGTGGTGTTTGTTCTCAAGGTGACCGGTCCACTTGTGCCTGTACTTCGCTTAATGGATGGTAAGAGGAAGCCGGCTATGAGATATATTTATGAGGCCATGGATAGAGCCAAAGTAGCCATTGCCGCCTCTTTTCACATGGATTTGCACGCTGCCGGAATGATACTAGAACCCGAAATATTTTTACAAGTCTAAAGGCGAAATTCATGAAGAGGTGAAAATAGGCTTCTATGAATACAGAAGAAGGTTGGTTCCGGATTGTAAGATTCAAGACCAAATTGATCATGAGCTTCCGAAGTATTGAAATGCGGAAGGGTTATTCAAAAACTACATGGCCATCAGAAAGAGAGTCGAGAAATCATCAGATATATAT
Organism: Nephelium lappaceum; assembly: GCA_021234005.1. Lineage (NCBI taxonomy): Eukaryota > Viridiplantae > Streptophyta > Magnoliopsida > Sapindales > Sapindaceae > Nephelium > Nephelium lappaceum. The sequence goes on along the minus strand of CM038011.1, from coordinate 12,415,757 downwards.
ATATCACATCTCATTAAATTAAATCAAATAAACATAAGATTAAAGATTAATAATTATTTATTAATCTATGAATTTTAATGGACAGCTGAATGGTGGAATGTATATGGAGATTCAGCACCTACATTGAAGAAATATGCAATGAAAATTCTTAGTCTCACTTGTAGTTCTTCTAGGTATAAACGTAATTGGAGTATGTTTGAAAATGTAAGTATATGTTTTTATGATTTTTTGAAGTAGTTCGTTTATTCAATGTATTTTTTATCCTTACTTACTTGATATTTTTTTTTTACAAAAATTCTGGCAGCTTCATATTAAACGGAGAAACAAGCTTGTTCAAAGTCGTTAAACGACTTGGTATTTGTGAAATACAATAGAGTCTTGAGACGTCGGTATGAAATGGGTGATACGATTGATCCTATCACGTTGACCGACATTAATGAAAGCAATGAATAGTTAATGGGGAAGCTCGATCAGTAGGATGACGAGAATGGCTTTTTGGATGATGATAGGTTGACAGGAAGCAATGTTACTATGGCTGCAGGAATTAGAAAGCCTAATTATAGATTTAGATCAAAATTAGGTTCTTTATCAAGATGGCCAACAAGGACAAGTACAAGGCAATCGATTGTTAGGGAAGAAGAAGAGGAACATCAAGAGTCAGTTTCAGAAGAAAAAGAGAGAGATGAGAAGTATTTCCAAAGGAAGAAGGCGAAGATGAAGAGATGTGAGAGGAGGATGAGGATCTTGATGATGACTTGGACTTGGATGATTATTGATTTAACATTATCAATGAACTTTTTTTGTGACTAGTGCTAGTCGTTAGTTTTTGTTTGCATAATTGCATTTTGATGATCACTTATGATTGATGTTGTCTCCCTAGGCCTAGGCTAGGACATTTAGCTAGTTCTTAATTGAACTTTGATGATGATTTTTGTTGTTTGCCTAGGATACTTAGTTGTTGAACTTTGATGATGACTTATGATGATGATTTTGATTATAATTAATGATTGGATGTTTATTTTGTTGAATTTTATCTCATTATTGTTTGTTGTTTATGAATTTACAATATTTTGAGGTTTGTTTTTAAGTGCACCTCGCCTTGAAAAGACGCACCTTGCGTCTTGCGCCTCGCGCCTCGGGCTCCACAGCCCTTTGCGCCTTTTAAAACTATGTGCGCAATATTAAGAGGGACAAATGTTGTTCATGTCCAATATGGAAGAAAGTATTCGTGTAACATGCATAATTAGACATTGGTAATGTGATACCTGTTTTATTTGGGAAACCACATTGTATCCTCCACTGATCATAAAACTAACAGTTGCATCTTCCCACCAAGGCATGTGGCAGTGTAACCGTCCAACCTGGATTGTCATAGATATCCCCTTATATCAACTTCAAGAAACCAAAAAAACCAACGGTAGCATTACACAAATAAAATAATCTGTGGACAGAAAACTATAACTCACATTAGTCCAATCTAATTTCTTAGATAATGGGATACCATTGAAGGCTAATACATTAGCGTAAAACCGTATTGGAACACTCTTCAATAATGAAACCTGATCCATACAAATTATCAAAAGCTTAGCTAACGTAGCATGAAGAATGGTAAATCCGATAAATAGACGAAAATAAAAAATAAAAAATTGCTGCCAACAGGGACCTTTCTTGCCAAATAACAAGTGTTATTATTGGTATGGAGGGTATGACAGCAAAAACTAGCAAACTCAGTCCTCTCTAATAATGAGAGAGAGCATTGCAACTTACGTGTTAGTATGCACATCCGTGTACAAGAAACTCATCCACAACTGATGTATATTTCTAGTGCACACAAGTGAACTATGAAATGAGGACACACTGAGATGTAAAACATTTAACATTCTAGAAAAGAATATGATATAATATATTCGTTTACTTTTAGCAAACTTATTAGTTTGAGGACACTTTTAAAAGTCACATGAATATATGGAGACTTACCCCAGCATAGGCAACCGGTTTAGGTAATTTTGCAAGGTTTCCAGTGCCTTCAGCATATACACTTGGGTTGATTAGAATCATGTTTTCAACCTGTGAAGTGGAGAGAAAATATAATTTAAGAACAAGTACCCCAAGCTCTCAAAGATTATATAGACCTCTGGCTCAAATCATTCAAACTAGAGGACAGACTAGGGGCAAAAGTTACTTGGATTGATTATATTCAATCTAGTCTGAATCACAATTGATCATTTGGCACAGATTACTATTGGACCTTTAGTTCTGTTAATAATCATTTTCCATTTTTCTCTCCAAGCACAATAGCTGTTCCAAATTTCATTTCACCAAATGGTCAGCCATTTGGCAATGCCCAAAGAAGAGAGCAACATTATACTGTATCACATTGCAATAAAACTGAGTAAAAGTTGGAAGTAAGATATATGAATGGGAAGGGTGTACAATATTGGTTTGCTAGTGCAATTACGGTGCATGCAACATTATAATGCATCAGAAAGGAGAAACACTTACAGCTTCAGGATAATTGACAGCAAAATCAATAGCAACAGCAGCACCAAGGCTGGGTCCGACTAGTGTCATTGGTCTTTTAATGTGAGACTTCCATAGCTAAAGATTCAATAAGAAAACCAATCAGTTCCTAAGCTTGAGGATTAAAATCACACGAAAACTTTAGTTTGGCATATACACTAGCGAGTTTTGGCTATGAAGATACCTGATAGAGGTGGCATCGCTTTGATGCTACATTACAGGGTGGAAGCTTCTCTGCAAAAATAAAGAAATAAAAAACAATTAGTAGCTAAGGGACACTTTTCAAGATACGTAGTTAGTTCAGAAGAGAGGGCTCCAAGAGAAGAATGAACCTAAGTCAGAGAAGCCCCATCCTAGAATATCAACAGCCCAAGCCTCCACACCGGCCTCCTCAAGCAAGAAGTAGGCACACCTCCATTCTAAACAAGAACTAAGCAATACAACACCACCAGGATAAGTAGCAAGTAAGATTTCTATAGTTATTAAATATACATTATGGTTGCACATATATCACAAACCTGTCAAAGCAATGGAGGAGAACCACTGGACTCATTTCACTTTTAATCTTTGGTTTCACACAACTACTCATTATGCAACCTCCAGAAAATCCTGTCTGCTACCCACAAGAACATAACCTTACATAAGCTCCAAATCGTAATTAAAAGACAAATATCTTCATGATTAGTCTTAGTTGAAAAAGAAAACCAAAAAAAAAAAAAAAAGTCACCTTTTTGAGATACTTTTTACATTGCAAGTATTATATATTACTTATAACAAGCAGAGTAAGATTCAGTAAAAAAGATCATACAAGCGAAGAAATCATATAACCTTAAATGATCAAATCCTTTTGGTTTCCATACAAAGAAGATAGATAATTTTTCATGTGTTGTTGATCATGTTAATTTGCACTAAAACAAGAAAAGCAAGAAAAGAGACCTGGACAGGTAGTCTCTCTATTCTCTGGGCTAGTTTTTTGGCAAAAGGGTCTTTGATTTTCTCCACCTCTTTAGGGAGAAACCATGGAAAGCCACCACCATTGGCGTAGCAGCCATCAGGAGCAGCACCCAACACCTTAAAAGGACCACCCCTTAAGCTCCCACATTCCATCCTCACTCTCTTTCCCATTGGTGTTGCAGGAGGACACACCCACTTCAGAGCCACCATCATTACCAGTAAGTACAAGATCAGAGAGCAAGAGAACTGACCAGAATGCAATATAATAAATAAATGTAGCTCTAATAACTTCAAAAATAATAATGATAATAATAATAAATGCAGCTTTAATGGTCGTGATGCTCTTAAAACTTAACAGCAAGCAACAAAATAGCTAACAGGGATTCGTCCTTGTTTGGGTGGTCTTGACTCAACCACTCATTCACGAATTCCTATGTAATTACACTGAAGTTGACAGGCAACTTAAAATGAAATTACATTGATATAAATATGTTTCATGTTTTTATCTGATTTTGGTGGGTTCTGTTCCGAATTTATGATGAGGGTGTAATTATTCAAATGCAATAATGGATCGAGTCAGTTGATCTATCAACATTCAAAAATCTGAAAATGAAAATATGGCAAGAGAATTAAATTCAAGGAGTTAGCGAATCATCTAATTTATATTTGATTAAAATGACATAACTATATCTAGTTAGATTGAGAATAATGCAAGTGAGAGAATATAAATTAGGGCAAATTACACAAACCCCCTTGAGATTTGATGAAATCACTCCAATATGATAGGTTTGACCATAGAGACACAAATCTCTCCTAAAATTTCAAAAACTCAAGATAAATATCTCCTATCGTTAGAGAACCATTAAAAGTTAAGAAAAAATGAAAAATGACAAGAGAATTAAATTAAAAGAGATTACTGGAACCCTAGTGAATCATTTAATAATGACACAAGAAAGCCTAAGAAAATGACATAACTATGTCTAGTTAGGCTGAGAATAATGCAAGTGAGATAATATAAATTAGGGTAAATTACACAAACCCGCTTGAGGTTTGATGAAATTACTCTAATATAGCATGTTTGACCATAATGACACAAAGCTCCCCTAAAGTTCCAAAAACTCAATGCAAATTTCCACCACCATTAGAGAACCGTTAGTGAACTATCATTAAGTACCAATTCTGAAGGATAAAATCATCTAATCACCTTCAATCTTAGATAATATCAATTGTAATAATGAGTAGTTAATGTTTTATTAATTAATTACTAATATATTATTATTATTAAATTTATAAAATAATATATCATCTTTAAATTTAATTAAAAAAATTAAAAAACATATATAAAAAGCTATAGATCTCCTCAGGAGATCTCTAGCTTTGCAATTGATGGAGACCATCAGTAGTTGGTTTGGTCTCCATCAGATGGAAACTAGGTCTTCGTTCAATAGAGACCAAAGTCGCTAGAGACCAAATTGGTCTAGTCTCCATTGCTAAAGACTAGACCATCACCGAATTTGGTCTCCAACAAGCAATTGAGTGTAAGAGAGATATCGTGTTAGGGTACAGTTGAGGTGTAATAAGTCCATGACATGTATATGTGATGTATTTAAGGCTTAATTGCTTGGTGATTGGAATGACATTATCAAAGATTTAGGATTTTATTATTAGTGACTCATTTTTAATCTTGATTGATAATTGTACATGTATTGGCTTTTCATGAATATAAACTGGGTGACTGATTGATGAGTTTTGAACAGAAATTCTTGCGTTTGTGGGTATTCATTAGGATAAAGTATGACACAATTTTATACCTCTAATCTTATCTTTTGCGATGATTACTTGAGCAATTATGAGTGTTTTTGGTGTTTTTATAGTTGGTTTGTGCAAGTGAATAAGTTTCATGGACTTAGAGCATTTTGGATGCATTTTTGGACAATTTGGAGGAGAATCAAAGCTTGAAAAAATAAAAGTCCAAATGGAATGCAAGGTGCAACACGAGTTGCCTCTAGTGAACCATATTGCAATTTTTAGGCCAAGATCATTGTTGGATGTAACACAAGGTGCATCCAACGATCCATCAAGTGATCCTCAACTCAGTGACCATTTCTCCGAAGCATATGCAACTTATGTCGAGAGATGCATCTCACGTCACAAGTTGCAACATAAGGGTTGTTTTGACTTTTCAAGATGAGTTTCGTACCCTAATTTTAGGAGGCTATAAATAAGAGTATTATCATCAAATCTAGCAGCTTGAAGGGGTTAAGGATGGAGTTTTAATATTCCTCCTCCGACCTTTGATACTCATCCAATTTCCACTGTCGATTCCCATCACCTTCATCATCACACATCATTTACCCACTTTCTGAAGATAAGACTTTGTAAGAGAGGAGAAGATAAGGAATGGGCTTAAGCTCGAAAGAGGAGAGCTTTATGAATGTAATCACGGGTTGTAAAACTAAACTTCTATTTTATAATTATTTTCTTTTCCAATTTTTATAAATATTGTATTTGTGTTGAGATGATGATCAATGTTTATGAGATGAAATAGGTTTTTGGTTGTTGTTGCTTAGGGTTTATTTATTGCTTCATGTATGCTAGTAGGTATTTTTGGACTTAGTGCTTGTATATGCTTATTTATCATTGCAAGGTTTGAAGTTGTTGGTTGACACTAAAAAAAGATGCCTATGACATCGTCGATAAAATGTTTGTCTTATTGCTACATGTATGTTGAGTAGATATTTTAGAACTTAATGCTTGTATGTACTTGACCACCATATACATGATTTGAAGTTTGTGTGTTGAAACACCACATGCAATTTGTTTGACCAAATATCTACCATAAGTATGGCTAGTTGTTTATGCTAACCCTCCTTTGTAGTCATTATTTGGTATCTTAAGCTTAATGAGCCCTTATTTAATGCATAACCATAGAAAGATAAGCTTGGTTAGGTGATAATAGGCATCTTGAAGTGGTTTGGCAGCGATTCATTGATAATCTCGTCACTTAAAGGATTCCCCTTATGAAATTGATCTTGGTTTCATTTTCTCGTCGTTCTAAGCGATCGATCCTTCTCAATAGCATCTGATAATCACGTAGACCACTTTGAGCGTTGTGCAATCCATCATTCGACGACTCTAACATCCTGACGATATCCTTGGCTATTGCCGTTATTTGTAGAACTACGACTTAGGGATGCTGTTCTAGTAAGCCCTTGTGGTGCACCTTGGTTATAGTTCTCATCCTACTCTATTTAATAGGGGGGATGTTGGTTTGCTTGTTGCCTCTCATTCTAGAGTGGATTCCCACCTTGCGGGGGATTTTTCTTCTATCTCTACATGAACGCTTGGATGGTCTAAGTTAATGCTTGTAACGCATCCTCTACTCTGCCTTGCTTGTTCGCTATGGCTTCAGGGTTCAGAACGCTTGCTGGCCCGATTGCTACGTTCATCGAATGCAAATTCTGTAAAGCCCCTAATTTTGGTCTGCGGTAGGGTTCGGGTTGACTTGGTGATGGCCATAATTCAACTATTGTTGGTTTCCAACGACTGGCATGTGTTACACTAAATACGCTTCCTTTTTCCATGCTTGAAAGACAACTTAGTCGTGCATTTCTATGAAGAGCCTTTTTTTATGTTTGAGAAGTTCAAACTATTGGTTATTGGAAAATAGACGAAAAGAATATAAACTCAGTGTAGAATTGATAGAACCAAAAATTTTTTTAGGCCCTCCTTCTAGTGCCAAAATGTGTTGACGTAAAAAATTGGTCAACACCCAAATTGATGCGAATTGAATGCCAAATATGAATGAATGATTGCAAGTATAAAGAGTGAAAACAATGATAATGATGCAAGAACAATAAATAGGAGACGAAAAAGAGAATTTTTAAAGTGGTTCGACCATTTGAATGATGTCTATGCCCACAGTTATGTTATTTCTGGAGGGCAAGGTTGGGCTTAAGCAGAGTTTTTTGCTAGAGTTTAATGGTTGTTGGGTGAATATATGAGTGTGTATAATAATCATGAATGATCTCTTTATATAGTGTTAAGGTTCCTTATTTACATATAATTTGATCACTAGAATATATCAAAAGCTAGGATTCTCTTTCCTAAATTGCAAAAAACTGCAATCAATACATTTATATTCAAATCAAAGTATGATTCCGACAACTTCCTCTTTGAAGTAATCTTTTATTAGTTATTGTAAATTTTTTCCTTTTTAGAATTTTGCACTGTTTATGGAAATCACAAGCTGACATGTTTGCGAGCTATTATGTTACTGTGATCACGAGTTGTTCCTTATACAAGCTAGTTGATGCGAGCTATTCTTATTGTCCAGCGGAATTAAACTCGAGATGTTTCCGATGATGTGGCTCATGTTGATGTGTCACCGGTTAATGAGCTTTATATTACTCTTGCCCCTGCCTAGACCTTTTGGTTTGCTGCTTTCTTGGGTCTTATTGGTTTTGGTTTGGAGACCCAAGCACTATTTTGGGCACAACAAAAAGAAAATATTTGACTACATAATGAAGGATTTAGCTATCATATCGATATTGTATTGTTAAAATGTAGTTTGTAAGAAATTATTGTTTTCTATATTTAAAAAATTTTTATTTATTTTTTAAAAGTTGCTTAAAGTATAATCGAATTTTTCACTCTGATAATTATCAAATCTTGTATAATAACATTACCGTAAACTGAATATCAAAGTCTGGTTTCAAAACCTTTTGTAGTTGAAGATGAGGGGACCTTGCCATTGGCCCTCGAAAAACGTGTACAAAAGTACAGAAAAAGAAGCAAATATTGACAATCGTTTATTTTGGGGGTTTGGTTGTGCTGTTTTGTTTGATTAGGCGCACATTGTCTCTCTAGTAGCCTATGGTCTTCACCACGTGCTACTCAGTATTTGTTGCTCTTTGGACCTTTTCAACACATCTAAATAATTTTTCTTTCTTTGAATCTGCTGTATACTTGAAGACCGACATAGTGGTACGGTGCAAGAGGTCCCCGAGTTCAATTCCCGGAATGCCCTTCTATTTAAAACTTTTGTGTAAAAAAGGTCAGGCTCGCTAGTAGGGCTCGAGCCTCCGACCATATGGTTAACAGCCATACGCTCTAGCCAACTGAGCTATTCCGGCTTTGGTTGCTTTCAAAGCCCTATCCCTATTTATAAAAAACCATTATTCAGCGGTTGGAGTTTGCAATGTAATCCACCAACACCGCAACAGCCGGAGACAAAAATCAGAGAAAGGATGGATCCATCAGAGAAACAGGAGATGACGACGGAGGAGAGGGTTTCCTGCGGCGTGTCGTCGACGAACGGCTCTGAAACAAGGCAAAGGTATGAAACGAAAACGCATCGTAATTTTGTTGAATAAAAGGAACAAAAAAAAAAAAAGAAACTAAAAATCGACGTGTGTCGGTTGGTTGGTCAACTTACAGGAAAAAGAGCAAGTGGGATCAGGCGGCCGACGCCGAGTCGTTGCTCAAGATGCCTTCCCTCGTCGGCATTTCTCTACTTCAGGTCTTTTCTTCAGCCACTTATTTGTATACCTGAATCATCTACCTTGTCACTGACTCTTCCTCTTCGTTTTCAAAGCCTAAGCTCATACAACAAGATGAGTTAGTAATTGCTCGAGAGATCTTCATAAATGATGCCGAGTCTTCTGTTCGCTACAAGCTTACTAAGCGTCAGACTCAGGAAGAGATTCAGAAATGCACTGGCGCGGTGGTGATAACTAGGTTTGTTTGGCCGCCGCAACCCCTCCCGCTGCCCCTTCATTTGAATATTTGTTTTTGTATATCAGTGGAATTCTTTTTACAGGGGAAAATATCGTCCGCCCAATGCGCCTCTTGATGGTGAAAAGCCACTATACCTTCACATATCTGCCGCCGCTCAAGTAAGTATCATACAATCATTCTTATTGATGGTTATATGCCTCTGTGTTGAACATTATTATCAGTGTTTGCATATGATGCTTTCGTGGTGCTTTGATGTTATATACTTCATTTAACAGCTCTAGTAATTAAACTAACCTTTTTTTTTTTAAATGTTGAGAGTGTGAGACAAGGTGATTGATACTTTGTGAGGCTAGGCATAAGCCATTTGTGTATGTGAAGGTAGGTATTTTTTTTTTATAGGACGTGAAGCTAGGTATTAAAAAAAAAAAATTGCAGTCATTAACCTTTTGTTGTGTGAGGCATCCATTTAGCATATTAATGGAAAATATGTTGGTTGTGACATCTTTTACTTTGAAAAAATATTGATAATAAATGAGATAAATAATGGTGACATGACTAGAAGAAGCCTTGATGGAAGTCATTTTGACTAAAGCTTGATTTGTATGGCATCTGTGTAACATTATTTACCACTACTACATGCTTAAATCTTCTTTGGAAGTATTTAGTTACCTTAAACTAATAGTAGCTTCAACTTTTTAGCCTGCAAAATGCTCAAGGACTGTTTAGGCTGTGTTGAGGTCCTTGTGTCACCCTTTTTGTTGGGTGTGTTGTTTCTTGGATCATTAAAGATTTAAGATCTAAAGTTTGCTTATCTAAAAGGGATATATATATATTTTTTTCTTTCTAAATAATCATTGATCACCTCTGTAGTTAAAAGAGACAGCAGAACGGATTATAGCAGTTGATCGTGCAGCTTCTATGGTTGAAGAAATGCTAAAACAGGGTCAGAGTACAAACACAAGTTTTCCTCCTTTGCAAACAGTTACTAGCAATGAGGTGAAGGTATACATGCATTGCACTGCTGGTCGTGCGAGTTATGACATATAGCACTATATAAATCTCTGCTTAATTTTGGTTTACTCAGGCAATGAGCATGTGTGTGTATTTGGGCTTTGATGCGGACCCATCATTGAATATTGCTACTCGCATTCGCGGACCAAATGTGAGACTTTCTATTCCCTTTGTTTCTGTGTTTTTATACAACTAAAAATTTCGACATTGTGATAGCTTTGTTTTTTGTTGAAGTTTTGTGTCATTTCGTTTTGATGTGCCCGTGTATTGTTCTATCACGGCATACGTATACATACTTGTAGATACATATATAGTTATATACATATATGTAATCGTCAAAACAGCTACTTACTGTTTAGATTTTTAACTTTACGGTAAGAAGGGCTTCCTTAGTTGTCGATTAGATTTAAAAATGTCTATTTTGAAATACTTATTTAATGGTTATTTGTGCTGTTTGCTTTGTTTATTTTTTAGTTTGTATTTACGTGATGAAGGCAAGAGATTCTAATGTTTAAGCTTTGTCTAACATCTCCATACAATTGGGAGAGATTGTTTTTGTGTTGCTGGTGGTTCTGTTTTATACATGCAGGATCAGTATATAAATCACATTATGAATGAAACTGGAGCAACTGTTATGCTAAAAGGACGTGGTTCGGGTTCCTTTGAACCACAGGGTGAAGGTACTATTGTCTGTATGTGCTGTTTAATATTTTCAAGTCTATTGATTTTTACCGTTGAAATATTTGATAAAATATATTGACTCAATTTCTTGTTCTGGTTGAGTAGTCCAGCTACCATTGCATTTATTATTGTCCAGTAGTAATCCTAAAAGCTTGGAAGCTGCAAAGCAGTTGGCAGAAAATCTTTTGGATACAATTAGCATAGAGTGTGGTGCCTCCAGGTAATATTGTTCCTAATTATGCTTGCATAAGGTGCTTCATACATACTGATTTCCTTTGGTTTATAAGCAATATTCTCTCGCAATGCTGGAGGGGATGCAATTTTTGCTTTCCTCAATTGATAGCTAGGACTTGGACAACATGAAATAAGTAACATTTGTGCATGTTGGTAAAAAAAATTGTCTTATTCTGTCGACTTTAAACTGTTCCCTTAATTTTTTTTTTTTTTTTCCTTATGATGAATATCTTGTTTCTGTTATCAAGTTGGAGATATGATTGCATTATTCAGCTTCATGTGGAAGTCTGTGATCTTGTATTTGAAATAACATGCAAATGTTTCTTTGACTATAGTAGGGCTCCATCATGTAAAGTTTATAATGCTGTTCCACCTCCACAGCGGTTGTTAACTAGTGTCCAAAGTTTTGGAAATGAAGATAAATTGAATGCAGATTTGGCTGCTGGATTGACATTCAACGGTGAGCATTACGCCAGCTCCACCAGTTCCTCCAGTTACGGCTGCTGGGGTTGCTACCGTCTATTCTCAAGTTGCATTGACATCAATCCAGGGGAACGTTGAACTGTGCTCAGCCCCAGCCAAATATGGTTGGTTATGCTCAGCCTATATTATCTGGAGGAACAAGCTATTGTGGATATGAAGGGATATATCCTCAGGCTACCCCTTTACAACAAGTTGCCCTAGCACTTAGGCAGTCAACTTCTCCCAGCACAGCTGTGGTTGCTCCTACAACATCAGTAGCAAGCACAGCAACAAAATCAAATGTTAGTTATGCATCGGAGAAGGAGAAACGGCCTCCCCAAAAGCGGAAGTTTCAGGAGTTACCAGTTGGTTCAAAGGGCCCTGCAAAATTTAGCCAGGTATCTGGGTAATTTCTCCTACTTGTTTGTTCTTGTGTGAGCTGTAAGGTGTAACCCTTAATATTATATTTTACATTTAACGGGGGGAATGAGAATGAAATTAGATTAAAGAAGGATAAAATTTTCATTTGCATCTAAGCTTCTTAGTTCCCTAAATTTATGGTTAATAGCATTCCGGTACTTTATAATGTTAGGTCTCTTTTTGCAAATTTGATCTGGTTTGTGAGTGAACTTGCAAGCTTGGGTGTGGTTTGAAGTGCAATACTAACAAAAGGGAATGAGTAATGGTTTTGTTTCCATTGATATGATTATGGATCCTTGGATGACTTTTTGTATGGTTATTTGGAATTTGGGTAGTTACAGGATCATATGCAACTTCGGGATGGAATGCAATTGATTTGAGTTTTCTTTTAGACACTCTAGCCCTTGCTAGAACTGCTTCTGAATTGAACTTTGTTGGAATTGATGCTTATTCTTTGCAACCTGAGTGAATTGGTGGGTTCATGAGTGGGTCAGGATGAGAGAGAGAGAGAGAGAGAGAGAGAGAGGGAGTGGAAGATGGTCTATTAAAAAGGAAAGAATGCCAGCAATTGGATACTAGTATTACACAAACAAGAAGAGTAGCTGTTGAAATTGTGATTTTGAGTATGAGAGGGAAATTGGTGAGCTGAGAAGGCTACTATACCAGTACACAATTCCAGTCTGTGAAATTTTAGTTTTGCAGGTTTGGGTGTGGACATCTTTTAATCATTTGTACATCACTTCAAATAAAATTTTTTCGTTCAGTTTTATGTATGACCTGAGAGATGTATGTTTCATTGCGTGTACATTTGCTGTCTGTTTAGTATGAAAGTTAACATGATAAGAAAAAGAAAGTAAATTGTAGATAGTGAATCCATTTGATACACTGCTATTTTATATGTTTCCTTCTCTTTAAATTATGACCATATCTTGTGCTGATTTTCTGTGCTTAATATTCCAGGTATTTTCTCTGACCTTCTAAGAAGCTAACAGGCTGATACGGTACCCCTCTGTTTGGGCCATTGGTTTGTATTGTTAACAGGATTTACAGTTTTGGAGGCCCTATGTGCTGGGCTTTTGCTGCTTCAGAACTATGATAAGGGAACAGTAAAGATTTTGTGCTGATGGGTTGTACACATGTGGCAGATGATGTGTATACCTTTTAGAATGTAAAATTTGCACTATAGCCGGCCATCTATTTCCAATTTCTAATGGGACAGTTTCCAGCATGCATTGCTGAGCTTCTTTTTGAGAAAAGCTTCAAAAGCCAGTATATGATACATTTGTTTCTTCAAAAATGAGGCTTCCATTTTTTATACCCAGAAATAGGTCAATCAGTTCACTGGACCCTAAATGGAAAGAAGACTGCCAAACCATAATATCCTCGTAGGTGGGGTCTTAAGGAGATTAGAACCCCTGACCTCTTGGTTGAAAACAAAATAATTTTGATGCTCACACCCCATTACTTGGATTTGAAAATGATATTCAGTATAGGAATTTTGTTACTACACTTTGTTTCTAGTGCTGAATGTGTAGCGGGTTGCATGCTAGTGCAAATTCACCCATAGGGAAAGATGATGGATATACCACACCAATCACAGTTTTTGGTTTCTTAAAAAAATTTAAAATACTCACCTGAGTAATAAACTACTTTTTATTAATTTGTTACGAAACATATAACTGTTTCAACTTTAGATCTAAGGGAGATGGTTCTTCTCAACCTTTTCCTGATTTGTCCCAGTACATGGTGAAAATTGTGAAGCTTATGCTTTGGTCTATATGCATGCTAATCTGAAGACATTAAGTAAAATAACCTTAGCAACTTGAATAGCGTTAGTTACTTCCTATTTTACCTTTATGATATATCTGTAGTACTGTTAAGTTGTGTTGAATCTTACTTGTTTTACATCGTTTTAAGTTATGTCCAACTGCCATTGAGAAATTAGTTTTGGATTGTTTCTTTTTTATAAGGTGTTGCAGGTATCAGAACTACCAAAGCCAAGCAAACCATTAACTGATGTGGACGTGAGAAATGTATCAAATATGCCTGCGCCAAAGAAGTTGGTCCCAACATTATCCAAAGGACAAATGCCCCCTCCGCCACCCCGAAGCATGCTGCCTCCACCACCTCCAAAATTTACTTCATCACCACCTACTACAAATTCACTTGAAAAGAAGAATAGTTTGGATAAAACAAAATCTGATAATGTGCCAGGTACTTTCGGAAACTTTATCTGCTTTCTTGTTACCATTTGTCATGGTACTAGGTTAAATAGCATGAAAAATCAATATGAAACTTGAAGAGGTAATCTTGCCCCTTTTCTTTTATCCCTGGGATATAAGTGTCTCTACTGTAAGTCACATCTGTAGTGCTCCTTCTAATTGTACACCATTTTGTTATCTAAACCATGTAGTTGTTTCAGATACGTTGGTCAAGTTAATGGAATATGGAGATGATGATGATGATGATGATGATGATGATGAGGATGATGATCCAAAGGAAACAAGTGAAGAATCCCTTAGCAGTGACTCTAGTTTTAGTGTTAATTCCAGTAAAGTGGCAGTTCGAAAACCTTTTTGGGCTTTGTGACTGACTTCTGCTCGTAGATGATTGGCAGCTGAAATTATTTACTGCAGGTGGGTTCTATTCAGATATTATATATTCTATATTTTAATGGAGCTTGTGAAGTGCATCTGAGAGTGTAAACAAGCACGTGTTACAAGGACAGCTGTTGTACAACTATTGGTGTTAGCAGAATGACATTCGTAGGACTTCAGATGTTTTCTTAACACTGTGTTCTGCTAAGGGAAGAGGATAAGTTGTTGTATTCTTATGAGTTTAGGTGTAAATTAGTAGTTTTCTCTTAGGCTTAGATTTTTAATCATATCTCAACTTGTGGTTGTGCCTTAAAGAGTTTTGGAGGAATTGGTATTATCCTAGCTCTACAGAATAGCTGAACTAAGATGTATCACTCACGAAATGTACGACACTCGTGATAGGCAAAAGCTAAATATTCGAGTTCAAATGATTGCTGAATCTAGTTATCTTCTTCGTGGTGCTAATTGTGTGCCATTTTGAGTTTCCCATGTGACAATATCTGTCGGGCACAAGAGGTTATTCCCTAGAAGTTGATTTCTTGAATCGAAAATTCTTATCAGTAAAGATAGTTAATTGTGATGGTGCAATTGTAAGTTACTATATATAGTGGAACCTATAGGAAACATAAAAGCAACCTCTGGAGGTGATTGTGGCCACTCTGGGTTTCTTTGTTTTCTCTTATCAAGTATTGCATACAACAATTATTCAATAAGTTACCCACTTCCAGAGTGAATCTTGTTAACAATGGCCTCCAGGAAATTGGAATAGAAACTGGTACCATGACATTCAAGATATATAGCAATAATGGGTCGAACTACAGCCTATTTGATTTTGTTATGTGAACTTGATTATAGAATTATTCAAAAATCTATTCTAAGCTTCCTAAACTAGTCAGTTAGATTAACTTAACCGATGTGAAGGATATTGGTCACTACTCACTAGTCTTCATTTGATGTATACCTGGTGTGTGTTTTTCATTTTTTGTTCTTATAAAAATACACGAACATGTAAAATTTCACAAATACATCGTGTCTGCTGGCGTATTGCAAATGATCTCAAACCTTGGAATGACTAGCTTCGTTGTTTGTTGTCATGTACCTTTTTGGAATCTTATATCGTCATATACATAATACTAATGTATATTTGTTTTAGGTATAGAATTGGTGCCATGGCTGTTGAAGTTTGCCCTCACGTTTATATAAATATAAGAATAAAATGCGCAACACTCCCTTATGCCTAAAACGAAGCGGAAACATATTTATCTTTTTATTACACAACATTTTCACTCGTTAGTCAAAATTAGTCAAATTGATTTGACTTAATGGCAATTTCATTGTCTTTTTTTTAAAAAAAATTTTAAAATTTTAGAAACAAAGAATTAAAAGAAATTAAAAATTAAAAAAAAAAAGGATCACCGTTCATCATGCTATGGACGATGGAGATTAATTTAAAAATAGAAATAAAAAAACATTGCAAGCAAAAGTTTTGTTTTTTTAAAAGTAGTGAGATTAAAGATTTGGAACCTAGATATTCAAAAAAAAAAAGAAAAAAAAAAAAAGGGTGAGATTGAAGATCATCATCCTAGCAAAACAAGGATCATCATCAACTAACATCAACTTTCTTCATCAGATTAACAAAGAAGTCATCATCATCAACAAAGCACTTTAAACGCAAAGTAAACCCCACAACCATCGAACCCTTACCCACCCTCCCAACCCCCAACCACGCCTCCCACACCCACTTCCTTCACCCCCCTCCCAAAAAAAAAAAAAAAACACACCAGCATCTCACCACAAATTAATCCTCACCTGAGCATGGAGTCTAATTGGTGACTTCCAATCGGTGCCATATCATCACTAGACCAGCAAATGACGCCGTCAATCATTGGGTTTCCTTCATCATCAAGAACCAAAAATGAAAAAATAAATAATAAAAACATTTGAATATCAAGGATCTTCGATAAAAGAGAGCCTTGATTCTCCATCATTGGAGACCATGGGTCTCCGTGCGCGATCCATCACACATGGAGACCCTCCATCGTCGATGATAGACATCACAATGGAGACCTAGCTCCATTGTTGTAGTTAGCAAAGGGGAAAGGAATTCATATTCATCTTTGAATGGTTTTTGTTTTTATTCATTTATTTATTTTTGTTTTTTTTTTTTCTTCAATTGACCTCCACTGTCCATCTTAGAGATGGATCGGTGGAGTTTCATATGTTTTTGTTTTTTAGAAAATTTTATTTGAAGATTTTTATGATTTTTTTTTTTCTAAATACTATTGGTGGACAGTGGATGGATCCTACCTGACAATGGAGGTCTAACATTTTTTTTTTATTTTTTATTTTTTCTTATTCATGGATAAAATAGATATTTGATCAAAATTCTTAGTTAACTGTTAAAGTTAACGGAAATTAGCTAACGGCATGAAGATTTGTCAAAGTTAGTGTAATAAAGGATAAATATGTTTCTACTTGGTATTAGACATATTTCATACGAGCGTTGCACAATTCGTTCTATAAATAATTATGAGATTTTGTTTACAGGCCGGCTTTTAGCTGTGAGCTTTGCCGAATAATTCATTTGCGGGGTAGTCTGGATTGGGTGAATCACTTGGCCATTTGGCTACTAAATTCATCTTTTATGGAAAGGGATGGTTGACTATTTCTATGCCTGCTTAAGTTTTCCAGCCCATCATGATCATGCATAGATTATCCTTGTGACAGTCAATTGCAGGTGATTGCTTGTGCAATTCAGCCCATTCATTGTACCATCAATACTGAGCAGATTCAATATGGCCAAGGAAGTTTGACTTTTCTACATCTTTGCTATCTCAGGTACACAGGGTCTTCTCAGCCACATATATAATCACTTGGCTCCAAATTCAATGTTTCATCATAAATATCTCCGCCACCAATTGATGACTTATCCACCCTAAAATGCCTTTTCCAGTGGTCCTACTGAAACAAAAGTTGCTCATGCTCGAGTCCTTTTCTTTCTTGCAATTGGTTTGCAAAGCCAGAAAGTGAAAGGCTAACAGAAACCTTTTTCTTCGCATGCCAAGTTGTCCTGTCAATTACCGCTACCCCAAGTTGTCAACAAGTTGTTATTACCATTGTAGCCTGTTAAGGACACCATTTTTGATCAAGTTTTGCCTTTTTTTAGGGCTATACCTCCCAAGATTCAAATAATCACAAGGGAAAGATATTAATGAGTTCAAACTTGGGACTAGTTAGTCATCAATAAATGCTTTCCGACGATGGTTGCTGCACAACTGAAAGATCTTAGGTTCGACATCTAATAGTCACTAATGTGGTTAACTTCCCTCACTCTTGTATGGATTGCTCCTCCACCATCGTGTGGGTCAATCCTTTCCATATGGGAGTTGCTCATTGGATCACGCCACCACCAGTATCTCATTATGTTAAGTCCCGATAGTCCCATAATTTTTAATACTCCAACTAAAACCGAAGCAACAAAAAAAGGTCAAAAGTCCCACAATTGTTAGTACTTTGATTAAAACCGAAACAACAAAGAAAGGTCCAAAAAATTCTGGACATCAAAAATAGGTAAAGAATTAGTCCCCTCCCGGATTTCCTACTTCCCTCTTTCTCGTGGAGCCTTAGAAAAGTCTCTTCTAGTAGGTTATCTACCAAGTTCAGGAGCAATAACTTATGTGGGTCTATAATAGGAGCCCAATCTTAAGCAATCTGTACACGCTTTATTATGTACCTGATATGCTTACATCTTCTTTACATCAAAGCATTTATGCCATCACCTTTTTAACCACTTCAGCCGGCTAGGAACCAGACTTTATTGAATGAGTACGGAGCAATGCCAGATACCCATTGCACGCATAGATAAAACGGCTAGTATATTATCTCTTCGCACTCGTGATGGAGGTCAAGTTTTCTATGTATAAAACGACAAAAGCTGACAGACAATTCCTTGTAATGACAGTTGGCTTTTCAAACCATGCTTGTAACATATTTAGTCTTGTTAGGTTTCGATAGACCTTGACTAACCAATGCTAGACTTACAAACAAAAGCCGATAGGTACTTTCCTGAATAGTCCTTCATGTCAGTAGCATTTTGTGTTATAAAACCAAAAAGCGAAGCAAAGAAAATGTTAGCAATACACAGACACATCAATGAATAAATGGATCATACTTCTAACTCGATTAACATTATTTCAGGAGGCAACTGGAAAAGTACACTATATACGAAAGTTTTTCCCTCTGACACTATATCAACTATATTGGAAGTAAGAATGTAAGGTGAGACATACAATGGAGGTGGAGAAAATGCACACAACCACCGTTTATCAATAACATTAAGATTACAGCAGCAGATGGCTACATGGAAGCCTTTACCTCTGTAAAAGAATTTAGAGAAAAAAACATGGAAAAATTATCTAGTCATATATATATATATATATTAGGCATTCACCTCCTGTAAGGATAATGCAATGATTTTGGGGATCCCTCAAAGAGATCCAGCAAATAATTTTGCAGATCATCAGCACTGTACTTAATGTGCTTGTCACTTATGTGATTGATATGTCTGCTTTCAAAAGTGCGATAAGCTTGGATCACCTTCAGGGATGTTGAAATTCGTAAATCTTCTCGAAGCTGAACATTCGGAATGACCCATGCTGTTTGGGTTTTGTAGACCTCATCAAAAGCAAGATAAAAGCTCCTGAACCTCTCCTTGAGTTGAGTTTTTGAGACGCCATTTGAACCAGCATTCCCCTCATCTTTCAGTAAAGCGAGGATTGAACTCCAAGTAGCCCTCTCATAGTCCATCGCATGCTGTTGGAATTTCCAGTTGTGCTTTCGAATCCATTTGTCTCCAAAAATATGCCTCAGCTCTGAATTCATAACCTTTTGAGCCATGTAATGCACATTGTTCATCAAAAAGAAGTGCTGCAACGAAACATCCTTGTACAACTTTGATTTCTCAAGAAGTTTGGATTCTAAAGCCAAGGCAATCCTTTGGAAGTGAATAGCCATTGGTGAAGAATCATGCAAAGAACTTTCGCCTGTACTCTCCTTTTCCACAGCTCGCTTCATTTGAGGTGACAATGGACTGGGATCCTCTTGCTCATGGTCCTTTAGAAGCAAAGTGAGGGTTTCACTGTAGTCGATAAGATTCCTGATGTAGTTCATAACATATCTGGTTAGGTGGTGTATCCCTCCTCCAGCAAAAGCACTGGTTGATGCATACAAAGCAATGACGTTCTCAAAATCAAGAAACGTTGCTCTTACAGAATCCCCCAATCTCCTCAGAATGTCGTGATACTCAATTTTAACTGAAGAGCCAACCTCGGTTGCATACAAAGCATCTACATCTGAGAGTAGATCGACTAGCACCTCATACATCTCAAGAATGCCAAACAATTTTTCTGGCCGGTGGGGCCCAATAGATACAGCTTCACCAAAATTCAGCAGCTGCAACATTGAGGCCTTTGATGCCTCAACAAAACATGCTAAATCAACAGGTCCAAACTCCCCAAAGATCTGCTCACTCAGATACTTCTCGCTAGCAAGATAGATGCGCACAAAAATCTTCATAGCCCAAACCCATCTCTTGATCTTTGAGTTGAGGCTACCCCATTCCATCCTTAGTACATCCTCAATACTCAGTTTATCCATTTCAAGAATGAAGAGGCACTCATCCAAAGCTTCCTTTCGGGCAACAACATAGGCCTGAGAACATTCATGGTCGTAATTAGACATGAACATCATATTCGTGATGCATCTGAGTTCAGGAATCACATCTGGATGAACCAGATCAACAAGGACCTCCTCTGAAGATCTGCTGACACTATCTCTTTGAACAGAGTCCTCAACTGAGTCATCCCCAAAGGAAATGATAGAGCCTTCATCCACAACATCTTCTTCACTCGAACGAAAAGACTTGTGTTCAGGCTCAAAGGGTTGCCTGTTCTGAACAAGCATGTGCCTGAATTCTTCCTCAAGTCTTGCCATGGCCGTTTGAAGAACATCATGAGCCCTCTGTAAAAGTCCATTCTCTTCTTTATCTTTACCAGAACACAAACCATCTAATCTCTCGAGCAACTTTCGGGCCTCATCTGCAGCATTCAGGTACTCACATGCTTTATCCGGGGAGTCCCAAATCATAGACTGATCCTTCTCCCAACTCATGATCTTTTCTTGAACAGCATTTAGCTGTTCTTCAATCTCACTCAATCCCTCGCAGTTGTCATCATCAATAGTAGCCATGGTAGACAATTGCGTGCCAAGATCCGCCAATATCTTTTTCATATTTTTTCCAAGGCTCTTATTCGACCCTAATGCCCTCACAAGGTGTTCTGCTGCAGCAATCAAGTTTTCTTCATCTTCAATTTCCGAAACAATTGCACGAAAATCCCCCGTAGCCATACCAGAAACAAAGATTACCAACACTTAAAAGCACCAAATAAACCCTTCTACCACTTTGGATTCCTTTATAACCACATCCACAAGCAATCACGTAGTCTTGAACCCTAAGTTTTTAACAAGCAGATAAATCAATTGATTCCCTGTTGGTTCCTAAAACCCAAAATTCATGATTTTTCTCTATAAAATGATCGAATATTACAAACTGGAAAATTCCCAACAAATAAACCTCCAACAACTATCTTAAGTGAACAGGATCAAATGCTTGATTTAAACAACTCATGCCAAAGTCAACATGCACCAAAACTAATATGAACAACATCTTGATCCAAGAAAAACAATAGGTCAACATAAATCAACATGAACTAAACGGTGACAGTGGGTATTCAAAATGAAAGCTTGATTAAACCTCAACAATACAAGCAAGATCTATATGACAAACAACAACAACAACAAACAAGTTCACTTGTGAAGCTTTATTTCAGAGGTCAAGATATGAAACTGACCTATTTTTCTGGAGCTTCAAAGATTTTTTTTCCAGCCAGCTGAGGCTTTTGGGTGGCCTCTCTCTCTCTCCGCCTACTTTTATTTATTACAATTTCACCCGCCCTGCCTTCAAGTCCGTTAGCTTTGACAACGAACGGCATTAAAGTACTGCAAAGACAAAAATAACCTTGAGGTTGAAAAGTTGTGTTTTGACTGATTTGACTAAATATATATATAAAAGATTGTCGATCTTCACCGGTCGCAGTCAAATACAATTAAAAAAAGGGAAAATTATCTTCAACTCATTTGGAAATTTCATATTTATAAGGTGTACCACGTTTTGGATTTTTTATAGTATCCTCCCTTCGACTAATGGATTGACTAGCTTTGGCAATCAAATCATCACTTTCATCGTTTAAAATATGTGAAAGGACAAAATTGACTCTGAATAATTGTTAGTGGGTTGTGCTAATTTATAGTTATGTGAAATTACCATTGTGCCCTTGTGAAATTACCATAGTCCATTTGATAAAAAGACAAAAATGTAAAATATTCCGTATATAGTTAAAAAACAAAACAAAAAACATGAAAAATCTCCACCGTCCATCTCGTAATGAAGAGTTGAGATCCATTAAAAAATTAAAAAATAATTAAAACTAAGTTATTTAAATTATAAAATAATTAAAATTCAAAAAAAATTAAAAAATAATAATAATAAGAAAGCAGTATTTACTGTTAGGCATTGTGCCCTAAGAGCTTGTAATTTGTAAACGTTTAAATAAATTATAAATAAATAAAGTTTATTTTATTCAAATTAATGTGCATTTATGAAATGTTTGTTTCATACGACTATCATGTAATATTTATGATTATTTATGTAGTCTCAAATTAAGTATGTAAGTGTTATATACAAGAGGATTTAGTTTGAGATTAGTAATCAAAAGAGTCCGTAGAAAGTAAACAAAGCTGGGTACTTTGTTTGTGGTAAATCTACAGCTGCGATCCATTTCGTATTTGATATAATGATCTTATCCGAGATTGTTCATATGGCGATATGAAAATGGAGGCACTTATATAATAGAGATTATATAGGACTGGACCTCAATAAAATGAGTTTCTTATTAATATCCGTTAAACAAAGAAATTCTTATTTATCGATTAGATGATCATATATGGATTGATCTTAATCCTGAGTGTTTAATGGACTCCTATTTGTTGGGTCATGTCTTTTGATTTACATGGGTGAGACTGTTATAGATTTACGGTCAATATGTTTCGTACTTTGGAGATGTGATTTAATAAATGGCTGGGAACATTCTACACAATAGTGGAATCCACTCCTTCTTGCGAGAAGTAGATGAGTAGTTCCTTTAAATGTTGATTCGGGTTTTGAACAATAAAAGCGCTCAACTTTCTGTTTTTGAGTAAATGGAAAGATAAATTCATAAGTTGTTATGGATATATTGTTCATTAGATAATCAATGATACTTAATGGAACAAGATATAATTAGAGAGGTATAACGGATTTTTTATAACCTAGCTTTAATTATGAACTACTCGTGGAGGATCGAATCATATGAAACGATTAAATCGATAGACACTGAAAATTCAGATTGTGTAAAACATCTACAATTTTGAGAGTGCAACCTTAATTTTTAGTGGAGTAACTCTAAGGTTAATAATAGTAAATTATTAATTAAAGAGTTTAATTAATAATTCCAATATTATTAGAGCTCAAATTGTAGGTCCATTTGATCCCCTTGCTAGCTCACAACCACATAAAAAACAAGTTGAAGAATATAATTGGATTGTCCAATTATTGGTGTACATATAAATTTATGTACATGTTCATAAATTATTTAAATAATTTGATTATTTAAATATTTATAATTATTTAATTAATGGTTAATTATTTAATTATTTGTAGAGGTCATGGGTTCAATTCTAAATGATGTCATTAAATTAATTATGATTTAGAATCATTTAATTTAATGAAAAATCACTTAATTAATTAATGAAAATAATAATTTTAATTGGAATAAGATTCCATTTAAATTATATTAAAAGAGTTTTAATTTAATAGGAATTAAATTCCATATTAAATTAAAATAATAGAATTCTAATCCAATAAGGAATTTGATTTCATATTGAATATAAATTAAGTCTTTCAATTTAAATAGGATTTTGGATTCCTTATTAAAATTGAAGAACCCTATTTTGTCAATATAAAAAGATGTTTTTATGATTGGTAGGATTAATGGTGGTAGAGAGAATTTTTGGCTACTTGAACCAAAAATTTCTATTGATTAAAAATCACCAAATAACCATCTACTTCAAAAGGATCTTCAAAAAGATTGTGTCCACACACAGTTTCTTTTGTGAAGAGTCATAGCAAGTAAGATCAGGTGGTGAAGAATCTGCGAATCAAAATGGATTAATTCAATCTTCATGCAAGGTAAGATTCGATCTTATTAATTTAATTATTGAATCGTTATTATTAGCATCGATTGAACATGTTTTGTTTGAAAATTTTTAAAATTCACGTTTCCGCATTCGAATTAAAATCGAAATTTTCCCTTCATTTACATCATCCATCATGTTGATAGACGATAAGATTAAGTTTAAAAAACCAAAACTTAAAAAAAAAAAATCTTTTCTATGTTAAAATTTTAAAAAATTGAAGAAAAAAAATGGGTGGAGATCCAATCTCGATCATCCATTGTGAATAGATGGTAGAGATCCAATTTGAAGATTGGATTTTTATCCATTCAAGCACTCCAAAAACTCTCTTTCTCTTATCTCTTTCTCTTTCTCTTTCAAAAACTTTTTTCCAATCAACATTATCAACCATTAACATCACTAGATTTCGTTTTGGTGTTGGTCAAACCGGGTGAGTTGCAGTTTTGGTGGAGAACTTGAAGGGGTCGAACCAGGTGAGTTGCATCTGGTCAATCTGCCATGGGTTTTAAACCTAGAGAACTTAAAGGGCTTGAACTCGTTGTGTCCTAGTTTGTAGTCAAAGACATGGAGTCAGGTTCTGATGTTGCCTCCGTCGATTGTGGTGCGTATGGAAGAAAAGGTAATAGTAAGAGAAGAATGTCATGAGGGCTGCGTTTGTGGCAGCGATGATTGTTAAGGCGAGGTTAGATTTGGTGTGCTTTGGAGGACGAGAGAATAGGTTTTTGGATCTAGATATGAGTCAGATTTGGATCTTGATTGGATCCATGGCGTTCAGTTCTGAGTAGTGGCATGTATGGGCATCTGGTTTTGGTTTTTGTGATGATGGTTGGTATATGGTTTTGGTTGGATTTGTTGAAGATAAAGATGAATAGAACCTCATCTTCATCTAGTTCTAGTTTTGTGTATTTTCTCTTTTGAAAAAAAAAAAAAAGAGAAAAAAAAAAAAAAGAAAGTGTTGAATTTGTTGAAGATGTATTTTTGTGTTAATGGTGGTTCTGGGATTAGTTTTGAAGGTGACTTGTATTGGTTTGATTTAGTGTAATTTTGTTTGTGTTGATGATCACCATGATGATAGACCTTTGTTTGCATTTTTGTTGATGAGCTATCATCAATAGAGATTGAAGATGAACAGTGGAGATTTAATCTGGGTCTTTACTACCATCTTTGATTTCTTTTTTTTCAATTTTTTCTTATTTTTTTCAAATTGATCTTAACCATTTGTCTTTAAAATAGACATCTTTGATCAATTTGAAAAAAAAAAAAAAAAACTATTTTTTACATTTAAATTATGTTTTAATTATTTTTAAATTTCAAAATCATTTAATTTTTAATTTATTTTATATTTTTAAAATTTTAAATTGTTTTAAATGAATTTCTACCGTCCAGAAGGATGGTGGAAATCTAATTAACCTATTAATTAATATAAGTTTTAAAGAAAAAATAAAAAATGAGTAAATTAGCTTGAACCCAAGTAAATGACAATATTACCCTTCACGGCCTTAACGTTGATGTCGAAGCTAGTCAACCCGTTAGTTGCAGGGAGGATATTGCAAAAAAAACAAAACATTGTACGCACCTGTAAATATGAAATTTTCAGGAAGGTTTTAGGTAAGTTGCCCAATAAAAAAACAATAAACTTATTTTAAAAATAAATTTTAAAAAATAGAATAAAAAATAAATTTATATATATAAAAAGTTATTTTTAAATAATATTGTCTTCATTGTCCATCATAACAATGAACAGTGAAGATGAAAATAAAAATATTTAAAAGAATAAAAAAATAATGGAGATTCAATCTTTGATTATATCTCCACATCCAAATCCAATATGAGATTGGATATTCACCAGTTGTTCATCTCCATCTCTATCATGAAGACGAATAGACCAATTGAATCCCTTACTATCACTAACCTCCCTTTACATCAAAACCCACCATTATCGCCAACACTGATTCTCTTGTTTATGTTCTTTCTCTTATTCTCTCTCTTTTGTTTTTCTCACTCACTAATCTTACTCACTATGCTTCACAAACTCAAACCAGTAAATCCACTAAATCCACCCAAACAGTAAACCCTAAACACCACAGCTTAATATGAGCAATCAACCAAGTGACTTAATCTCTTTCCCGAATCAATGCACTAGCTAAATCATCCAATGCACATAAATCCATTGGCACGATAACCTTACAAGGAGGAAAGCACAATGATGGAAGAGAGCACGACAAAGTTGTCGCCCTCAATGAAGAGGAATTGGGCGGTATCAGTGCGAGCGATCTCACAGCAAATGGTGTGCCAGATGAGTGAGGAGCTTCGATGTTATTGCCACGGGGCCAAGGATCCAATAGTGGTCACTACGGAGCTTGACAAAGAGAAGATGATGATGCATTAGTAGAGGCCGATGACAGAGATGTTGAAGAAGTAAAATATGGATGATGGAGATAAGAGACCTAATTTTTTTTCTTTATTTTTTTTTAATTTTTTGGTTTTTTTAAGTGATCTCTACTGTCTATCAATGTGATAGACGATTTATTTGAATTTTTATTTTTAAATATTTGAATTTGGTTTATTTGAAATGGTTCATGTTTGAAATCGTTGAGTTTGATTTTGGGTAAAAAATGGTTGATGATGTTTGATTCTGGGTTGAGTTTGAAATGATGACATGGACATGGAGATCTGCAGATGGTGATAATGATATGGTTAGATTAGTTGTTGATGATAAAGGGTACTGAAGATGATGGTGTTAAAGATGTTGATGATCTGCATATAGGTTTCAATAGAGATTGGATTTGCAAATTAGATCTTTATCTTTAGTTATTTGTTATTTTTTTTTAATAATTTTATATATATTTATTTTTTATTCTAGTTTTTAAAATTTATTTTAAAATAAAAATAAAAATTATGTCAAAAGATAAAAATACCGCTAAATTTGTCAAAGCTAATTAAATATTGACTAATCTACACTAACAACGCTAACTTGTAATAAACTTATAAAGTTTATTCCGCTTGACAATTGGTTTGAACTAGATAGACAATTTATAATTTGTTCTTTTTTTTTTTTTTTTAATTTTTAGTTACAATACCGAGTCTGATGACTAAATTAATATAAGTTGAAGGAACACTCTACATTATCAAACCGTATATGATTGAGTGACTTTTGACTATATCTTGTTGGAATTATTTTCAAAATAATGCATCACATTATATGATTTTGTGTAATGATCAAATGAGAGCCAATGCTCTAATCAAATAATATAACTTTTATCACAAGATGTGACTTTTATAGAATGGTGCAATTTGAACCGTAGGATCAAATGTGGAAGTTGTAAGATTGATCCAATAGCTAGATTTAACTTTATTTGAATTAAAATATCATGATCAAATATTGCAACTTATTGTTAAGGGTGACAATTCGCATTTTAAATACCTATTGTCACCATTCATTTTACCCAACACAATTCAATTAGCCAAAGTTATTGTAACTTGGTGATTTGCTCTCCTTCCCCTTATTTTCTCTTTGTGCTAGTTCACTAGTATGTATATAAAAGGTTTGATAGACAATCCCGTATTAGAGTATTTCTAACAATACTAGCTATATATTATCTTTAGCTAACATAATTAATAGTGTGATATTTTATTGACTCCAACTATTTTCCAATATCTCCATATTGTTAGCTATTTAAAAAAAACTTAAATTACCATAGACAAATATAGAGAGTTAAAAAAACCTAATCAAACTCTTGTTCTTAGTATTTTAATATTTAATTGGAGATAAAACAAATATTTTAAAAAAAAAAACTTTTATGAATTTTCACACTTGTTTAGTCAAAATAGAGAGAAGTTGGAGGGACTCATGATTTAAAAATTGATGGTTAAAATAGTTTTAAAATCATTTTAGCTAAAATTGAGTTATATATATTTAAGGAAGTTCTCTTGGAGACGCTGTTATAAAAGAGAATTCTGCTTATAGTTTATAATTTTATAGATGGATGTGAGAGTTGAGCCTTTCAAACAAATATAATAGGAAAGTTTATAAACTATTTGAGATATGAGTGGATATTTAAAGAAGACTTCTTTTGATTTTGTGAGAGCGTCTGTGATATCATCATGCAAGGAAGTTTATATTTAATGCCATCATAGAATCTAAACGTATCAATTGCAAGATAAAATCATGTTAGCTATTTGAATTTTAATAAAATTTTCCTTTTCATAACGTTTCGAAATTTTGGATATGAACAGTAGACACATAAAGTTGATTCTTAATAATAATTATCTCAAAAGCATTGAGTCTCAAATACTATTTGACAAATGCTTTGATTTTATTATATATTTTTTATTTTTAAATACTGCTTACAATAAGTTTGGATTTATCTGAAAAATTATCAAATTGAATAAAATTTTTTATCATCAAACCAAATTTAACCGTGAAAATAAATGATTTATTTTGATATTCTATAAATCTGTACAGTAAGTTTCGGTAAATACCCTTCTTATTAAAAATTATTAAATTATAGTTATACATATCATTACATCACGAAAATTAGAATATAATTACTAGATACTTGAAAATATAAGACCCAATACTTGAATACAAATCATTCATCCATCATGAAATTAAAACAAATATTTTAATTAAATCTAGATATATAGTAGAGGAGGCAACTTTTTCCATATCGTGGAGGCTATCCCCTCTACAAGACGACAACAAAACTAGATCGTGTGGTCTGATTTTCATTAGTTCGCAAGATCTATTTTTTTAATTTTATTTTTTTAGTGTAATTAATGGTTTTTAATATGTTAATATATTTTAGGATTGCTGCGGCAAATTACAATTGAACATTTTTTTCCCCTTTTCTTTCGTTTATTTAATGTTATATTGAATAAAAACCATTTTGTTGTTCCGCATTAATTCACTAATTATTGACTCAGTCAACAAATTAGAGAGTATGTTTATTCAATTATGGCCATGGTTGACGGCTGAATTGCAATTATTGGTAAAGTTTAGGACAGTGAGTGTAATTTTCCCTTCTAGTAATGATACCATATAGGATTCTCCATTACTCTGGTATTAGGGATTAAAAGATTCATATATATACTATGGACTAATAAATACCCTAAATTTTTCATATGGTTACTAGTCTACCCAAAAAATTCTTGTTTACCCAAAAAATAAGCTATTATTTTTTAGTTTTAAACAAAATTTTAATTATTTATAATCCTATTAAATGTTGAAACATTTTATATGCATCATTGCACAGGTATGTGAAAATGAGTTAAAAAGAACTAAAATTTTATTTGAAGTTAAAATTATATAACTTTTTTTTTTTAATTAAAAACAAGTTTTTACTTTTTTTCTTTTATCATTTTGAATTTGTTCGTCCCTAATATTGGTATGGTCCAACATGAACATATAATAACACTTCCGTGAGAAGTCTGTGGGCTGCCATGGCGGCTGCGTCCCACTTGCCTTGCTTTGATAAGCATGGGCAAGGCTCATATTCATATAGCCACAAAATGTGATAATCTTTCCACATAAATGTGGATAGACTTCTTTTGATTCTGGAAATAGATTTTCAAACCGTTTATTAAATAGATTTTACATATACATTTTAATAGATATATTTCTATCTTAATATAACGAAATGTATTTTAAAAAAAGGAAAAAAAAAAAACACACACACACGTCTGTTACAGCTTTGGGAAGAATGCGTTCTATAACATTTTTTAACAACACAAACCCAAGAATCCTTTCAAAAGAGAAAAAGAAAAAAAAAAAGCCAAGAATATTCGTAGAATTAATCAGAAAGAAGCCGAATGGTGTCCATCATGTTGGGAAGAAAACAAAAGAAAAGCATATAAATTTCCTTTAAATTATTGCCACCAACCTTTTCACTCAAAAGAAATGCACAATCTGTGAACAAAACCTTGTTCATTCCAATATATTTTTTTTGTTCCTATCACACAATCAAACTCTTTGCCTCGCTACTGATTTCCCAATGATTAAAAATGATAAATTTCTTTGTCTAGATCAACAAGGACAATGAAAACTAGCTAGCTTAGTATTTCTTTTTCAACTTTATCTAATTGTAGAGTACTTTTTTGCTCTTTCCCGTCAAGATTTTGGAAGGGGTTGGCCTTTTAAAAATGATTTGAATAGTTGAAGAGCTGCTCTTGGCTTGAAAAGTGGCACCTCATGCCCTGCTCCTCTCACTGTTGCAAATGTTAGCCCTTCATAAACCTCTGTCCAGCCTCCCACCTGGACACCAAAAACCACTACACATTTATCATTAAAAACATAGCTTGCCATTGGATATATTTATATACACATCTCAACCAAAACATTTTGCCATTTTATTCTGATCTAAGAAATGTATTAGCAGCCATTACTAGCATCTAACTACAATGATCTGGTGTTAGGTACCAAGAGCATCAACATGTTAAAAGAAGGCTACTGACCTGGTTCTTAACATACCAGGGGTACCATGGAATCTTGGTTGTTAATTTAAGTTCGGCAAGAGAGTACCTAGTGGCCGTAACTGGCACCACCGAGTCCACATCCCCACTGAAATTATTTGAGAGCAAACAAATACATATATATATTGACATGAAATGAATTTACAAATCCGGATGTGACAAAAAATAGAGTAGTAAATTTGTGATGGTTAATGGGAAACTACCAACCTGAAAACCCAAACCCTTAAGCCACCAGCAATCAATTGCCTGTAAATTGGAAGAATAGACACATCTGTGTCGTTCCAATTACGATTTAAGATTTCACTGTATGAAATTAACACTAAAATTTAGCAAAAATCTACTAGGGTATTGAACCATAAATGAAAAAGCTAAGTTCAATGGTCACCTGCAAGCAGTCCACTTGTAAGGAATTCTGGTTCTGTTGGCATGAAGTGCTTTCTGCACGTCAGGTCTATTGTAGTAAATCTCAGCATACTTCTCTGTACAAGGATCATACCCTGATATCTGCCTGAAAATCTGCTAACAGGGCCAGTGAAAGAAATTAATAAAACAATGATAAATTATATATAGTTGTGATTATTACCGTTATCGTTATTCTGTGATTGTGAACATTTTAATGTATGTAAATGATTTTGGTGTATACCCTATGGGATCGATGAGGCAAACGTATAGTCCGGCGTGTGAAAGTGCTACCATCTGAGTTGTTACAAGGGGGTGCATAGATGTTGTACTGATCAATGTTGCCAAATTCTCGATCCATCGCATAAGAATACAATGATTCACACTCATCGGACTCCTTCTGCCTACGAAAGTCACAAGTGTTGATCAGTTGTCGATATGTTTTATCGGAGATCATAGCATGGCTCCACCAGTATGTCACAGTTCCAAGGTTGTCATAGTAATTGTCTGTCACTGCATTGCCCACCTGCAACAACTCAATGTTTATGATCAAATTCCACACAATTCGTGATAAACAAATAGGGGTACCCTTGATTACTGAAACAAGCTAGTAATGACTGCTGCTTCATAAGACAACAATTTTAAGTAGCTTGAAAATGTTATGTGTATCAAGGTAGTTTCAAGTCATATCAAACTATTTAGACAGATTGTCACAATAATTTAGTCGAAATCTGGGAAGATTTGAAACCCTCTGGCTGGACCTTGTACATTTGATAAACAATATGATTCTTTCAAAATTAGGTCAAAATTTCATGTCATTAGCCAAAAATCCTCTCTCCACCTCTGTCACAAGTGGCACGAGGGGGGCCATATGACCTCCCTTCTCTCAAAAAATAAAATTACAAATTTTTAAATTGCTCTATTTTAACTTTTTTTTTTTTAAGTTATAAATATAAATACAATAACTCATATAATTACCGGGATTATCTGGATAAAACTCTAAAAAATGATCCGAAACATAATACTACTTTTAACTGTACTCCCTAATAATAGAGAGAGTCGGATCCGCTGTCTTCCAATTGAAAAGATTTTAGAATAATTTACCCACCCTTTAGCGTGCCAAACGGAAATGTGCCCTTTCTGGAGGAGACAGTACTCGAACCAGCAAAAGCTTGAAAAGCGGGCGGGTGTGTTTAGCCACACCTTATTCGGACATGTTTTAAATATTTTGTTTTAGTGTAATGATTTCTTCAAATAATAAATTCTGACCCCATCCTGTTTATTATTTGTCCAGGAGCCCGAAGATAAGGTTTTTCTTTTGGATATGATCATTATCTCTAGAAAGTTTTTTGAATTACACGCCTAATTGAGACACAAATGAAAAGGGAAGCATGCAAAATAAAATAGTGCAATATAGTAGAGAGGAAAGAATCAAAATACCATAATTCCTTTGAGATTGATTGGGCGTTTTGAGTTGGTATTATAGGTCATAATTTCTTTAGCAAGTTGAGGGACATAATGGCCTGCATAGCTCTCTCCAGTTATATACACTTCACGCCCTTTGTATCGTGGGAACCGATCCAACCAGCGGATCAGAAACTCCAGTGAGTCCTTAGCTGAACCACATATATAAACATAAATATAATCACCCTTTACCACATTACAATGAAACAGAAAATAAATTTAAAAAAAAAAAAAAAAAGAGTTGTTATTGTTTACTTAAGCCGGTTCTTGTTGCTACCTGCGTTTGTGTAGACTGAAAAAAATAAAGTTGAAAATATAAAGAAAATGAAAAATCTAATCTTATAGTCAAGATCAATAGTTTAATCAATGTCAGACAACGATTTGTGTGGAAGTCAATAATAAAGATATATATAGGATTCTTATCATCATGATTCATGATCATTGTCATGACAATAATTTAGTGCATGCTTCTAGTCTTTCAAATTGTGGCCTAGCAATTAATTGACCACACCAGGTCACTTTCATAATGGTAATTAATCATAGATGTTATCCAAAAACTCGATCAGAAGAATATATATATATATATATATATGTATGTATGTATGTATAAAATTTTATTATACTATTGGAGCCTAGGGCCCACTAAAGTAAAGCACTTTTACTTAGAAGCACTTTAAACAATTTCTTCAATAGATCACTTACAAACATATCGAAAAAAGGAGCTTGGCCTAGTTTGCTATAGTATATATGTTAATTTACAATTAGAAAAGGCTATTGTCACATTCATAATGGTACATAATTATAGGGGTTATATATACATATATTAAATAAAATTTTTTTATTTATTATATATGATAAAAAAATATATATGGGTTGTACCAGTACGACGGTCGCCGGTGTCGAATAAATCGGCAGAGCGGTTGGTGTAGGAGAAGCCAACCCCGGCAGGAGTTTCCAAGAACAAGAGGTTGGCCACAGTGTTCCATGAAAACTTGTTAAGGTACAATCCTGAGGCAGTCTTGTTGATTCTAAATGGCCCTATTTCCTCTGAAGCCCCATATGCCACAGAAGAACAACCAGGACCTGCTCACACATATATCATTACATGTTACATTAAACTCATCCTTTAATTACACTCCCAAAAACTGACTCAAAAAATTTTATTATATACTATTGGAATCGCCTTATATTAATGTTACTTGGACAGTTGGACACGATGTTAACACGAGGCCCACTAAAGTAAAACACCTTTTACTTAAAAGCACTTTAAACAGTTTCTTAAAAAGATCGCTTGCAAACATATTGAAAAAAACAGCTAGGCCTAGTTTGCTATAATGTGTTAATTTACAATTAGAAAAAGGCAATTGCCAAAAGAAAAGAGAAGACAGAGAGAGAGTTGCACTAAAGTTAGGTGTATAGCTGTGTATTGATGGTGCACCAACGCAAGCTGACAAGGTGGCTGCAATGGCTATGACATATTTAATGTGGCCTGTTTTCGGTTGTTATCAAGACATTTATTTCCTGATAACTACACCCCTCCATGCACACACACACACACACACTGTGTGAGTGGGGAAGAAAAGAGGTGGAGAGAGGGAGAGGGCGTTTATATACATTAAGTTGATACAAATGAACTTGGGGGGATACTCTAATATAATGTTAATTAGATATGTAATATTAAGCACTATATATGATAAATGTATTTATCGGGTACTAGTTAGGCTGCGCAAGGGTCATGATGAATTTCTACTTTCTACACTAAGATTGGTAGTTAGGTCATCATTCCAAGCTAGCAAATGGTAGGCCAGTGATGAGGCAGAGACACTACTGGCTACTGCCCTCTTTCGTTTTTTTGTGTGAAAATTATTTGGCAGCTTCGATAAATTAGTATGGAGTACGTGGTAAAAATCTTTTTCCCTTAAATTCATCATAACATTAACAGGCCTTGTAGTTGCACGAAAAGCATATGAGTTTGTAACAATTACAAAAGAGACGAGTCCAAAATCTGTGTATGAACAAATAAGTTTGTAGCTCAAAATGGAGAAGATTCTTGGGGAGATCTTTGTGATCTTTATTTTTTTTTTTTTTCATCTTTCAAAAACCATGTCGGCAACAATGAAATTGGTTTGAAAATGTTGGTTAAGTGAGACAAAAAAGGCAGACCTTGACATCAATGAAGTTGTACCACTCAAACCCGAAAAAAAAAGGCATTTAAGTATGGACATGACTAGAAGCAATATAACAGTAACATAAAAACAGTTTTCTAACCTCCATTAAGCCAGACAACCAAAGGTTTGGAGGAAGGGCTATAGGGAGCCTCAGTAAGCCAGTAGAAGAGTGCTCTGCCAACAACTTTGTTGACAGTAACATACCCTGAGAATTGTTGGAAAGAGACCTTTGGTTGCCCAGGAAGTGATGCAATTCTGTCTGCTTCTTCACTCCTCACTCCACCTCCACCTCCATGGCTTGAAACCGAAAGATTCACCACAAGCAAAGCATAGATCACAGACACAAACATCTGCCTTTTGGCCATAACCATGGTCCTCCTCATGAAGAAGGAGGAGGAGGGTTCTCTTTGTTTGTGAGTGTTGTCAAGTAAGAAGTAAGTGCTCTTCAGCATGGATTAAATAGGGATAGCCATAGAGAGAGAGAGAGAGAGAAAGAGGGTGTGAGGATGTATGAGTGTCTATAATACTAGAACACCATAATTTGTGCACCCATTTTCCATATTAAATCTAAACTAAAGTATTAGTCATTTTCAAGTGTAAACCTTTTGGTCGGTATTTTTTAATACTTAATATTATATTTTAATCGTTAAATGAATCTAATTTCTTAATTAATTTTACTTATATTGTTAAAAATGTTATATCAGAATTTTTTATAAACTCGAATGTTTGTGATAAAAATTAATTAGAACTTTAATTCTATGTAGGGGGCCTCCACGTTGAAAACCAATGTACACAACTACAATTATATACTTGATTCTTTTACTCTATTTTAATGGGGCTGTTAATGTTCTCTTAATAATTAATATGGCAAACGGGATCACATGGTTTTCACACCCATATTGAAACAGTGTCTTCAATCCTCCATTAATTCCTCTTGGATTCATATACCAAACTTTGACTACCATTATCTGTTTGACTGGCTTTATCCACTCTTATTTTTTCTCCTTTTTTTATGTTATTATTATTATTATTATTATTATTATTTTAAGTGGCACTGTACCCATTGGGGTTTGTTTTTTAAAAACCAAAAAGTCGATGTTTTGTCATATACGGTGGTTGTACAACTTTTAATGTGAAGTTTCCAACTTTTAGCTTCTAATATTGCAGCTACTGATTAAATATTGTCCTGGTTAGAAAAAGATTTCTCAGTGATGCAGCCCTGAGAAGACTACATAACCTAGCAACTAAAAACTTTTTGAGCTGAAAAGATCACTATTAACAAGACACTACTTCCATGCTTCTTTTGAGCTCAAACAGATTTTTCAGACTCATGTATTTTCACGGTGAGAGATCACACTGTAAAATCAACGACCAATAAAATCACAAAATACTACAATTAAACAACCCATTGTGTAGAGGTGAAAATGTAATACCCATCTCCAGCCTATGAGTAATACAAGGTGTTTATTTTATCGGTTTCAAGTTTCATTGGCTTATATTTTTTGTAATTAAAGCATGAAAGAAATTAAAAATGCACATTCATTTTTATTTTGCAATAGTTCTCTTTACGTGCACGCGAGGTGGGGGGTGTCATTGATTTCCATAAATAGCATGGTGTGTGGACATGGTGATGATGGCTCTTTTGGACTTGAGCTGCTCCTCCTCATCTTCATTTTCAATGAGTGGTGTCTGTCAATATCATCACTTGCTTGAAAACCCTCCATTCATTTTACCTTTTGCTCAATTTAGAACTGTTCTTGATAACCCATCATGCCCTTCCTCATCTCTCTTTTCTTTTTTTCTATACGGTGGTACATCAAATTTAGCATTTTATGATCATCATATAATAAGTTTCAACCATTATATTGTTTGTGCCATTTCTTGTTTAGTGATATATAGCATTAGCCACTCACTACAATTGATTGCTTGTTAATGATTTTGTGCATGACTTTTATTAGTAGTAAAATCTGTCATTGGCTTTAGAAGATTCTATTCTTCAACATACTAATTTTGTCATGTAGATTCTTGTATGGGTGTCTTTAACTGAAAAAAGATAATATGATTTGTCACATTAAACAAAATCAGCCTGTTCATTTGTTGTTTTTCTTTTTTTAATCATATTCTTCATTACTAAAATATTGTTTCTGTACTTTTTCATAATTTGATATTCTTTTTTTTTTTCAATTTTAATTTGATATTCTTAAGTTATAAGTAAATTAATGAATGTTCATTTCCATGTTAAATTATTATCAATAAGGAGATCGAAATCGAAAATGCCCTATAAGTTTAATCCTTATATAAAAAAGAATAACTTTTTAATCTTAAAATTATATAGGTAAAACCTAAGCCATTAGTCAAAAGCTCTTAGTAATTATTGGTTATTAGCTCATATGCCCCACCATAGGAGTTTTTACATAATTTTGAAAGAGTAATGCTACACATCCCACTAGAGGCAGAGCTAGAATTTTGATTTTAGAGGGGCCTAAACAAAAATAAACATTTAAATTAATGTAAAGCAATTACTTATGTTAAAATATTAGGTCATTGAAAAATAAATATAATGAAATGCCGTTTAGTCATGTAAGAAAAGTTGGAATTCATTACTCTTTTATATCACGGAAATTATTTATAATATTGAAATTACACTAAATTTTTTCTTGAATTTTTCTTTCAAATGATCAAAAAGTTTATGAAAATGATACTGCAAACTTAATTTTAATAAAATAACAAAAAAAAGTATAAATAACTTAAATTTTAAAAAATATATAAAATACTTATTATTTTACAAGCTCAAACGTGATAAGTTTAGATGTAATAATCAAGATGAATATTTAGAATGTAGAGTAAAATATAAATAAGATTGCATAAAATGTTAAAAATAAAAAACTAAAATTTTCTATTTAAGATAGGAATGATGGAATTATTTAATATTATCAAATAATAAGAGAAAAATATTTTATGGTTTTAGACAAAATCTAACTTGATATATATGGATTTAATTATAATAATAATTAATTTGATAAATTAATTAAATTTAATTGTATATTTTATATTTAAAAAACATAATTATAATATTAAAATTTTTGAATGGGTTGGGGCTTGGGGATGTCATGGCCCTTATTGGCACCCCCACAGCCTCGCCACTGCATCTCATTTTTTATCCTAACTCCGATTTCAATTCATAATGTGTGTGAATTGATGAATAAATGCTCATTAATAATTACTTATTTCACTTAAAAAATATATCTATTTATAAACTGGTACATCAAGTTGGAATACATAAGGTGGATATCTAAGAAATTATTGATTTTAAAAACACAACGTTGGTTTTCAAATTCAGTCAAACTTCAAGGTCTTTTTAAAATTTTCCTTCAAATATCATTAAGATAAATATCTCATTCTACCTAACTCATTTTTATGCTACATTTAGATCTTCACACATAAATACATAGAAATTAAGTATGGAAAGCTAGGAGTAGTTAAGATATTAATGAGATTTCGGAGGACGGAAGGGAGCAGATAAAAGAAAAGTAGAGAGCAGAGGGGCAGTTGGTTAAGTGGTCGAAAAAATTGAAGAAGCTGAGGCCTCACAACGATGCGGCCAGTCTGCCACTAGGAGTAGTTATTGAAGAGCGAGTGGTAGAAGATGAAGAGTGAAAGTTGAGTCATTTTCAACTAGTCAATGAGACGTGCACAAACCTTGAAATGCTCGTACTCATTATTTTCTTGATGAATATTATTATTGGCACATCCCCAACCCCACAGATATTATTTTTCAATCGCCAATCATACCCACATTCGCCCTGTTATATTCCAGTGCATGCACAGTGTATCCTCACTATTTTCACACTTCCTTAGCTTGTTGGCTCACCTTCATGCAATAATGAAGTCGGGTTTGATGTGCGCATAAAATTAAACTAACCAACATGAAACCTGACACCCTAAATCTGGATATGAATAGGACTCGATCATTGAAGTCCTTAAACTTCATAATATTAAGGATGAGTCTTCAAACTGAAAAATTGGATGGACTATCTGAATAAGATAATTTTTAATTACGTACAAATTAACTAAAGTAAAAAGGAGAGACTTTTATTATTATTATTTTGAAATGGACTTTTATCAAGTTGAGTCCAAGCAAATTGATAGACCTTGTGTTGTTTATTGAGTTATTGAATATAATAAATAAATTTGGTCTCCAAATTAGATTAAAGATATGATGTCTGGATCAATTCATTTAGACACTCAAAAAGATCATATCTCTGTTAGGTTGTGATAATGCGAGAGCAGTTCCATCAGAAAAAAAACAGTCAACAGTTTGGGTCTTTGTGACGTGTGTAGTCTTCTTGAACAGTACTAGTGAAATGAGTCAGCTAAGCACACGTGCCTTTGACATGACCTTAAATCACTGTCCAACCAACATCGCCTCTGTCTATGTGTCCCCACTCCTCACATCACCCCCATCATCTTTCTTCTCCAGCCATTGTTTAAAATTTTTTGGATTTTTTTTTTTAGCTTTTCTTTTATTGAAATGACAGAAGAAAATAATTAATAACTGAGATATTTTGATGTTGACATCAAAAATTGACCGACATATGAACCTATGGGAATTGAACGTGAAATATGAATGAATGAGCATCGATAATAAAGGTCAGTAAATAGAATAATAAGGATGTAAGAATAAAAGTAAAGATATGAGATAATTTTTAATGTGATTTGACATTTTTGAATTATGTTTATATCTACAATTATGTTATTTAAGGAGGAGGAAGGTTAGTTTTTAGTAAAATCTATGTTAAAAGAGAATAATCAACTCGTAGTATGCTTGGATGTGTCCCTTCGTTCACATGCAAAAGATGTTTTTATATTAAGATTCTCTATTTATATATGATTTGGTCATTAAAATATAGTAAAAATTGAGATCTCCTTTCTATTTTACATAAAATTATAATTAATATATCCATATTTGATTCAAAGTACACTTTTGACACTTTCATATTTGAAGAAATCTTCTATGCATGATATAAATCTTCCACTTTTATGGGATTCTCTTTCTTTATCTAGAGATTTGCTAAGATAAAAAAAAATGTGCCGATTTTGATCGATTATTGAAAGTCTTCTGCTTCTAAAATCTTGTTTTGTTTAAGTAATAGTGAGCTGATGATATATCATAGGCTGTTATCCTGATACACTCTTGAACTATTTTTCATGCGAGCTGGTCAATTCGAGTCTCCTTGTTGCCTTGGCATGGTTAAACAATTAACAATTACTGTTGACGTGACACTTACTGATATGTCTTGCAGTTAATAAACTTTGCACCATTTCACTCCCTATCCATCCCCTTGGGCCTCTTGGTTTGCTTGGGCCATAGCGAGCTTTTGATCTTATTTCATTCTTCCACGACAATTATAGGGGTGTATATCATTGTAACTTGGTTGCATGAATTGGGCCTCAATTTTGAGCTTCATGGGCTAATTATTTTGAATGAATGCTTTGTTTTGGCTGATTTCTCATAAAAGACAATACTAAAAGTATATCATCTCAGCGAAACAATTTTGATTGCATGGATTTGTCTTGAAAAATCACAAATATCACTCATTTACCCTTTCATGACTCACCTACACAAAATAAATTTAAAAAGAAAATAAAAATAATTGAAATTCACTCAAATTTACATCACAAAATTGAGGTTTAAAAGTATAAAATCACGATATATTTAATTGTGACCAATATCTATTATGCATTATGCTTATTCTCTCATATATAGTCTTTTAAGTGTATTTCTGCCTAAATAGGCTAACTAATGTTTGTTCTGTGTTTTAGGTGATGATTGGAGGCGTGAGAGTAAACTGAAGGAGTTTAGAAATTTCATACAATTAAAGTTACCAAACGAGAAAAAGGCTTTCATGAGACTTAAAGTTGACATCCTAAGCTTTCTAGATTGGACTTAGGCGCACAAATCCAAGGTTGTTTGGGCTATCAAAGCTTGGACCCAAATCAAGAGCAAGAATCAAGCAACCAGAGCAAAAGTCAAGCAGTCAAAGCAAGAATCAAGCAATCAAAGCAAGGATCAAGCAATCTTTAATCCTAGTCAACTTTTGGATATTTACAAGTCTAAAAATCTGCAATATTTTGCGAAACATACAACTATTATCATGTTTTTCCTTATCTTGAGAACCTTTAAATAGTCCTTTAGGGTTGACAAGAGGAGAATAATTTTTTTATCCTTTTCTTTGTTTGCATTTTTTTTTATGAGTTTCTAAGTTTTTATTTCGGTAAAAGGGGAAGAGAATCCTTAAACAATCATTGTGAGACCTAATTGGTTTTATTCTTAATCCAATTCTTTATTTTGAATATCTTGTGCTCTTCTACATTATTTGTTGATGATTGTATGTTTAATTGTTAGGAGATCTACTACTGGATTATACTAAATGATCTACTGTGAGTTTAGATAATCAGGTCCATAATTACTTGATGTTTCTAACATAAAGTAGCAAATAGTAATGGATGGTTATGGCCAAGTTTTCATTCGAATTGCTATAAAGAACATAGACTAAACTAAATAAACTGAGCTTTTATGTTTGTTGTTTAGATTCAGCTATCTTTTAATAGCTTAAGGCTGCTGTTGAATTAAATCTAAAGTGCTTGTTTTAGGTTTTTTAATGGTTAGAGAATAATTGAAGAGCTTGTTTCAATTAACAACGAACCAAGGAAAGATTAGAATACATAGAGCTTATTGTTATTCTTGACGGATTATTCAAATAATAATTGGTATTACTCTTGTGTCAATGATCGATGTTTGATTTCAGTGGTGACAACACCCTTTTGCTAAAAGCTTTCCTCATAATTTTTGTTCATTATTCATTTAGTTCTAATTTTCTTTTGAGTTAATTAAGATAATTGAAAATCCCTTTTCTTTTCTTTTATTCTCTGTGATTTAGGACTAGAAATCATATTCAAATTAATTTTATGCAATCCCTATGGATTCGACCTCTATTTACCCTATCTTAATTTGTTAAGTGAGAGAAGTGGAGTATTTTATTTGGTGCATTCGACATGCATCACTAACCAATAGGGCAGAGATGTTGTTGTGCGCCCTACAGAGATGGTGAACCTCGATGATAATGAGGTTGGGGACAATCCTGATGGCAATCGCAACAATCCTTCCCGTCCACCTCCTGCTAAGGGTGACGCTGACTCCATCGCTCCTCCAACAACCCAACCTGGTGTATTCTTGGGGTCCTCTGTTCATGCTACCAATAATTTCAAGTCATCTTCATTTTTTCTTTTGTTGATCAATTTTTTTTTTTAACTTTTGTTGAACTTTATTTGCTAGCTCGAATGTCAGCTGTCTTTTGGGATATTAGCTTTGTGGAAAAATAGCTCGCTTTTGAGCCTCCTCACACTTCTTTAATTTTTCTGCACTTTGTTAACACTTCTGCTAAATTTGAATAGGATTTGTTTCCCGTCATGCAACTAGCTGTTATGATGCTCGTGTTTGCTCTAGCATTTTAGAGCATCTCCAATGCAAATGTAGATTGTTTTTCACAATCCATTATCATGTCATTAATGTTCAAGGAATTGCTTCCTACATGACATTGAATAGCAATTGATAGATAGTGAAATTATAAAATGTTCTCCAATGCTTCAATTCAAAATTCATATTTTGATAAGGTGTCATTTTTTTTTAATTACAAAACTTACCAAAAAAAAAGACAAAAACAAAAGTCAACCAGCTTTTAATAGAAAAACATAAACCAATTAATTTTATTTGATGAGTTGGCTGTCTAACAAACCCTCTGAAGATAGAGGGTCATGTTGACAATATTGATTTCTTTTTTTGCCACATCAGATTCATAGTGAGTGTAAACAATTGCATTAGAGAATCATATTTTGAGTCTATGTCTTTCTATCCTATGTGGACTTTAATTTTTTCACAATCCATTAATTCATTGGAGATGCTCTTAGGATTTGTCCCACCATCATGAGATAAAAGGGTTGCATGGGATTGGAGAAATCCAATCGCATGCAATCAACAAACATGTCGAGTGATAAAATTAAGTAAAGAGACAATTTCAGGTTTGGCCCATTAGAAAACAAAAAAATTGTTTTTAGCACCCATTTTACAAAAATTCGTTTTTAACCTTTCAAACAAACTAATTTCTTCCTATACCCAAGTTACCCAAATTGCCCCTTAGTCAAATATTCTTTCCAAACTCAGATGAAATGTCAACAATACCCTCAAGCCTCCATAACCACTACTCTTCTTCTTTTCCTACGGTTTTAGGCTTCTTCTTTTCCATCCCATTTTCGATTCTCTCATCATTATTGTTTGTGCACCCATTCAACATTTTTGAATCCAAAAAACACACATTCAATCAAGCTTCATTCTCTCTAACAACAACCCTCACATTCAACATTTTTCTCCAAGTTTAAAGGTATGTGATTGTTGTTGGTTGTTTTTGAAATTTTTTGTTGATAATGCTTAGTTGAAAGCCTTAAAAGTGATTTATGGTTGTGATTTTATCATATATAAGTGTGATCTGCAAGAAACTAAAGGAAATCAAAGAGCCCGAAAGTTCTGGTATCGGAATCGGGTTTTATGGGGGTATAAAACCCGGTTCTGGGTTTTATGGTGGCATAAAACCCGGAACCAGGTTTTATGCCCCCATAAAACCCGGTCGGGTTTTATGTTGGCATAAAACCCGAACCGGGTTTTATAATTTTTTTTTTAAATTTTTTTTTTTTTTTTGTTGAGGAAGTTTGGTATTGATAGTTAGAGTTATATACGATAAGATTTAATTAGATTTTAATGGATTTGGTTGGTTTTGGCTTGAAAACTCGGTTACGGGTTTTATTGTATATTAAAACTCGATTTTGTTTATGATTTTATTTATTTAATTTAGCAAATAATATTTAGAAAATATTGAATTAACCTTAAGTAATACAATGTTTGATAATAATTTAATTACATTTGAAACGTTTAATAAATATAGTTTTTTTTTTTTTTCATACAAAACAATTGGTTATTGACTATTATGTGAGTATGGATGAGACTAATTTATTTCAATTTTACAGAAATGAGTGAAGTGACAATAATAATTAGATGCAACGGAGAGTGGAATGGTAATAATTATGTTGGGGGTGAGGCGTTCATGATGGGGGGCCCCGACGAATGTCAATTTAT
Organism: Nephelium lappaceum; assembly: GCA_021234005.1. Lineage (NCBI taxonomy): Eukaryota > Viridiplantae > Streptophyta > Magnoliopsida > Sapindales > Sapindaceae > Nephelium > Nephelium lappaceum. The sequence goes on along the minus strand of CM038011.1, from coordinate 12,372,102 downwards.
CTCGTTTGGTGGATTTTGTTTACATAGTGACTGGCATTGATAGAAGAATATGGGACATCCGTTTGCATTATTTACTCGGAGTTAGGGGAATGCCAGTAGTTAAGATACCTATCACGACCGATCTTAGTGTCCGGGGTGTAATTTCGGACAACAAAGCTGATTATAGAGAGATTTATGTTGATAAGAATATAAGAGATTCTGCAGTTATCAGTCCTACTGTCCCTCCACATACCACCACCCCAATACAAGACGTAGGGCGTGTAGAGAGAGATGACGATAGATTTGTAAGTCCGGCTACGGTTGAATATCAAAATTGTTTTGCTTCTTATAGCGGTAGTAATCAAGTTTCAGCTTCTGTCGCTGCATTTACATCCACAGAAAGTCCAATGTGCCACATTGATTATGATAGAAATGATGGTGATGATGAAGATCGGGACACAGATAATGATCGTGATGAGACATCAGAAAATGGAGATGATGACGATGAAACTGCAGATGATGATGATGATGGAGAGAATGTGGAGTATCCAGAAGTTAGATTTTCTGGTTCACAATTTGAAACCAACCCTTCACAACCATACTGGATTGTTCCCGGTACAGAGGACTGCGAAATTGAGACTACTTCAACCGCTATGTCGACTTTCATCCAACGTGATACATTATATCAAGGTGCATTTTTTGATAGTAAACATGAATTGAATGTGGCTATTGGAAAAAGTGTTCTTAATTCAAGATTTGAACATAAGGTTAGACGTTCGTGCACGGTTCGATATGAGGCCGGGTGCAAGGATTTAACCTGCAGCTTTGAGGTCCGTGCAGGATGCAGAAATGGTGGTTCGATGTGGTATGTATACAAGTATGTACCGGAACACACATGTTGTCAGGACGCTTTCGAGGCACATAGGCGAAGTGTGAAGACTGTTGTCATAGCAACATTGTATCAAAAAAAGGTGGGACTTGATAGTATTACCTCTCAGGTTTGATTGCAGATATGTTGGAGCAATATGGTGTGCAGATTATGTACACTAAAGCTTGGAGGTCGTTACAATATGCAAAGAAACTATCATATGGGAAAGCGGATGAGTCATTTCAACAACTTCCTCGGTACTTTCATATGTTAAAAGAAACAAACCCTGGTACAGTGACGACAATTAGGACGGATGAAAACAACCGGTTCTTGTATTCATTCGTTGCACTTGGATCCTCAATTGAGGGTTTTCGATCTTACATCAGACCAGTTATTGCTGTTGATGCTACCCATTTGAAAGGTGAATATAAAGGGGTGATTTTTGTAGCTGCAGCCAAAGATGGTGAGGAAATGATTTATCCTATTGCTTTTGGATTTGGCGATGGAGAGTCGGACAGTTCATGGACTTGGTTCTTAAGTAAATTACGAAACGTTATTGGTGGAACGCATCATTTGCCATCAGATTTGATTATCGTCTTCGATCGTCATAAAAGTATTGCGAATGCGATGAGCATCGTTTTTCCTGAAGTCCCACATGTGTTCTGTTTCTTCCATTTGAAGCAAAACCTAAAGCAACAATGTAGAAATCAAGTAGATGTTTTGAAGATGTTTTACGTTGCAGCATATGGTCATGATAGGGAAGAATGTGAAAGATATTTAGAACAAATTCGACGGATATGTCCAAAATTGCATGAAAAATTGGTTAATATTGGGGTGACAAAGTGGTCACGTACATTTTCTCCAAAAAGAAGATATGGCATGATGACTACTAACATTGCAGAATCACTCAACAAATGCATTATGAAAGCACGTCGATTGTCAATAACAAGTGCACATGAATTTCTGAGACATATGTTACAGAGATGGTACAACGATAGACGTGTTCATGCTGAGAAACTCAGATCTTCAGTGACCAAAACTATGGAGGATCATGTCAACTTGATGGCTAATATGTCAACGAGTGGCACGGTATCTGCCATTCAAGAACCAACCAATTTCGGAGTTGCATATGAATCAGGCTATGGGTTTGTTCAGCCTTTTCAGCGGTCATGCAGTTGCAATCGTTGGGACCTAGATCAGTTGCCATGTCATCATGCAATTGCTGTTGCCAGGTATCGTTATTGTACTTTGTTATTTTTCATTATTTAATATAATATAGTAACACTCTGCCTTTGTCATACATATCAGGTTCACTAGTGTTCACTATTATACATTTTGTCATGATTATTATAGCAAAGAATGGCTTAAAGCTGCATATGCACGTCCGATCAATCCTGTCTCTGGGCCAAAAGATTGACATGTTTTAAATATATATAAAAACTATATATTTATATATAAATGATATAAGTTATTATATACACCTAATGTAAAATATAAATTATTTTTATATTTATATCATTTATATATAAATGATATAAATTATTATATACACCTAATGTAAAATATAAATTATTTTTATATTTATATCATTTATATATAAATATATATAAAAACTATATATTTATATATAAATGATATAAGTTATTATATACACCTAATGTAAAATATAAATTAAAGGGCAAACCAATAACTGATTATGAGATATTTCCATAAAATGTCTAAATGGAGTCATGCCCAAAAATTGCTTCAGGAGTTCTTTTTTTTCAAGAGCTGCTTTTAGACCAGCAATCTCTTTGAAGCTGCAATGTGTACTCAATGACATATCATCGGGAATAACCTGTGAACTCCATTTATAAAGGACCTGCATCTATACAAAACAAAAAAAATAATTGTAATAATAACATTAATTAACTATTTACTTTAAAATAACACTTAATTATTATTTTTTTTGTCCTATTTCATTAATTTATAAATCTATTTTTAATTTACAAATTAAATTAACATATTACAATTACATTAAATCAAATTTAAAATTTAATTAATTAATTCTTCTTATTTTTATTTTTGTTAATTTTAATTTTTATTAATCACATTTATTTCATATTTTTATTTTAATTATTGGAATAATAGATTACATTTCATTTATTTCTAACTTTATTAAATTCTATAATTTATTTAACTTATTTCAAAAACCAATAATAATTATATATTATTAAATAAAAAAAAAAACCTGAGTTTAATTGTGCATTAAACCCGGTTTTGTGCAAAACCGGGTTTAATGGATGCCTTAAACCCTGTTCCGGGTTTAAGGCACCAATTAAATCCGGTTTTAACCCAAAACCGGGTTTAATGCATCAATTAAACCCGGTTTTGGGTTAAAACCGGGTTTAATTGATGCATTAAACCCGGTTTTGTGCAAAACCCAACCTCATTGTCTTCTTCACAAACCCAAACCTCCATTTTCATGTGTTATCCACCAAAATCCAACCAAAACTAATCTAATCTAATCATACTAAACTAATCCAACATCCATAACACAAACAAATTAAATCAACACTCAAAAATTTCACATATAGAACTCAAACTATCAAATGGAGTTTGTCACTTACCGTGGGTAATGGAGGAGGTCGGCGAAGGTCTGAAATGGTGAGACAAGGCTGGCGATGGGCGGTCGGGCGTGATGGTCGGGCGATCGGCAAGACGCTCGCGGTCGAGCGTGGGCGGTCAGGCGATCGGGCGATCGGCAAGGTTGGAGGAGATCCTAAGGCTTAGATGAGTGAAGACTCTCGCCGGCGGTTGGAGGACGTCGGCCAAGGTGCGAAACGGAGAGACAAGGCGGCTCGCGGTCAAGCTTGGGCTGTCGGCCGATCGGCAAGGTTGCAGGTCGGGCGTGGGCGCTCGGCGGCGGTCGGCGGAAACCGGGTTGCGATGTTGATTTGAAACCGGTTGATTTTGCTTTGGATGATTTTGCTTTGGATTTGTTTGGTTGACCGGTTGTTGTGCTTTGGATTTGTTGTTGTTGTGCCATTTCAATAGACGGGGGCAGTTTTGTAATTTCGTGTTGATTTTTGTTTTGAATTTTAGAAAAACAAGAGTGGTGTATGGTTAGGGGTAAAATGGGTAACTTGGGTATAGGAAGATATTAGTTTGTTTGAGAGGTTAAAATTGAATTTTTATAATTTGGTGGCCATATATGAATTTTCAGTTTTCTGATTTGTTATTTTTGGTATTTTTCACTTAAAAAAATTAAAGGATATAGGTGGTGTACAATTAATTGAGGATAGATTTGTCAATAAAAGGCATCAAATCTAACGTATCTGCTGACGAGAACAATTTACCTTTATTTAGAACTACTAAATATTAGAAGAATTATGCCTACCTCAAAGTCTACGATTGATGTATAAAAAAATGAAAAAACTCAGTATAAACTAGGTTACACATCAGTAACTTTGAGTTGCCCACCAAGACGGAGTTAATTGTCTTTAGCTTGGAGCTACATTGAAATCTAAAGGGTTGACCAAATTACTTAATAATATTTGGTCTTATAGGCCGTACATAAATATAATGATTAATAGAGGTTCAGTTGGGTCAAAATTTAAATATAGAAATCTTATGTCGGCAGACCGGCACGCCACCATGAGAACGGCGTTCGGCGGTGACCATTCTTTTGGCCAATAATGGCTGACCTTATTTTCTGTGATGAAGACATTCCAACAAGCTCTATGCAAAGAGACAATTAAATAATGGTCTGGCTTCAAGTTTAATTATAGTGGTAGCATCACAAAGACAAAGACCTTATACACTGATTTGGCTCATTGTTGCTTTCTTCTAGGAACAAGCATCAACTAGTTGAAATTAAGTCCACCAAAGTTCGGACAGAAACTACATTAAAGAAATGCTAGCCAGTTGTTAAAATTCTGGATGAATATGATTCACCTACTTTGCTTTAATATTTATTGAACTTATAATATATCCAGCCTTAAATCTATCATAGCTTAATGTGGTTTGATGGTAAAAGGTTTTGGTTTCAAATCAATGCACCACATGTAAAATAATAATTAAAAAACATTTGCAGTCTTTTAGAGAAACAACGTAAATTTTTTGTAATTGTATTTTTTAATTAACAATTACAAAAAGAGAAAAATAATTAAAAAAATTTGACACAACTTTTCTTTATTAAAGCTTTTCAAAACTACCATGTAAATTTCAAATATATATATATTTATATTATTGACCAATAAAATCAACTAACACCCCATATAATGTAATTTTTGGGCAAAATTAATGAAATAACCAATATAACAGTAGCATGAAAGAAATAAAACGAAGAGTTGAGAGAGTTTTTAATAAGGTTTGACTTATAAAATTGAAGTTTATATTCACGGTTATGTTATTGTAAAAATGAATGGCAAGGTTTCAAAGTTCCCATGTGGGATGGTCGGAGTTTGGGATCCCCTTCTCATGAATAAATGACCCTATTTATAGTGCTAAGGTACCTTATTTTCATACAATTTGATCACTAAGACATAGGAAGAACTAAGATTTCCTTTCTATTTTATATCAATATGCATTAAGTACTTAAATTTCATATCAAACTACAATTATGGAGATTTTATAGTTTGTATAGTTTTCTATCTGATGGAATTCTCTTTTCACTTCTAGGATCTTTGTTAAAATAAGGAAAAATGTCAATCTCTGCCGTTCGAGTTGTAAAGAATGTGATGAGTTGCTTGACGTGCTAGCTATTTGATTTGAGCTACCTTATTGCCTACTATTTTGTTGCTTGGTTACTTAGAGTTTCAGCTATAAAATATCATGCCGACGTGACATATGTTGACATGACAGATTTTATGAGTATAGTTATGACGTCATTCTGTTGAGCATATGATCTTCTTGAAAATTATTATATGCTTTTAGTTACTAAAAAGGAAATATCCAAACTTTGTTAAAATCAATTGCAATGACTTAATAAATAGAACCAGAAAATTGCTAACTTCCATTTATTGGAAACAATTGGTGGCATTTATATATTTCTCTCTTAATTGAACAACTTAGTAAGTGATGTGTAGAATTGATGATTATCCATAATTATGAATCAAACCCATAAAACAACAAAATAAGTGAGGTAATGGTTCATAGAGTTGGAACTGTCAAGCCAAAAGCAAAGCAACAACACCGTTTGTCCACCTTGTTGGTGGATTAATTGAAAAATAGAGAACCACAAGTAAGGAAGAATCCCGAAAAGCCATTTGAATCAAATGCTTATGAGACAAAAATGGTTTTGTAGTCTTTGATTTGGAACCATTAACATACAATCCAATTAATACCACAAATTGAATTCTAATCTCACCCACCCACTGTAAAATAATGATTCCTCTATAAAGAGCTACACTACTTAATCAAAATTCATTGAAAAACCAGATGAGTTCATTTAAACCTCCATCATTGAAGCCTGACGTGACATTGTCCCTAACATTGTCATCACCGTGCCCAAGTCCCCAGGAAGCCCTGAAGCCTGAAGAAAGAGGCAAACGTCTAATCCAGCTCCTCCTAACATGTGCCAAGCATGCATCCTCCGGCAACCTCCACCGCGCCGATGAGTGTCTACAGCAGATATCGGAACTTGCCTCCGTGTCCGGGGACTCCATGCAAAGGCTTGCAGCCCGTTTTGCATCAGGCCTTGCCGTCCGTTTAGTCAAGCGTTGGCCTGGCCTCTACAAGACCTTGAACCACATGCAACAGCCCAAAGAAGAAACATGACGACCGCCCTCGGCGTCTTTTTTCTCAATCCTTCCCATACCTTGGGTTCTCATACGCTCTCATCGCTCGAACACTGTTCCAGCTCGTGACTACTGAAAGTGTGATCCACATCATCGATTTGGGCTCCGGAGACCCAAAGTTTTGGATTCCGCTTATCAGGACCTTCTCAGGTTTGGCAGAGGGACCTCCCCATTTAAAGGTCAGTGTGTTAGTTGTAAGAAGCATGTTTTAGATAAACTAGGCCCAAGACTTGTAAAAGAAGCTGAAGCCCTGGACATGGCCTTTCAATTCAACCCCATCAATGTTGACTTAAGAGAATTGAACATAGACATGCTCAATGTTAGACCAGGAGAAGCATTGGCTTTCATTTCGGTATTAAATCTTCATGCTTTATTAGCCCAAGACGATCGAGTTGATGCACATTTTGGGTTCAATAATAAGAGTGCGATGTCAAGGATTGTAAGCAGTTGGGTCAATTTTTGGGCATGGTTAGATCAATTGCACCCAAGTTATTCTTTTTGGTAGAGCAAGAAGCTGACCACAATCAAATCGGTTAGTGGACAGATTTGTTGAAGGTTTGCATTATTACAGTGCAATTTTTGATGCAATAGATGCCACATTTGGGTCCAAGGCAAGCGAGGAAAGACTTGTATTAGAGGAAATGTTTGGGAGAGAAATTGAAACATTGTTGCAAGTGAAGGATTAGAGAGAGAGGAGAGGCATGAGAGATATGGTCGGTGGCTGGTTCGGTTCGGTCAAGCAGGGTTCAAGCCTGTGCATCTGTGGGCTGACCCTATAGAGCATGGCAAGCAATTGGTCGAGGCCTATGGTAAGGATGGTTATAAGATAATAAATGAGAGGGCCAGTTTGATGATTTGTTGGTATGATAGACCCCTCTATGCAGTGTCGGCTTGGACATGTTGATTATAAATTTGATTATACTTTCCTTTCATCATCGTCGTCGTTATTATTATTATTATATTATTATTTTTTAAAACATTATTATTATTATTATTATTATTAGTATTTTGTTTTATTTTTGTGAAGTTATCAATACAATTGAACCAGTCATTCCAAAGGAATAACCTGTTCTTCAAATTTCGGTTATAGATATAACTTAGGATAATTATTCTCTAGTTATTTTATGCAATTCATTATAGATATTAATCAACTTAAGGATAATTATATATATATATATAGAACCCTTTCACCTTTGCTTTTTAACTTAGGATCATTTGGATGAGTAGAAAAGTTAAGAAAAGAATTGCAAGGTATTAAAACCTTCTGGAAAAGTCAATGGCTAAAATATGAAAAGTTTAGATTAATTCTTAATATGATTGGACAAATACAATGTGCACCTCAATAGAAACATTTAATGTGAACATTGATATTGACATTAATATAGATACTAAAGCAAACATTTAGGTAGACACAAATGTAAGCTATGAACTAAACATTAGGGTAAATTTTTAAACAAAACATCAAGATAAACTTACAAACTAAGTGTACGTAGACAAAAAAGTCAACTAAGTACTAAACATTAGGGTAAACTTCTATAACATATTTATTAATCTGGAATCCAGAGAGAAAGAGAGCTCAATTCCTTATTTGTGAATTCCTGTGTTTACTAAAACTTGTACTAATTAAATTACATGAACTTCACACCTAAATTGGGAGTTAAGTTCCTATTGGAGATCAAGTTCTCTCTCTGTAATCAAAAAAGGAATTTCGATAGTTTTACTAAAATATCCTCTATCGATATGAATAAAAAAAAATTGTAAATGTATACCTCTTTTGTATCGTTCTCTTTACTTATTATTCTCTGTAATGTTTTTTCTTTCACTATTTGTCTTTTCATATCTCGTTACAAATGTCCTTGTGGGTACGATGAATTCAATAATATACATTATAAAAATAAAAATAATACATTTTTGATTTGTTTTATTTTTAATATCCTTTCATGAATATACCTTTTGGCTTTTTTTTTTTAAGTCATTTCTCTTCTCAATTCAATATAGTATTCTACAAAATATTTTATGTTTAAAATCACAAATTGATTTTGATGAAACTTGACAAATAATACGGATAAAAGAGAGAGAGAGAGAGAGAGAGAGAGAGAGAGAGAGAGAGAGAGAGAGAGAGAGAGGAGAGAGAGAGAGAGAGAGAATAAGAAAAGTGATAATAAATTGATTGGTTGATTTTTGTTGATTTAGGTTTAAGTTGTGTTTTTTGGATTTTCTCTGCTATGATAGTGATTTTGGAGGGTTAAATTACAGTTGAGGTTCATGAATTCTCATAATTTCTTTCTTCGATATATTGTTTTACACAAAATTAACTATCAACAGATAACTTAAATTAATGTGAGTTTTGGTTGTTGTTAAAATTCATAATTTGTATAGAAACCTGAAAACTAAATTTCATTTTAAATTTTACTAGGTATGTTTATAATCAATTTTATTTGGTTCCTGTCCCCTCAATTTAGTAAAGAAAAATGAATTAATTTAATTCCATCTCTGTTTCCTAAAAGTGATTAATTTAATTTCATCTCCAATTCCTAAAGTTTGTAAACACTTGAAATGAAAACTTGTAACTTAATTATGATATATTGCTCTCTATCCCCTTTTCACTTGAACTTATTCATTTCAGTTTATTTTCAGAGGCACCCCTAAAGTAAACAGAATGTAAACTTAAGAAATAAACACCGATGAAAATTAAAAGTGATAAACATCGAATCGACATGCAAAGCTCAAATTCCCAATCATTGAAGTATATCCCTATGAAACGAATCCTAGATGAACACGAATTATAGAGTAAGAATTCTAAATTAAGAAAAAAAAAAAAATCTAAGATAAACTCTAAATATGGCATTAATGAATACACGGTCAGCTTATGATTAATTTATGAATCATGCTCTTCTCTGTCCTTCTCTCCAGTCTAGATGTCTCTACTTTTAATCTCACAACTCCATGCCTAAGTCTAGCCTAATCAATTACAAACTTAGGGCATATGTTGCTCATTAAAAATTGTTAATGATAACTCAAATAGCCAATAAAGGGTTGTACTGTTCTTGGTATGATAAGTGATAGGTGAACCTTGTGCTGGGGATCGAGTTTCAATTAATTTAAGACGAGAAAATAAAATCTAATGTCTACAGTATAATGGCTATGCTAATGCCCAAGTACATGATCAAAGCAACTCCAACTCCAGCTTCAGCCCAAATCTTATTGAAGAGTTCAACCCAATGATTGTTGATGATGTTTCAACCCAAACCCAAGTCCACTTGGTTGTCCCAACTTGGTTCAACACTTCCAATAGCAATTAGTTGACTAGAAAGCTGTTTTTAGTTAATAAGTGGCACATTTTGATGTATTTAATGTCTACTATTTTAGCTTATCAATATTTGTATTTGTTGACTTGTAATCAATGAGGGGCATTTTCCGATGGGGAAATTATTCTAGATAGCCGCCAACTTTAATTTTCCTTAGAATTATGTATTTTGGGCCTTAAAATATGAATTATTATAGTTGTAACAAGTAATTATGAATTCAAATGAAAAACCAACCTTTAAAACTCTGTTAAAAATTTTGTATCTCTTGGTGAATTTCTTAAGCGATGAATTTTAAACTTAGAGTGGTGACATTTTTATCCCTAAGTAATTTATCCTACTTTGTTATCAATTCTTGTGGTGGTGAAATTTGCATCCTCAAATTTTGTTGAACTTGTTTATTTACTTTTTTTTTTTTTTTTAGTTTGTTCTTTTTAGGGTCATGAGATATGTATCTGATCACACTGGAATATATAGTGATTTCATACTAAATTTCCTAGCTTTTGTGATGATTTCTTGAGTGAATTAGATTATTATGTGATGTTTTCTTAGTGTTTTGTGTTGGTGACTCATAAGAGATTACGACAAGAAATTTAAAGTGTTTTCAAGGCAAATTTATGACAGAAAAGCTTAGAGTCTCTCTAGTTTAAGTTACAAGAAGAAAGAAATTGAAATGTAGATTGTTTTTGGGCTAGAAGATAGCTTATCTTGTTTGAGCTCGTATGAAATGCATAGTTCGCGTTACCCAATTCATAACTTATTAAATTAAAGCGTTTGAGCTCATATGAAGTGCATAGTTCACGTTATCTTATCTATAACCTATCAAATTAAAGCCTTAAATATCTAGTTTTTATAGTTGTTGACAATTCGTAAATTCGAGTTTTATAGAGAAAGTCATAGTCGATTTAGTGTTTTAAGGTCAGACTGTCGTGAGTTGCAAGTTACGACCCCCGACCAATGTGTATTGCGACCTTGGGTCATGAGATGCTAGTGGCAATCGAGGGTGGCAATCTGTGACAAAAAAGAGTCTGAGTTCAGCTTAATGACTTGAATGTCCACCACTTCAAACCTTATTTTTACACCTTATAACAGCCCTTTACAAACAAGCTTATAATGAGAATGAAATAATTAAAAATATAAGTTGAGTGGATTGGTTAGGTGAAATTGTAGCTCCAGACTATTATCTCCTTTGGTTATGACTATAGTTTAATTAGTTGTATTTATTATTTCCCATTGTAGTGTAATTTATAAATTCATTATTGCGATTGTTTAGATAAAATAGTCAAGATCAATTTTAGTACTTAATTTAACTTGGGCAATCTTTATGAGAACGATACTCTACTCGTCACTGTATTACTTGTTGACCGTGTATATTTGCATGAGTTTCTAATGTGTGTTTTGTGCATTAGAAATTAGCCCATCAATATCCCTACACTTGAACTTGTTTCATTTATCAATTACCTCTTCTCTTGAACTTCCAACTCATTTTCCTTTCCCTAGCTCTTATAATTCCTTTCTAGGTGAGATTAGAATCATATTTCCATTCATTTGGAGTAGCATCATTTGATATTAAAGTCAGGTTCATTGTTACTTATTCTAATCTCATCTTTTCGACTTCTATCAATAGCAAGGCAGGATAGCTATATCCCTTTTACATTTGAAGGCAAAGATGATTATGATGGAAACTTGGAGATTCATGAACTAAAAAGAACAGTGGGGTTGCTATGGAAACAATTGGGAAAACAACCTCAACATGATGAACGTGACGATGAGGAAGATTACAATCCTTTTAAGGATGAGTAAAATAGAGGGGAAAAATATGTCATAGAGAGGAGATATGGAGAGGGATTAGTAGCGGCTTCGATAACGAAGAGATCTAGTGGGGTTTGGGAGGACTTGAGTAGAGCCAAATTTGGAGTTTGAATCATTTGATAAGGTTTTGCTGTTTTTCTTTGATGAAGAACAATGAAGAAAGTCGTGGTTCTTCATTGGTGAAAAACAAGAAGAGGATCAGTGGAGGTTCTTCAATATTGTTCTTCTTTTAATCAATGATATATTTACTTTTTAAAAATATTTAATCTCCATTGATTTTTTTTTTTTTTATCATTTTTAATTTTTTAATTATTTTTTATTGGTCATCTCAAACAAAATGATGCCAATACTCTTTGTCAAACTAATGCCCACTAACGACATAAGGGTATTTTGTTAGAAAAACAAAACTGACTCCGCCTGACTAAAGGCTTACTTTAGGGGAGTTTCATGTATTTCGCTCTTTGAGAGACTAATGTGTATTTAATGATAAAATTCTTTTTTATTAAGATATAAGTAAGAAATTAATTTTAATTTTTTAAATAAGATATTTTTAACTTAAAAATTAAGATATAAGTTAGAAAAACAAATAAATTAAAATCACTTAAATTAAGGCTTTAGTGAAAATAAGTTTTATTAGGGAAAAACAAACAGCCCCCAAGCATCTTCTTTACGTATCGTTTAAAATTTTGCCATCTACTTTTGTCTGTGGGAGAGATGGAGAAAGGTAGCAATACTTCAATCCTTCATGAGGTTTGCACTTCAAAAAACCGTGCAGAGTACCCTTCTTCAAGTCACGTAACGCAACTTTGTGTTGAATTTTGAGGAAATTTTTCGTAGTTTTGAATTTTAGAATGTGAAATGTAAGATATTTATTTATCTGAAATTGATATAAAATTTGTTGAACATTTTATTTTTATTTAGATTTTTTATTTAAACATTGACACCTTATGAAACAACAGTAGTGGGTGCCAGCTATTAGAATTGGCAAATCTTTTGTTATAGAAGTCAGATGAAATTCTATTCAATTTTAGGTTTGGAGGAATTCTGTTCACATTTAGATTATCATGGCAGCAACTTAGACAAATTTTTCATAGGGTTCAATTCTTGATGTGCTGGATGCCCTAATTGAAAGGCGTCATCATTGATTCGCTCTGCTAATATTTGAAAAAAATAATTATAATCTCAGAAGGATTGGTAAATGTATCATATTGAGAGAAACAAAGGTGGTGGCTGCAAACCAAACATCATTTGGAAAAGATGAGTGAGTAGTGACAAACTGCCTACAAATTGCCCAGAATGGTAAAGAGAAACTTTCATTAGGTGGTCCATTTCAGCACATAGAATTAGGTATTTAATCTGCCCCTTTTGCATCAGTTTAAAAAATTCGAATTTCAGAGATCTTTTAGTTAAATTTGACAAACAAGAGGACAGAAGCCAAGAGGCGCACATTTTGTTGGTGTAAATGTGTAATAGGCCAACGAAGGTTAAATGACATTTTCGAAGAGGAGAGAAAAAGTGAAAAGGTAGCTACCAACATAAGTCTCATCCAATACATGGTAACAGATGTGCGTAGTGTAGGTGGTTCACTTTCTGATTTGAACAGGGTGCCTAACCACTTCACTTCTAGTTTCCCAGGGAATTGTGTCAAAATTCTCCATACCAAACATTTATAAGTCAAATTCATTGCAGAATATATATATTTTTTTTCTTTTAGACATTACTCATACAACTTACAACCGCTGGGACTACTATGATAGGACACTAATGATATAACCCGAAACACGAAACTATTTTGACCACTTTAAAGAGATTTAAACGTAATTTGTTCATATATACTGAAAGGTCAAGTGGTAATTTGACCACATTTATGCGGCTTGATACTCGAACTCACGCACTCTTTATTGAACAAAGGCAATCTGGGTGTGTTGTGCCACCAAGATACTACAACTTTGAGTCATCGTTGGATGAAATTACTTTAAGGAAAACCACCAAATTTAACCTAGGGATAAATACAGAGACAACCCCTGTTGCAGCGATTGACCAAAATCGCTTCTCTGTTATGTAATATCTGAATAAAAAGGAATTCATGAAAAAACCATTAAAATATAAATTCAAAAAATAAAAAAGGATCAGATATCATTAATAATATTTAAACCAATGAATCACTACTACGAATTCGAACGAATGAGGCTCTAGCGAGCCCCTCATCAAATCTGAACTTTCTTAAATTTTAATCTTACGTAAATTTATTTATATTCATTCACAAATTCATAAATGCCCTTCCATTGTGTTGCTGACAGCGTGGGAGATCTGAGGACATAAAAACATAATTGTCTCAAGTTGCAGTAGAGTATCGCTTAATGGCTTTGTCAAATAAATATATGTTTTTTTATTTTTTAAATCTCAAGTCTCTTTCAAAAATTGATATTGACTTATTAGACGGTTATTGACATTTAATCAACCAATACCTACATAATTTAATATCTAAGGTATAAAATGTCCAAATATGAAAGGTTAAACTTTTTTTTCTTTTATTTGAATGGGAATATTTTACCAAATTTATTAATCTTAATTCCAAGATTCACATGATGAAAGATCTTGATATGTCGGAGAGTGCTTCTCTTACATAAGGAGACTGTCGACCTACATCCCTGCTTGGGATAATTGATGCGCCGTTATGTTAGAGCATCTCTAATTATACTAGCTATCCATTATCTTTAACCAAAAAAGCTAGTGATGTAACATTTTATGACTCTATTCACTCTTCATATTATTAGTTAGTTTGTAAAAGTTGAATCACTCTAGCTAATTATAGAGAGCGAAAAAATTCTAATCAAATTCACATTTCAATTATTTTAATATTAATACTTAACTAAAATAGAGACAAATTTATTCTTCTATTATTTTAATATTAATGTTTAGCTAAATAAGTTATTATGCATATTGTTTACGTAAAAAATCGATCAACACCCAAATTAATATTAGTTGAATATGAATGATAATTCAATTAATACAATTATGATGTAAAAACAAAGTAATAATAATGCAAGAGTAAATAAACAGAGAGACAAATGAATTTTTAACGTGATGTGATTTTTTTGAATGATGCATACATCCATGGTTATATTATTGCTTATAAAGAGAATTGTAATTTTCAACAAAGCTTTTATAAGGTTGAATGAACCTATCCCTTGTACATGTGAATGACCTTATTTATAGTATTATAGTTCCCTATTTACATACAATTAGTTTACTAAAACATAGGAATAGAAGCTTGAATGAATGCGTTCATTGTATATGTGAAGGACCTTATTTATAGTGTTAAAGTTCCATGTTTACATACAGTTAGGTTACTAAAATATAGGAAATGCAAAATTTCTTCCCTATTTTACATTAAATTGCATTAAGTACATCATATTCGAATTTAAAGTATACTTGTAGAAGTTTCCTATCCGGGGTGATTCTTTACCCAATATAGAATTCTTCTTGTTTCTAGAATTCTGCATCGTTAAGGAAAAATACAAATTTTCATAATTCAAGTTACTTTCCAAGGCAAATTCGAGTTGCTTCACATGCGAGCTAACTGCCTTGATTTGCTCTCTCTGTTTGCTTGCTACTTAGAGCAACAAACCTTCAGAACTTGCTATAGACGTGATGCATGCTAATGTAGCATTGGTTTGTGGACTTCATAACATTTTCATCCTCTTTTGGCTTCTGGGCATGTCGATCCCTTGACCCTTATTGGACTAGAAGTTTAGGCACCATTTATGGGCACAAGATATATAATTTGGTGGAAGAGATGGAGAAGGAGGATATGTCCTCCATTTTTCACTAACTTCTAAAATATTTGATGTTCAATTAATTAATTTTTTTTTTTCTAAATAGCATACACCCTTAAAATATTTGATATTAAATTAATTAAAATTTTATTTAAATAATATATTCGAACCGCATCACTTTTCTAAGGTTGGGAGTTAATTATAATAATTAAAAGAATAAAAAATAAAAAATAAAAAGGATATAGAAACCTTGGACATAGACATCACCAAGCCATATAGAAAAAAAAACCAACATATTATTAAAACTTATATTTAAGTCATTGACATTTTTTTTAGCAACCCATATTAAGTGGGAAGATAACCCACAACTTATAGGAAAAATAGCCCACGAATATGGAACAACATGAGATTAAATCCATGATCTTTAAACAAGGTGTTGGTGGGCCAAACTCTCGCCATCAAAGTGGGTTACAATTCCCAAGTCATATTGACATTAAACTATCAAGAATAAGAGGAAAAGGACCAGAGGCCATTTAAATCAAGCATTTTTTTTTTATTGTTCTAAGTTGACATCAGATGAAGTTAATAAACTAAAGTACATCCCCCAAATCCGGAAATTATAAGCGTTTTTGACCAAAATTTGGTCATGGAAAGAGCGAAAGATACAGTAACTAAGAAGAGTATAATGCTGTAGGGAAAACAATGGCAAAAAATCTACTAGGCTTTTCCATTGGCAGCAGATGCAGAAGTTGGGTTGAGCTCATCCCAAGCATCAATCCATGTGACCATGGCATCGGCCAGCTTGTCAAAGTATGGATCTACCTTGGCGAGCTTTTCCTTGACCATCTTGGACAATTCAACATAGCACTTCTGGACAGTCGTGCAGTCTTTTGGGAGGCTGACAGATTGGAAGAATGGGATGATCTCTTCCTGCCAGAAGATGCCTTTGTACTCTTTCCTCAGGTTCACAAAAGGGTTACTTGCTTTGCTGTGGAAGATGTAAGGCAGACCTGTCTTTACTCCCAACCCCAAATGGTCACATATCACCTGTCCAACCAATCAATCAACTTTAGATTTAGTCTGAGCAAATTAATACTGGTAAATAAAATTGCAAGAAAATGATATCAAGTAATCAACCTTGGTGCACCAGCCAGCCCACATATCATCATAACGTCCGATTGGCTGACCATCACCCATGAGACCAAAGTACATTGCAGGGCCGATCAAGTCACGGTCAAATGCCAGATTCATACCACACATGGGGAACAGGGTGCCCTTTGGAATAGTCAAAACAGCATTCACAAACCTGAGATATCATTTTTACACACATATAACTGAATATCTATCCATCTTGCGGTGGAAAATGACTGACTGAGATTCAAAGTCTTGTTGTTTGTAATGTAATTACATAATACCTGGTGTTCCTCTCCAGAGGCTTCACAAGCTGAGTAGGTGCATCATAGTCAGGAATGTTGAGCCAGAGGCCGTGAGAAACAGCAGTAGGAACACCCTCACGGAGACTGAACGGGTATCCACGCACAAAATCTGCACCATCTGCAAAGGGATCATACAGGGTGTTGAAGAAAAAGGGAGTTGATGGGGAGAGAAGGTTCTTAATGTGCTGCTCCAGCGCATTCACCGGTTTGCCTGACGGATCCTTTGCAACCTATACAACAAATATGTTACAACAATTGCAAGTAAACTAGTCAGATTTTGTAAATCATTTAAGCAATTTACAGCAAGTATCAGTGTTCCATGGTCTGATGATGTTACTCATTAATGGATCAGCTAACCGATTGTAAGTCAAATCTATTGTATATTCTCACTCAGGACCCACAGCAACAGATTGAAAAGACACAGGATCCTACAAAATCATAAATCCCACGAAAAGAAGACTTACGAAGCAGTCATCGTCGATGGTGAAGATGTATTTCTTCTTGGAGACCATGTAACCGAAGCAACGACAAGCGGAGTCCTTGAAGGAAATGCAGGAGGCCTTGGGGCCGAGAATGCGGTTGATGTCGTTGCGATTGTAGAGCTCGTAGTCGAAGCCATCAGGGACCTTGATGGTCTTCGAAGGGTCACCGTCCTGTACGATGATGAGATGGTAAGGCTGGAAGAAAGGCCTCCACATCTCGAGAAAATCGAGATTTCTGATGGTGGGTATCACTATGTCAAGCTCGTCTTTCAAGAGAGGCACTCCTCTAGGTACGGCTGCTGTTTCTGCTGCAGAGGCCGACTCCATGGCTGCCATCAGCGTCGTTCGATTTGTGAGAGAGGAAGGCGTGTTTTAGAGGGAGTATATATACATGCCGTGACACGTGCGAACCGAAAACAGCGGCACGAGTTGCGGGGTTGATGAGGAGACGTGTCTCAATTATGTAGGGGGAAATCAAATCATATATCATATCACCAGCCTATGATGGTGGGGACTTGTTCAAATTCAATACTACTCTACCAACAATAACCCGCCCTTCCAGGCACTTTACGCCCTTCCACTTGTTTCTCTTCAATTCTGTGCCGTGGCGGCCATACTACCCCTACATGCTTTTGTCTTTATTTATTTATGATTTGTTTCTTTTTCTTAAAATACAGGCGACTGAACAGGCTTTTGATCACCGAATCGTATTTTTTACGTTTGAATTTCACTTATTATGTATTTTATTGAATGAAAATGAAATTGTCACGTTATCAAATTTAGAATGCAAGCTTTCTCTTGGTATCCTTAATATTATTGTTTTTAATTTTGACCTATATTATTCCGAAAAGAAATTATTGTTTCTAGTTTCTTTTGATTGGTTTGTAGTTGAAGTAAGGAAAAAAAAAAAAAACATGACTATTTTTCTAAAGAGAAAATTTGAGAGTTCAGAAATAAATAACACTTGTAATTCTTGAAGAATGTAACTCTCATTTTTATTATTTTCTAAATGTGTTAACCTCCAATTAATACGGACTGAACGAGATTAGTGAATGATCAAGAGCAATAATGACGTAATGACAGTGTAAATAAAATGAAAAAATAATAAGAAAACAATAAAATGAAATTTTTAATGTGATTTGGCCATATAAAATAAAGCCTACGAGATTAGTGAATGATCAAGAGCAATAATAATGTAATGACAATGTAAATAAGATGAAAAAATAATAAGAAAATGAGATAGAGAAATTTTTAATGTAGTTCAATTGTATAGAATAAAGCCTATGTCCATAGTTTTGGTATTGCTTATGGAAGAAGACAAAGAACTAGGGTTTCATAGGGTTCTTTAAAGGCTAAAAGAGTTGTCCCTTTTTTCCTCATAAAGGATCCTACTTATGTTGCTAAGGTTCCTTGTTCTTATATAGTTAGAATACTAGATTATAGGAAAGTTTAGGTATTTTACATCAAATTACATTAATTACATCGTGTTTGAGTCAAAATGCACTTTCTAGAGATTTCTTATTTAAAGTGATTTCCTAGTTGGTGCAAAATTCTTTCAGTTTCTAGGATCCTAATATGATAAGGAATAATGCAAGGTTTTGTTATTTGAGCTACCTTTGAAGAAAGCACAAGCTGTTTTATGTTCGAGCTGCTTGTTGCGAGTTGCTTCGCTTCTTGCTATTCGCTGTGCTTGGAGTAATGGGCTTTCAAACCTTCATGCTGACATGGCATGCCTTACGGGCCTTAGGATTGTTGTCACTATTTGGGCTTTTAGGTTTTCTATCCTATGCAATTTTTAGGCATAACTTAGTCTCCTAGCTTCTAATGCGAGCTACTCATTCTGGTCGTATTAAATCGTTTTGTCTTCTTCAAGCAGTATTAGATGGACAATAGTTATCAGCCAATAGTCGTAATCGTCGTGTCTTTTTAATGCGACTTATGTGTGATTGAGGTGCCATTCAACTCCCTTATGCAAATGTGAACTTTTAATCCTACCTGTTAGATCTGTAGTAGTTATCATCACCCTTGATCAAACGGTGACATCTTAAGGTATAAAAGAGGAAAGAAGAGTGATCCAAAAGTGGTTAGCAAGGCTAGAAGTTGCAAACGGTCACATGATGATAATCAATCTTGGTTTGATAGGTTTTTATGTTTATAAACTTGCATTTCATATGTTAGGAATGTTTGCATGTAGTTTTGAACCCATAAGAGTACATTTATGTCTTAGTAAACTTTGCATAGAATTTCTTAGATCCTCAATTCTTAGAGTTAGCCTTTAAGAGTATTTTACGTAGTTTCTAGACTTGTTTGAAACTAGTTTTTTCATAAGCAATGTAGCCTTAGGTATTAACTAACCATAAAAAATAAAAAATAAAAATAAAAATAAAAAGTCAAATTAAAGATTAGATGAGGAAGATATGGTCAAATATGTGAAAGTGCACAAAATTGGAACAATGAGAGATCATTTAGTTACCCAGCAATCATACTAGGAAGCTTATTGCCAAGATTGTTGGATGACTGCTTGAGTGATCAACCAAGTGATTACCGACCGTTAGGGGATCACTTGAGCGGTCTGCCCAAGTTTTCCATTCACATGAATTTTGTCTGTTTTTTCATTTGGAGTTCATTTCATGTTTTCACTTTTCATTTTCTCCAAAAGATTTAGAAACTCAAAATTTAATTTAGAAAATGTAAATATGTCCATTTAATATCTTGAAATATCTCATGCATGAAATAAACAGACTTTAGGATTCTTAAAACCTTATCTTATAAGACTGAGAGTTCATATATTGGATGTTTAGAACTCTTATTAGCTTATAGGGTTCATGTTGGGATTCAATGAGAACTTTTTAAATCTAGATTTCTAGTTGGATTTATTGTTTAGACTAAATTTGTTTAGGAGTCTTAGGTTGTTAGAGTTTTAATTTTTTTCTAACTCTTATAGACACTATAAATAGGGGTCTTTAATTCATTTAATTTATGCAAGCTCTTTATGTTTGGATTTCATATTTTGTGTTGAAATCTTTCTATTAGAGCTATAGATTCGTTTCTAAGTCTAGTTTCATACAAAATATGAATCAAGCAAAACAAAGGTCTGTGGCGAGAGATGTCATGCATACAAATTTTGGGATTCATGCATCTATTTCTTAGGTTTTCAATCAAAAATAAGTTTTCATGGCAAGTTTAATCATATAAACATGATTATAAACTAGCAAACAACCCAATCAGTGCTCTAATACTAATGAAAAACTTTATAAATAGTATATACTATATAGACTATAATCAAAATTAATAATAGAAAACGAAAAGTGAACCCGTTTTGCAATGAAGTCCCCTGATTGTGAGTTATTCAATCGGTCACAATTCGATAATTGAATGATTGGAATCGATTCCTCAAATCACAGTGTAAATGCCCTTGCCTGAGTTTTTTTTGTTTTTTGTGTTTAGACGTATGTCGTATTTTTGGTCTGAGTGTTGGTATTTTTCAAAGCATTCAAAAATCTCTTTTTAACCACCCACTTTCTCTTAACCCTCTAAACGTGCATCAACTGCTAAAGGCAGTTGTTTTATTAACTGCTAACAACTACTTATTTAGTTATTTAATCATAGCCAAATTGTTTGGATTTTGGGTTTGGGTTTTAGTCATTTTAGGTGGACCCGACCCATAACCCTAAAGCCCAACAAGTTTGGATACAAAATTGGAATCTAAATTGAAATGTCCATCGCTACTCTTATAATTTTGGGTTTAAAGTTAATGCTATTCCTAGTCTCCAATTCACCACTTTATTGCTTTGAATGTAAGAAACATACTATTAGATCAACTCTATTTCATCATATCATTTAGATCTTTAAATTGTAATTTATAAGTGAAAGTAGTGTTTTTAACATTTTAGAAATATTTTTTTTTTCTTAAATAGGTTTATATACTAATTTTACTTAATGATATGAAACTTGAAATTGATATTCATTTTCACTATTGAGTTCATCTAGAAAAGTAATTCTTAGTTCATCAACAACTCCAATATAATAATTTATTTTATAAAATTTGCACTTAATTAGGTGGCATGATCAAATTTTTTTTTTTCAAAAATCGATATTCAAGAAAAGCAGCATTCTGGAATGTTTAATATTATAGGATATGAGTTGATATAAATTTTAAATTAATTTGAAATATTTAATAATGTGTGACAATGGAACATCTTTGTTGTAAGATACCATATTATTTAGGTTCTAAGTTCTAAAATTGGGATTTTGTTTTGTTTTGTTGTTTTTTGTTTTTCCAACCAATGTTAGCGTAAGGCAGAAGTTTTGTCTAACTTGTGAAAGGTATAGTAAAAGTCAAAGCGTGTAGCGTGGGAGGCAATTAGTGGTAGTAGGTTACAATTAAGAAGTGGTTTTCCATCCTAACTTTAAGGGACTAAAAGAAATCTATCTCAATCTATAAGAAAAGTAGACTATTAATTAATCTGCCTAATTTCTTTAAAAAGAAAAATCTGCCTAATTATTTTTATTATTATCATCCCCAATTTGGAAGAAAAGTAGACCTCTTAATAACTATCTAACTGTAAATCTATTCACAATTGAAATACATGACATACTTTCTCGTCACATTTGCAATAGAGTATTAAGTCCTATTACACGTGTGAAAATTTTTACTCCTTATTATGAGAATATATATCTTCTAGCATGGTTGTCGAATTTTTGACTGCATATCTCACGTATCTTGTAGTGTTAAAGTAAATTTCCAATACGCATATAGTGTTTAAACGAAAAGGGTGCAAATATTGCCACCCATAAATATTATTTCCACACCTAAATTATTAATACACTCATTATATTAAATTTAAAATTTTGCATATATAAACGTCCATAAATATACCAATACTAAACCTATTTAAACAACATTAATGATATTCATTTAAAACAAATTTCTATTTTTATTCTTTTCTTATTTTTCTTGAACATAAATTCTTAATCTAACCATAGTTTTACTCTTTATCAAGAAGAAAAAGAAGAAGCTATACTTGAAGGTTGAAGCCATCAAAATTTTCACCAAGAATGAGATTTTATTTTGTATTTTAATAAACCTTTACTATTTAAATGAATAAAATGTATTTGACAATAGTGTTTTGCAATTAAAAAAAAAAAAAGACCAAATTACAATTTAGCTTATTGATTTGAAAATAATTATAGACGGAGTCACATTTTGCTAATAATTATAATTTAGTCTACTACTGTTACAGAATCTTTGTTAAAGTTAACTGAAACAGCGGTAAAATTGTCTTTTAATATTATTTTAATTTTCTTTTAAAAAAATATTTTTCGTTTACAAAAAACAAAAACAAAAACTCAGATTATCTCTATCTCTCTCTCCTTTTTCTCTCTGTCTTGTTCTTGTTCTTCTTCATCTTTCTTCTCCTTTTTCTCCTCTTTTCTTTCTTTTTCTTCTTCTTTTTCTCTTCTTCTTCTTCTTCTTCTTTTCATTCGAACCTAGGTTCGAATCAAACCTAGATGAATCTGGGTTTGTTCCAAAACCCAGATGAAATCCGAACCCAAATGAATCTAGGTTCTGTTGAACGAACCCAGATGTCATTTGGGTTCGAATTGAACCCAAAGTTTAAATTGAATCCTGATGAAATCTGGTTCGTTCAACAGAAGCTAGATTTCATCTGGGTTTTGGAATGAAGCCATATGAAATTCATTAATTTGGGTTTTGTTCGTTTCAGAACCCAGATGAATTTGGGACTTCTCCCCATTCCACTTTCTCTTTTTTGGGTTCGCTCCATCAAACTCCATCAGGTTTTTTTAATTTTCTTTTTTCTTATGATTTTTTTAAAAATGATTTAGTTATTTTTTGTGTTTCTGGATTGATTGTTATTATTATTTTTTTTTAAGATGTTGATGATTGTTTGTTGATAGAGTTGAACTGATGATTATTTGGGTTGTTGATAATTTTTTGACTAGTGATTGTTGATGAGTTTTTGAATTAGTGATTGCAATGGGTGGATGAGTTTGCAATGGGTAGATGATTAATGATGTTTGCACATTGGATTGATGATTGATGATTGCACATTGGGTTGGTGATTTTTTTTTTTCAATTTTTGTTGGTGATTCTTTTTTTTTTTTTTTTTTAAATTCTGTTGTTAATAGATAGTTGTTGTTTAGAAGATAGATTGAAGGGTTGAAGATGGGTCCTGATTTTGTTAATGGATGGTTGATGTTTCTTCCCAGATGAAGAACATCATTTTTTACTTTTATTTTTTTAAAAAAATTCTTTTTATTTAATTTTTTATTTAGTTTTTAATTTTTAATCATTTTTTATTTTTTTTTGAAAAATAATTAAAAGGTGATGGTAATTATTTCTAGTAAAAACAACTTATAACAATCAAAATTATGATTAATGAGATTTATAATATATGTTCAATCCAATGTACATGTAAGTTTCTTAGAAGAATAGGTTACACGTCTACATTAGTCAAGCTAAAAAAAGAAACAAAGTTCCCGAGAAGTAGCAGATGTAGCCTTGATAATTGACCAAGTCCAAGGATATGACATAGAGCTTGATACTATAAATAAGCTAAAAACCAAGATGCAAAACCACAGGAGAATTCAGAATTCAAGCTAGCTTAATAGAGTTTGCTAACTCAAGAATGGCTTCACGTAGCACATTCCAGCTTAACGTTTTCCTCATACTGGCCTTTGCGGCCACAGCTTTGTCAACACTATCTCCTCATTACTATGAGCTTGTGTGTCCCCAAGCTTTGCCTACCATCAAGCTAGTGGTCGAGGCTGCAGTGCACAAAGAACCCCGCATGGGGGCTTCTTTGCTTCGCCTTCACTTCCACGATTGTTTTGTTAACGTAATACACTAATGCTATTATATATATATATATAATGTTTGTTTCTAGTTTTCTTGTAGTAGTTAATTAAAGTTGTCTTTGATTTGCATGAATTCTAATATATATGTGCTTGGTCTTTGTAACTATATGTAGGGTTGTGATGCCTCTGTTCTTCTAGATGCTACGGCTACCATGGATAGCGAAAAGAATTCAGCCGCTAATCGAAACTCCATAAGAGGATTTGAAGTCATTGACCAAATTAAGATGGAGGTCGACAAAATTTGTGGAGGCCCTATTGTTTCCTGTGCCGATATTTTGGCTGTCGCGGCTCGTGATTCTGTTGTTGCGGTATGTCGCTACTAACTCTTATATTATATATAATTATGATTCAAAAACTGTCATATTTAGCTGAGTGAAATGGAGTTTAAACTCATAGACTTTATAAAACTATAAAACCTGTGATTAAAGAAAATTATACGTATATATATATAGTGAAGTGTCGTTAAAAATTAAACACTTCATATAACAATAAACCACAACAAATCAAATTCTGAATAATATCTGTACTATTATCACTAACAACTAGTAGACAAGCTTAAAAATTCAAGTACACTCGAGATAAGATTTTTCTGTGACTTTAATCAATGTATTTTTTGTGATTAAGGGTCAAGCCCTTAACACGTATAGACAAATTATAAACCTCCTTCTATGAGTACTTCATTACTATACATATTTTGCTTTGTCTAATTTATTTCTACAAATCTGCAGCTAGGAGGGCCTTCATGGATCGTGCTACTAGGAAGAAGGGACTCAGCAACAGCTAGCATAGCCCAAGCCGACGCGGACATTCCATCGCCGTTCATGGACCTCCCTGCACTGACCGAAAACTTCAAGAAACAAGGCCTCAACGAGAGAGACTTGGTAGCACTCTCGGGTGGTCACACCATAGGCTTCGCACAATGCCGCACATTCAGAAACCGCATCTACAACGAAACAAACATCGACCCGCAATTCGCTAACGAGCGTAGACAGAACTGTCCAAGCAATGGCGGGGACAGCAACCTAGCTCCACTGGACCCGACCCCGGCGCATTTTGACAAACTTTACTTCACTAACTTGGTCAACAAGAAGGGACTGCTTCACTCTGATCAGCAACTCTTCAGTGGGGGTTCCACGGATGAGACAGTGAAGACTTATAGCTTCGACCCCAAGAAGTTCTCGGATGATTTTGCCGAGTCCATGGTCAAAATGGGGAACATCAAAGTTTTGACCGGTAAACAAGGTCAGATTCGTGTCAACTGCAGGAAAGCAAACTAGTGATGAAGGTAATATTATATTAATGTATTAGTATTCTTAATGAAATAAAAAGAATAAAACCTATTATATATACCATTTGCTATATGACTAAAGCATATCAAGGACATACACATCTCTTCTTAATTAGTTGATGTGATTGTATGTTTTTCTCTTCACTTAATAATGAAGGTTCAAATTATACGTAGAGAGTTTCTTTTTTTTTTTTATTATGAGAATGCATCTCTCCAATTTTAGATTCTAAAATATTCGACAATTCATGTATTAATTGATCTCACTATTATTGCAATGCTTTGTTATAAAAATTAGACTAATATTATGAGTCTTAGAACAAGAAGAAACCACAGCAAAAATAGTTGACATCGATTTAATTTCCCATCTCAAGGAAGCCTAGCAATGAGTGTAATAAACTTGGCTTTGAAATTAACGACCAGAGGAAGAAGAGTCAAACTGCTGTGTCTCGTTTGGCTGAAGCTACTTTGCCTACTGTATCATATTCCAAAGATTAAGAAGAAGGAAGAGAGGTATTTCTGTTTTATGACCTTTTTCAATAAGAAAATCCTGAAGTAGAATTTTGTTGAAAATAGAAAGTCGTCATATTATGTCTAATATGACTAACTTAACCGACTCAAATACGTTTAGCACATATTGTTTGTTTTAAAATTGGGTTTGCAATAAATTCTTCTGAACAGTACACGAAAAAACTTTTCATTAAGTTCTAATTGGATTTAATATATAAACAATAATATTTTAGTTAGGACGTTATAAAATTTTATTTTCAAGATTATTTGTTTTGCAACACTGCATGCTAACTTTAAGACATTACAAAAACATGGACTTTGTAACAAATGGGCTTCAAAATAAAATAAATTTCACTATATCATGATAAGAGAAGTACATACTTTTGACGAAATTTAATAAATTTTCAAGAATTTTGCAATCCTATTTTTAACTTCATTACTAAAAAATATTGATTTTTATTAAATACTCATTTACCTATTTTTGAATAGTGTGCATCGATCCTTCATATTTTCAATTGGAATGTAGTAAATAAAGAAATATGTTTTAAAAGAAATCGAAATTTGATAAACAAAGAAACATAATTTTGAAGAAAGCGAGACCTTTTGAGTAAGATAGATTCATCCTTCAAAATTATTAAAAAAAAAAAAAAAGAAAAGAAAAGCGAAGAAAGTGCAAACAATGAAGGTGGTGATAGTGGAGGCAATGAAATTAGCAGCTTAATTCATGGGGACTGAGAATGTAGAAAAATTGGACAATTTGAGATGGTGCGGAATAGCGAGAAGGTACAGCATCTAAACAAGCTCATCAACAGAGAATCTAGGATGTCAATGGCTGCTGGCGCCGTTGGTTAGCGCCAGCTACCACCCATGCCTTTAGTGGCATGAGTTTAGACACCCACCCGAAAAATCCAAATAATAATAATAATAATAATAATAATAATAAATAAATAAAGTTGTCTTCTCCACCTTATATGTGAATTACCCTCTTATCTTCATATCTCCGTATGGTTGGATACCTTTCATTATCGTCCCATTAAGTGATATCTCGATAAGTTCTAATTATTTCATAGGTTAATTCCAAAATTAAAAAAAAAAACAAAAAAAAAAAAAACAAAACAAAACAAAAAACCTAAAATGGTGCAATTACGTGGGTCCCACACTAAAAGGGCATGGTATTTATGTTGCCAGTGATATTATCTTGAATGAATTTTCAATATAACAATACAAAACAGTATTCTATTTTTAATAATATTTTGGCTTAGGAAGAAAAGATTTTAGCATTTATTGGTGTTGACCCGCACTATGTTTTCCTCTATTTTTATTTTTTATTTTTAATTAATTATTTTTTTAAAATAATTAAAAAGTGAGGACATTCTGATCTTTTTATTTATCAACGGTTAACTCTAACGGAATTTCTTAACTGCAGTAGACTAAATTATAATTAACAGCAAAATATAACTCTACCTATAATTATTTTCAAACCAATAGGTTAAATTATAATTTGGCCTAAAAAAAATCTAAAGAAGCATTTGATTTTGTAAGATTCATAAACCTTTTTTTTTCTTGGTAGATTTTCTTTTAAAAATATTTATGGATTTTTGTTTGTTTTTTAAACTTAAAATTAAAAAAAAAAAAAGAAAAAGAAAATGTTTCAAGTTTTCATTTTTTTTGTCATTTTTTATAATTTTATTTAAGGATAATTTTATCATATAAATATTTTTAGAAAATTGGTGTTTAAATCATTTTTATGGATGGCAATAACTCTACCCTATGAATAAATAACCTATGCATAAATACTTATAAATAGCCCTTGAACTTTCTATAGGATTTCCAATTTAGGGTGTGTTTACTTCATAAATTGGAAAATAAGAATAGAGAATGAGAATTATTGATGATGTTTAATTCTCTAAAAATCATTCCGTAATGAGAATGAAAAAGTGGGACCCACATGGATTTAGGGTTATGGAATGGGAATCCCATTCCCCCTCATCCCACTTGGGAATTTCATTTTCATTTCCCCTTCCAAATTAAAATGGCTTTTATACCCTTATTAAAGTAAAAAAAAAAACCTATTTTATACCCTTATTAAAAAGTATACTTTACTATTAAAAAATATACTTTACAAAAGCAAAGCAAATTTAAGTAACATTATATATATATATATATATATCACGATTTGATATACAATATAGATACACAATATGCTACAATAATATTGTTAAGAAAATTTATTTTTTTAACCTATTATAACGAGTTACATGATAAAAATTGGCACCTCATCTTAAATACAATTTTGCAAAAATATACATAATACTTCTTTTGCAATTTGCAAAATCTCAATGGTTAGTTATTATTATTATTATTATTACACAAAAAAAAAATGTCTATGGTGTACATAGTTTTAATCAAGGGTATTTTTGTAACTTATAATTAATTCATTTAAATTTCAACATAAAATAAACAGCTCAATGCAAATATTACTAATTTTAATTTTAATTCGTACAATTGAAGTAAATAACTTATTCTGATTCTGATACGTCATTCCGATTCTAGATCATTCTGATTTCCATTTCGATTTTTGCAATTGAAGTAAACACAACCTTAATTCTTTTTCAAATTGGGGAAAGTCAAATTTCCAAATTATCAAGGATTCATTTTCCTTCATTAATTAATTATTTCTTGTTTCAAATTTTTGTACTAAATTAAATGATTCAAAAATCATTATTCATTTAGTGATATCATTAAAATTTGAACCCATAACCTCTGTATTTAAATAATTAAATTCATAATTATTAATTAAGTAATTATTAATTTAAATAAAAAAATATAATTTCAATAATATGTGAACGTGTTAGTGTTACACGTGTAACACATATAATTAGATGCTCCAATTATATTCTTCTTATTTCAGATTTTTTATAGTGAATATGAGTTAGTAAGGGAACCAAATGAACCTACACTTTTGAGTTCCAATAATATCGGAATTATTAGTTGAAACTCTTTAATTAAATAATTCGCTATTATTAATTTTAGAGTTATTTAAGTAAAAACCTAAGGTTGCACTCTCAAAATTATATATGTTTTTCTGAATTTTCAGTGTCCACCGATCTAATCATTCCATATGATTTGATCATCTATAAGTTGTTCATAATTAGAGTTAGGTCATAAAGTCCGTTATACATTTCTAATTATTTATTATTCCTATAAGTTCCATTAATTCTCCAATAAACAATGTATTCATAATAACTTATGAATTATCTTTCAGTTTATTCATAAATAAAAAGTCAAGTACGTGAATCAATACTTAAGGAAATTACTCACCCATTTATTGCAAGAATAAATAAATTTCGCTATTGTGTAGAATATTTTCAATCATCTATTAAATCATATTTCCAAAGTATGAGACTATTGATTATAAATATATAATAGTCTCACCTCATGTAAATCAAAAGATTTAACTCAACAAGTAGGAGTCCATAATGCATTTAGGATTAAAACTAATTCATATATGATCATCTAATCAATAAATGTGAATTTTCTTATTTAACGAATATTAATATGAAATTCATCTTTTATCGAGGCCAGCTCCACATAATCTCTATTATATAAGGTACTTCCATTTTCATTTTGTCATATGAGTGATCTTGGATAAGATCGTCGTATCAAGTACGAAATAGACTACAGCTGTAGATTTAACACAAATAAGGTATCCAGCTTTATTTGATTTTTACGGACTATTTAAATTACTAATCTCGTACTAAATCCTCTGGTATATAACACTTTATGTACTTAGTTTAAGACTATAAAAATAATCATGATTATTACATTATATTCGTATGAAGCAAACATTGCATAAATGAATAAAACAAACATACAAAATCTTTTATAATTTTTAAAAGTCAACAAAAATCAATAGAATTTCATAAAAGTCATTTAAATTGAAATTCTATTAAAGTTCTTATTGTTTGTACATAGTAATTATCTATTGCAACTTGTTTTTTCCTTACATTATTTTTTTTAATTATTTATTAAATTGTATGTACAATCTATTGTCGATGAGACCATTTTTCTGTATGATTTTTTTAAAAAAAAAAATTTAGAAGAATAAATGTTTGAGTTGAGTTTCACAGACATCAATGGTGATAATTTATTTTCATTTTTTAAGAAAAAATTTTTATTGATACAAAAATTATAATTTATGAAGTTATATTTTAGAATTCAACAAAAGTCTATCAACGTTTTTTCTTTTAAGATGAAAGTCTTTAAAAGCTTACGAAAATCTTTTATAGTTTTTAAAAATAAATAAAAATCAATAGAATTCCATGAAAGTCGCTTAATTTGAAACTATATGAAAATCAAATAAATCTATCGATATCTATGAGAGTGTTTTAAAATGAATTCTAAAAGGGTATATAAAAATCATTCACAATTCTGTAAAGTCTATAAAATTCAATAAAAATCCATAAACTTTATAAAAGATATTTACTTAAAAAAAATCTATAAAAACCTAGATTAAAATACACCCCTTAAAACTTTTGCTACTCTTTTGAAATCTTCTCATGCATAAGTACAACCAAATCTCCCGCTGCTCCGATTGTTATGGGAGAATTCGATCACTTGCGTCAAAATTATCCAAAAATGTGTCCAAGCTCGGTTGGATTAATGTCGCACGCATCTTTTTGGTAGACTATTATTGCAGAAAGGCTCTGTTAGGTTTGTAAAGGGAAGAGATGCGTCGATCAATCAGGGGAGGGGGAAGGCTCGCCAAAAGAGTCAAGAAAAAGAAAGCCTGATGGGCAGACTTTTGAAGGTTCCATGAGAGTTTTCAGAGTATTTTCATAGCGGCAGTTAAAGGTGAAGGCAATTGTTGAGTTATATATATATATATATTCTAGTATACATTTGGATTATAATTAGATATAATAAAGATATAATAAATTACAATAAGCAATTTTAAATACAATAACTTATTTTTTTTTATCAAGTATATGAACACTCCAAATACGTGGTCATGCATACACATATATATATATATATATATATATATTTACATATGTATATATATGTGTAAGAAATGGTCTTAAAATGGAGCAAGCCCAAAATTAATAAAAAAGAAGGGCTTGCTCACATTGGGCTTTACAGATTTTGTAACTTGTATGCAGATTTATCCTTCTTGGGCTTCTGTTACTTGTTTAGATGCCGTTATTTTAAGAATGATATCACCTTTCCATCAAAATACTAATATTGTAAAATTGTAAAGTGAATTTTAAGGTTAGCCGTAGACATCCCATCCAACTTTATTTTTCAATTTTTCCAATCCAACCTATTTGGTAGCCGTTATGTTATTGAATTTCTAGGTTTGAGGTTGATAAGGCTATTAATATAGCCATGACATATCAGTCACCGCATAAAGTTGGATAGAAAAGTTGAAGAAGAGTATTGAACGTGTTATTATCCAAATTTTAATTTAGTTGACAAAGCTGTATAGTTTAATACGAATTTTGTGTTTGTGAAATCACTCGCTAACAGTGTAAAGTTTGCATGTATACGCGTTAAGTTGAACTCAAAGATCATAAAACGTAGTGTTGGTTTCAATGAAAACGTTGCAGTCACGAGAATGTAGCAAAATGCTGTATTGCTGTATTGCAAAGTAGTTCAGAAATTAGAAATCCTTTCATGTTATTGTCAAAGCTTACAGAAAGCACGAGATGGTGCTTTCCTTGGCTTAATGTCTTTCCCATTAAATATATAAAAGTTCATGCTAGACTCTAATACACTTTTTTTTCTTTTTTTTTTTTTGGTTTTATCCTCCATTATTTTTTTATTCAAAAGCAAATAAATAGCTCTTGTATGGGAGAACTTATTAGTCAAAAAGGGACCTCGTTAATTGGCAATTAATTTGGCTTTACACTATTATCAACCGAAACTGAGGGAGTAAATTTCTATAATACTCCTTACAAAGATGTTTTCTTATAACTCACTAACCCTGCCTGCAGATAGAGGGATCCAATTGATAGCTGCATGATTTCTTACACAACCATGCTCCATTGGAAATTAAAAATATATATATATTTAAAAAAAAAAAAAACATGATTGAATTCAAGGAATATAAATTTTGAAGTGTATAGCTGGGATTATGAATGCTCATGACTGATATCGCCGCAGAATGGAACACTCAATGTCATATAATTTTTCTGATGTGTTTGTACATCTGTAGAGATATGTTACATAATACTCTTTCTGTATATACATGATGATAAGTTAGTCAGCGGTAAGATGAGACCCTAATATGCAATCCATTTGGTGCTTCAACCCTTGGGAATTTCATTAGTTTGTCTCCCCCAACTTCATTCCATCTGCATTGCAATTCAAAAATCATGTCAGCTAAGTCACTGCACTTTCATGTCTCCAATTCAACACATGTACTAAACTTGTGTGTTCATCTGTTTACCTGTATCTAGTCACAAAGTAGTGAAGGAAAGTAGAAATCTCTGCTATTCCCAGTTCCTTGCCAGGACACTGCCTGGTTCCCCCTCCAAATATGAATAAGTAGTTTTGAGACTCTAATTTCTTATCCTGCATTTCAATACATATATGCCTAATTAGACCAACGTGTAAATTTTAGTACGTACAACTTTTAATCTTTCTCTGGTACATATGCAAATTCTGATGTATAAAAAAAAAAAATTTATGTTCTTTGAATGAAAAAATTTATTTTGTATTTATAGAAATGCCGACAGATAAAATTGTAAAATCCAAAATCCCCCACATGAGAATGATTAATACACCTTTATCAAGGAAGAAAAGGGAAAATAAATAGACACGAACCAGCCATCTCCAAGGATTGAAAGCTGATGGCTCTGGATATAAATATGGGTCATAGTTTATCTCTCTTGTGTAAACATAAATTCTCCATCCTTCAGGAATCACAAATCCTGAAAAAAAAAAAAAAAAAAAAAAAAAAAAACAGAGATAAGCAGGGATCAGCCACTTATAATTCATAACAGAGGATATGAGACATGTTACGTTGATTTTAACAACTTGATGTAACCATGGGCCATCCAACTTATCCAAGCCAAGAAAAGATCAATCAAGTGGTATGGATGTTACAATCATTTTCTAAACAAAAGATAATTTTATTTTATTTTGAAAATGATTCATAGATTTACCAAGATAAAAACATTCTTTTCTTCAAAAAGACTGATATCTTGTCAAAAATCATTTAAACAAGACATAAGTCATCAATGGAACGGTCCAGCTGGATTGGTAGGTATGGCATGTAAATCATGATAGGGTGAGGTCCACTAAGGGATGATGATCTCATGTGCTATAAAATTTATTTAGTTGTATCTCTGAAAAATCTCTAAAATAGCATCTAGCTCAAACAACACACCTTCTTGAGCCAAAAATAGATTACAGAGGCTGCTGGCCTAGAAGAACGTCTATAATCTATTTATTTATTATACTCACCATTAAGTTCCATTGCTTTTGTAGTTTTCCTCAAAACCCCATTGACAATTGTTGCTAATCTTGAGGTTTCAAAAATCACCTGCATTTAAAAATGAACACACTAAATAAAATTTGATTTATTTTTTTTTAGCATTATCTGACTGAAATATCAGTCTGAAACCTATTATACACAAAAAATAAATAAATAAATAAATAACAAGTTTTCTTACCGCACGAGTAAATCTCATGGATTTAAGGTCATTCCATTCAATTGGATCCGCTGGCTTTTTCCTTTCTCTGATTGCCAAATGTTCCTTCTACAAAAATTTCGATGAAATTATTAAAAAAAATAAAAAGGGAGAAGAAGAAGAAGAGAGAGAAAACATTTTTAAATGAGTTAAAAAATCTTCCAACTTACTCTTAGTTCTTGAAGCACTTTTGGATGATCATGTAAATACTTGACTGCCATCATTGAAGTGGTTGACACAGTCTCATAGCCAGAATACAAAATGGTTATAATTTGATCTATGATCTCTTCATCACTTAGTTTGTACTTGTTGTCTGCACTGTTCATCAAGCAACTAAGCATGTCATGGTGAGTGGTTTCTTCAGAAACTCTTCTCTCTTTTATCAGCTTTCTCAACATGCTTACAATGTTTTTCCTTGCCTGCAAACCTTGGCGGTAATTCGTGCCGGGAAGATCTATAGGCAATGACAGAGTTCCCAAAACCAACTTGAAGAACTCAGGCATGAATTCCTCTGATATTAAGCTGGATTCCCGGGTGGCAATCTGCTTGAGCGAAGAGAGAAGTGCCATCTATAGCAAGAAAAAAAAAAATAAGGATCTAAATGAACAGAGGAAGAAAGTTGAAGGAAAAAGAGCGTTAACTTCACCTCTTTGGTTTTGTCTTGAATGTTGACGATCTTATCATCCCAAAAGCTGAGGTGGGTTCTCATGAATCCATCAATTTTTGGTAAAAGTTGGTCTCTGATCATGGTGGGACAAATGAGAGCAAGCAAAGCTCTTCTCATGTACTTGTGACTGGAACCTTGAACAGCTGCTATGTTGCATTTGCCCAAGATATCAAGCATCGACTGAGGGTAGCCTGGAACAAGGCCTCTTGCCTCATTCATCAATATGTATCTGTTGAGGTCTGGATCCATGGACACAATTGTAGGACAACCAAGTATGTGAGATTTGAATAAATTGCCATACCTGTGGGAAGAGACAAGTTCAAAAGACTGTTACAAACCTTGCATAAGGTAAAATCAGAAAATAGAGATAAGTACAGAGTTTGTCGTTAAATTTACAAGAAAACCCTTTATGAGAAAGGTCACAGGGAAGCAAAAAGGACTAATTCTTTGCAGGCCTATTCAGTCTAAAAAGCCAACCTAGCTCTGAAAACTTCAATGAACCTAAAGATTACATTTGTTTTAATGGAAATACAAGAGCTGAAACTGCTTTAAACCACCAAAAGTCCTTGAAAACATACAAGCTGTTACCAGACTATACAAATCCAAACTACAAAGACCAAAACAAGTATAAGTAAAATAGAAGCAAAGGCGAATGAAAAAAGAAAAACATGCAAACCTTGCTCTCTGGTTTTTCATGAAGTTAGGACCTTCCTTTAGAAACTCAGTGGTCTCCCCAAAGATCGGCCAACCCATTGTACCTGGAGGCAGACCTTTCTTTCTGTATCTCACCTCATTCCATTTCAAAAGAGCAGTGCAAATACAAAGCAACAAGAAGATACCAAAAACCACCATCAAAATAGCCATTGCTACTGCCAAGAACCTCCAAACCCTCTCCACACAGAAAGCTGTAGGTGGTATGGGGCTTGCACTAGTTCTAAGTTAGCCATAAGTGTGCTACTATATATAGGCATTTGAACTTATCATATGGTATATAGTCTGTGGAGAGAGAAAAGGCCCAATAGTCCAAACCATGCACCCTACTCGCGAGGGACCCTACTCTAAGACCTCTAGTAACTAGTAACTGGTAATAAAAGCATTTTCAGAAATTTATATGGCAAAAAATTGGTTTGCCTTTTTATAAAAAGTATAAATTTTTAACTTAGTAACTGAAGCCAACTATTTGACTCAACTCTGGTTTGAGATCTTAAAATCCCTTCCTCCCCCATTAATTAATCAGAGAAAACATTATAAATATATAAAAACAATCAACCACCAACTCAGTCTCCAAGGTTTCAGTCATGAATGCTTGTTTGATAGTTACAGGAGAGATACTCTTTTTGAATCAAGAGTTGTTTATTGGGGTTTACAAGAAAATGATTTGGGTATTATTTGTTTGACAAATTAAGTGAGAAAAAGGGGACCTAACCAAAAAAAAAAAGAAACAATTAAAAAGGAGCTCTGTGAAGATGCACATGCACACCACCCCATTGGACCTAACCAAAAAGCACTAGGAGCCCCGGTCCTTCACATGTCTGTCAACAAGATCTGCCCATGGAATTACAAAAACCCACTACAAGACACCCTCTTGGTTACCATGTGAATAAGTGAAGAGAGAGAGAGAGAGAGAGAGTTCTTGGTTACAAAAACTGCAAGTTTGAAAACTTGGACTGCCCCTTTGTAGCAGCGACTTTGATTCCTATATAACCATCACGCTGTGCTATGTATTGACTTTTTGGCGCTAGGCTATAATATAAAACATACTATAAATTTTTCAAAACTATCCGTTTATTATTCTACCATGTAATGAATTTATCAATGAGCATAACTAATATTATGCAAAACAACCAAATGCAGAAATTGGTTTGTGAAGAGCTTCAATGATTAATAGTTTGATCTATGCAGGAGAATGAGATAAATACATAGTTTTCCAATAATCACATCAACTGATTTAACAAGAGCGAAAGATTTGGAGCTATCTATTGGTATGCTTTCTCAGATTATAAACCCACTTTTACCCTTTAATTTTGCCATTACACCAAGAACAACGCCGCCCATCACCATAAACTTGCTTTATATCCCGAAATTTGCGGCAATTAATTGGATTGATCACGTTTTATGCTCTGGTTTTTCAACAAATTCATGCTCAACGAGTGAGGATTTATCGCCTTAGCCTTTTTTTTTTTTTTTAAGTATTTTGTCGTTGCTTACGAGATAATATATTCCTAAAGAGTTAAACAACAGTACAAAAAGTACAAAAACCTGATTACGTTGATTGAATTGACAATACCTTTAATTGTTCATATCTTAATGTGATAGAATTTGTTGCTAATATTCATTTAAGTATAAATTTATTAGGTTATTATATCCCTGTCTATTATTTCTTTAAAATCACTACGCAAAATTCACTACAACACAAAACAAATCAGCAAATTTGTAACGTATTTGTAATGAATCTCCTGTTTATATATGCATTTGTAACTTACAAAATTGCATTACTAATTTTAACAATATTAGTGCATTATATATAAATATGTATATATCCTAAATTTTAAATTGTTAAAACCATTAATCAAATTCATTAATTGCAATTAAATTGAATAAGAGAGAAAATGCGATGAGTAATTTTGATTGGTGGTCCTAACAATTTAAAAATTAAGACTATATATATATGAATTTTATAATCAATATCTCTTAACTTTAAAAAATTACGACGAACCAATCAAATTTATCAATTATATTTAAATTGAATAGAAAGGAGAATTTGTTTTAGCAAAGAAAATACAATCGATGAATTTAATTGATTCGTCTTAACTTTTTAAAATTAGAAGACATTAACCATAGAAGTGATATATATGTGTGTGTGTGACACATTCTAGCATACACCTAGTATGTATACACTTGATAAAAAAAAAAAAAATGATTACATTCTAAAATTGCTTATTGTAATTTATTATATCTTATTAAAACTAAATATGTATTATTATAATTGGTAAATGTAATATTATCAATTATATTTATTGATTATAATCAAACATGTTTAGTTATAATTAGATACAATAAGAATACAATAAATTATAATTAACAATTTTAAAATGCAATC
Source organism: Nephelium lappaceum (assembly GCA_021234005.1). NCBI lineage: Eukaryota > Viridiplantae > Streptophyta > Magnoliopsida > Sapindales > Sapindaceae > Nephelium > Nephelium lappaceum. The sequence continues at coordinate 12,334,523 of CM038011.1, read as the reverse complement.
ATTCAATTTTTTTGTCAATTGTGTACATACCCCATGTATATCCAAGAGGACCTATATATATATGTGTATATGTGTGCTTGTGCGTGCATGTGTGTGTGTGCGCGTGCTGGTTGGATAAAGTTACTCATCAATAACACTCTTGAATATTTTTTAATAATCACCCTTATAAACAATCTAATGGTTGTTATTGATGATAACCTTACCCAACCACTAAATTAGTCAAACATTATTATTATTATTTTATATAATTACATGGTAATAGAAAATCTATTAACACCAATAATTAAGGGTTAGGTAATAGAAAAATCTATTAACAACAATATTTAGAAGCTTGATGTGACTTGTAGAGATTAAATATGATATATAGCTCAAAAACATACTCCAACAATACTAAAAGAAATCTACTCCCACAATAAGATAGGAAAACTTATCACAACTAGAAAAAATCTACTCTACACATGTATATAAATACGTATGATTAGGTTCGATAGGGAAAAATGCTAGACATATGTTAAATACATAATAAGTAGAAAAAACTTCTTATATATGTTAATAAATATGTATGATACGATTCGATAAAAAAAAACTTCTCATACATACTAGTAAATACATATGATGGGACTCGAACCTCTATTATGTATATGGAAGAATGTGCACATTTAATAAGAGAATTGAATGAAACCTTCATTATGGAAGATTAAACTCAAACCCCAATCAATTGAGTTATGATTGGATGTATAAAACAATTTATTTAATAAAAAATATGTAACTGATAATCCAGCATATTGAGCCCTAAGCTCAAAATCAAGCTCCCCTACTGTAGCTCTCTAAGCCTCTCGCTACATTTTGGTGTGTATTCTCAACAGAGAATAAGGCTCCTATTTTATAACATAAGTTTACTTGATCACTACGTGATCGAAAACCCTTCAAGAAACACCTTTCCTTGCTTCCAAAGCAATCATAATCGTATTAGAATAAGAAATCTTATCAAAAGTCTATTTCCACTCAAATCTGATCTTGACATCTTGTTAGGGCGTGTAAGGGCATGTCCAACCCCTATTTATTACACCGTTTGCTATGTTGGATCCCTTTTGAGCTAAGCATTATAACAATATCTAATTCGTCTAAAATGAAGATTGTGTGGAGCACTTTTGGATCAATTGAAATTTGCGTTCGAAATTATTATCACAATCCTAATATTAAATTGTGAGTTTAAAATTTATTCATCAAATTATACTCAATTGAAGGGATATCATCCACTTAGAATTCATTTACTTTTATATTAGTGGGGTGTCCAAATATTTACATGAGAGGGGCACTTTATAACAAAATAAAATAAAATAAAAATTAGTTAAGATAAAAACAATTATAGTTCATAGTAAGTTTTTTTTTTTTTTATTTGTGAAATATATCATATAGAGAGAGAGAAAACTCTCTACATATATTGTTAAATATATATTATAAAATTCAAACTCCTATCACAAATGTGAAAAAAAAAGTGTACTAACCACTTAAACCATAAATGGAGGTACAATTCACATTTAGTTAAACATATTTTCTATTTTTAAAATTTGATTATGATAATCTCTATTATTTTAATGAGTAAACCCTATAAAATAATAGTAAAACACTAGTGAGTTTATGTACTGACACTAAAGAACGGAAATAAATTCATAACATTCATAGTGCAGTACTATTGAACTGAGTGAAAATTGAATAATAAATATCAAAATCACAAATTCAAATTAAAATTTAAATTGATATAAATGAACCCTTTAAAGTGGGGTGGCAGTAGTCAAATTAATAACCTAGAAAGAGAGTGGTGAATAGTTATATGGCACTTTTATGGACTTGTTCAATTTATTTTATTATTATTATTTTTTTTGCAGCGCAAGTATAAACAAAAAAAAAAAAAAAAAAAAAAAAAAGAAGAAAAGAAGGAGAAGAGAGAAATAGACACATGATTTTTAAGTGAAAGTCCAACGAGAACAACCATAAGACTAGAGAACCCATTTAGCCACTTTCGAACCAAATCCCATTATTAGAAGACAGATTACAAATTTCTCTCACAACTTACATTACTTTGAATCTTAATCCCTATCGAATTGATAGCAATTGCTTAGTTTCACTTTTCACAAATTTAAAGCACCAACCCGTTAGTCTTCTAGATTCGCCATAGTCACCCTGCATTTGCCTTCTTGCTTAGTGGTCACACAAGCTAGACGAATCCTCTCCATCTCTTCTCTCTAAGCAAGGCCACAATCGATCTTGAATCAATTTCGATTAATGAACTGACACAAACTTAATAAATGATGTATGTAGGGGTGGCAAAATGATCCATGGATATGGATATCCATAGAAATCTGCTCATCAATTTAAAATGGAAATTAATACTTTTTATATTGGAGCAGAAGTGTGGATGAATAGTACTATCCATTTTATTTTTGGGTATAGGGATGGATATGGTCCCTGAATATCCATCCCCACCACATCTATTAATAATATAAATATTTGATAAACATAACAAATTTAATTTTTATTGTGTAGTTATTAAAAGTAATTGTATTGATTACTTTCTATTTTTATCTCGCCTAAACCTAAAACCCAACTTTTGCTTCCAATACACTACCAAGTTTTGCCAGCTAAACAGTACCAAGTTATAAAAATAATTCTGTTGCTTCCAGATTTTTAAAATTTGAACTTTCAGGTTAGTTATTGAACTCGTTTAATTTCTATTTTTTTCTTTATTTTTTCATTTATCTTCTTTAAATATTTAATTTTGACAATAACATCAAGTTAGTTTGTAGTATGATTTTGTTCTTATTTTTAATATTTAATTTTGTGGATGTTAGTTTCATATTTATGATTAGATTTTATTTATATTTTCTTATGTATAGTATTTTTAGTCAAATAGTAGAGCAAGGATGGATATCCATATCTCAGTTCATATATTCTATCATATTTATTTTGTTTAGTAATGGGGATGGATACGGGAACGAGGATATATATCTCAAATGGACATGGGGATGACTACCTTGGTGTCCATCCCCAAACTGCTCCATTGCATCTCTAGATGTATGCATTCTCAAATAGAATGTTAGATAAAACAATTTATGTTAGCCTTGATGCAATAAGCACTTAATTCTTAAAAAATCTAGACTCAAAACAATCACTCCTATAAAAAAAGCTCTAACAACATATGAAATCAAAACACTAAGAGTTATCATGAATTTAATGAACTAAAAGACCTTTGTATATATAGTGTGGTCTATAAGAGTTAGAAACAAATTAAAGCACTTGACAAACCAAGACTCCTAAATAAATTTAGTCAGAACAATAAATTCAACTAGAAATCTAGTATCAAAAAGTTTTAATTGAATCCAAACATTAACCTTATTTAGCTAATAAGAATCCTAAACACTCCGATATATAAACTATTAGCCTTATAAGGACATGTTTAAAGAATCCTAAAGTGAATCAATTTCATGCATCGGATGATTCATGACATTTAATGGACATCTTTACACTTCCAAAACCAAGTTTTGAGTGCATAAAACATTTTGGCAAAAGTGAGAAGTGAAAACATGAAAAATAGACTCAAAATGGAAAAATGGAAGAAAATTTGTGGAAGGGAGAACTGGGTGATTGCTCGAGCAGTCACCCAGCAGCTCATTGCCATGACCGCTTTGTTACCGTCCCAATAGTAACTCAGTAGTCATCTCGCTGATGTTCTTATAATCTCGGCCGCTTTGGCGGTTTCAGCTATAACTTCCTCATCCAACCTTTGTTTGACTCGTAATTTTTTTCCTATAGGTAGCTAACATCTAAGGCTATATTTTTCGTAAAGAAATTGTTTTTGAAAATTCTACAAAATATCCAAATTGCCCTTAGTCGCAAACTCTAAAAATTTTTATGCAAACAAGTTTACTAAAATACAAATGCAATCTTATGTGTTCAAAACTATATGCATTTACTCCTAACTCATGAAATGCAATGCAAGTGTATAAATGTAAAAATACATCAAATCAAGGTTGATCATTATCATGTGTGCACTTGCATCTTCATGTCTTGCTAACCATTGGCAGACCCAGCATTGATCTAGTAAGGGCACATGCCCCCGCTGAACTTTGAAAAATTTTCAACAAGTTTATATATTTACTAATTTGTTGTTTTTGTTTTCTTTACTTTTTAATTCTTAAGGTTTCTTTTTTCCTTTCACTTCCTTTATATTTAAAGGGAACTCTACTACTAATTTATATCCTTTTGATGGGTTATTATCATTTCTCTTAATCTAATTTAATTTTAATGTGTTTAATCTAGCATGCAAATTTAATTAATTAAATAAACCATAACGTTATTAACTTGAATTGGTTACATTAAAATTATATCTCTTTTTTTTTATGATTTTTTCTCTTTTGAATCTATAAATTGCACCTTAATATTATTAATTGTATTCTTGATTAAATATCGTCATTGTTTTTAATTATTTTTGTTGTTGAAGGTCACGAAATAATTCGTTTATACTATAGTTTTAGTTTTTCTTTTTCTTTCAAAAATTACTATTGTTGTTGAAGGTCACAAAATAAATTTGTATTTACTATAGTAGTTTTATTTTTTCTATTTCTTTCAAAAATTACTACTACATTATGGGATTGAGTCAATATCAGATATAACATGAATTTGCAATCTTATTAATATGGATTCAGTATAGGTCATAATTTGAGTATACAATTTCATTAATACAAGCACGAGAAACTTATCAATAAAATAACCTTATCTCTATCAAATATAAATTTTTGTTATTGTCATTATTCTAAAGTGCCTTCTCTAACATGAACTTTTAGGTCACTGTTGCTAACCATCTTTGGATCACATTATCTTGACCTCTTGCTCTTCTAACTTCTTGATAAGTCTTCATTACCTTATCACAAAATTGAAGAAGCTAAAGAATGTATACAAAGAGTATTTTGACATGAAACAAGTCAACTACAAAATATGGAACCAACAACTTCTTATAATAACCATATCTAAATAAGAGTAAATGATACCAAACAGCACTAAAGAATTGGTGTCATGTTTAACTAGCACCAAAGAGCTTAAATAAATTTTGTTAACGCTTACCTGGATGAAAAGGCACTAATACTCTTCTTTAAAAAAAAAAAACTTAAAAAAACAAAAAATCATCTCTCTCTCCACCATTTTCTTCTCTCTCTACCATTTTCTTATCTCTCTCACTCCTCCATCTCTCTCTTTCTATCACTCCTGCGTCCTCCTCCATTTCTCTCATTCTCTCGCTCCCACGTTCTCCTCCTTATCTCTCTTTCTCCTGCTCTTGCGTCCTCCTCCATTGTTGGAAACCAACCAATAACTGTTGTCGATGAACCCCGCAAAAGCAATACCCTTCATCGCTTTCACTTTTTTTTTTTTATGATTTGCTTAATCTAGTTCTAGGTTCGATGGTTCTAGTTCATGCATCAGATGTCTTGTTTTTTATTTTTTTTTTCTTTCTTAGATGTTGTTGTTGAACTTGTTGATGATGTTGTCATTGGAGAATGGATGAAATAGATGGTTGATGATGTTGAAAATTAGGACATGATTCACGTCCTATATTAGGACACAATTCGTGTCTTTTTTTTTTTTTTTTTTTTGGGTTTGCACGGGTTTTCTAACATTTGTCATTAAAAAAATGAATAGTGAAATGATATTAGAAAAACTTATTTTAGTTCTTTGATGCTAGTAAAGCATGAGCCCAGTTGTTTAGTGCTAAAATAATAATAATAATAAAAGAGCCCATTTAAGTAAATACCATGTTTTATTAACATTTTGATTTTACACATTATTTTGTAATATATTGAATATATATAAAAAAAAAAGGGTTTTCCGTCTTAACAACGTGAAAGCGTAAAATGTTCAAATGATGTTTTAATCATGTTCTTTTCAAACCTCTTCCCATAATTGGGAACTGCTTGACTCATGAGTTGGTCTCTATTATCTTGGCCTCCAATGTGGTCCTCAAGTGGACTAACACTTCTGTAAGTTGTATTTTTTTAGATCGTCTTCAATAAAGTTTACTTTATTTCAAAAAAAAAAAAAAATCTTGGCTTTGTAAAGAAAAATAAAATAAATTATGGCTTTGCTACTCTACGTCTCATTTTTTTTCTTTTCTCTTCTCTTGGCAAACTGCAGCTTCCAATCACTCCATTAAGCTCAAAATTATCGGTTTTTATGGAGGTGCAATGCTGAAGGAAGAAGATTCTTGTTCTTATGGTTGATAAAGGGATAGGTATTTGTTAGTATTGGTTCTTTTTTTTTTTTTTTTTTTTAAATATATATATCTTTTTACATTATTTTTTATAATGAAATTTTATAACTTAAAATCAAGACCTATTAAATTTTAATTTTATTTAGTGTTGAAATTATAAAAATGTAATTTACTTGATTTTTAAAAAAAATATGAAAATTAATTCTTAAATCTGAACTTCAAACTATTATTATTATTTTCAAATGCCATTTTGATAATTTTTTTTAGTGAATAGGTAATTTCATCAAATGCATATCATAAATTATTTCTAAATAATTATTTTTTTATAATTTTGTTTTCATAATATTGTTTTTAATTTATTACGAGACGTGTTTCCAAATCCCAAAAATATGAAAATCAATTTTATGTTTTTCAAATGAAATTTTTGAAACTGAAAATAGAAAAAAAAATCACAATAAAGCAGGCCCTTAATTTATATTTACACACACACAAAACAAATAAAACTTTCATAAAGATGATTTGGAAGTTGTTTTCGGAAACACCCTCTGACACTTAAGTCAAGATTTGCTTGCTTTTAATTATTTTAATAAAAATGTGCTTTCTCTAAGAACTCACTAACTAACTAACAAAACATTAAATAAGTTTTTATAAGGATACAATAACTTACTTTCCAAATATCGTAACGCATGTGATGATATTTTTCATTTGTCAGTTGAGTCATTTTTGTACTAACAAGTATTTGCTGTATCTTGAACATTTGTCACCAACCTACTGGAACAATTCCTTTGGAGGTTAATGCTTCATTCGAATTCCTTCAGCTAACTTTCTCACCCTCGTCAAACTCAAGACCTTCTTTGGTTGTAAAGATAAATTTCTTACCTTCGATGACTATTTATGCCAATTATACAATTCAACGTATGATCTAAAGTCTTCTTCGCTCGAAGTCCGCAATGAATGCCACGTGTCCTGTTTCTATTGTGCTGATGTGTTCATTTGTTATTGGATCTATACTGCACTCATATATATATATATATATATAGAGAGAGAGATGAGATGGGATGGGTTGAACAATTATATTTTTATCTAACAAATATAATGTAAGTAGACAATTAATAGGGAAGGTGATATAATAATAATGGCACACGCTTGGAAATGGATTTATAGATCTTAATGGCCCCTATTAATTGAATGGGCAGGGTAAGGCGGCGTAGTTGTAAGAGAAGCTGAAAGGCATTAATAGGAGATCAAGTAATGGAAGTATATTGGCATTTGTGCAGCTTTAAAAAGGGTCCTTTGATATTGACCAAGTTTGAAGTATATGCAGATTGGTTGGTCTGTCAGCTTGAGCTACAGAACTAACTTAATGCATGCAGTCTGATAAAGGGTCCAAGGTGCAGTGGCGGTACCATGCTATGGAGCTACCTCCAACTCTAAACGCTGTTCAGTTCGTCATTTCGATTTATGAGAGCTGGGGAAAGGATGAGGACACAATCAATACAAATTTGGAGCCAAAAACCAAAAATAATAATAAAAAAAATGAATGACAATATATTTACGTAAAGATAGAACAAATTAATACATTAAAAGAAAGGTCATGCTACAGTTCTAAATTAGTATAGTAACATTAAAGTTGTGTATTTAATACTGTGGGTGAAATTGGGTGAGACTTCGTATATATATTGTGCATTTTTATTTTTCAAACGCTATTTCTATAAATATGTACATTGGAGTTAAAATTTTAAAATCTAAAATCATGAATTGCATGTATTATACCATGCTATTTACTAGTAAAATCACTCATTCAATATGAACATGTTCCAGGTTGGAATGGTCTAGCTGCAAATAGTATTTAGATTAAAACAACAACAACAACAACTCTCATATTTAAAGGTTACAAAGTACTGTAAAAAATTCCTAAAGAAAAGACATCAATTTAAAGATTATAGTATAGTATGGCCTTGACAACATAGGCATTTCTTAAAACTTTTATTTTATTTAGATTATTGAACGATGGATGTTTCTTTTTTTAAAATATTATGAAGAATGCTACATTTTCCAAAAATTTATCACATTATAGGATAATTTCGTATCTAATAATTCCTCGCCTTTATAATTATCCTGTTGTGATGGGTTAAATCAAACCCACTACAGCTGGTAGGACAAAAGCAAGGGAATATTGTCCCTTGTTTTTCATTCTTCTTCTACTTTTTTTTTTTAATATAATATTAAATTTGATTATTTATTTCAAAACAAAGTTAATACGTTTATTAAATATTTATGAAATGTAATATTCTTCTAAATTAATTATAAAACAAATATCATTTTCTCTAAAATTGATTTTGTATTGTTATCTTTATTTATAGACTATAATTTAACATTTCATATTATTTTTAAATTTAATTTAACTAATATTAGTGTATCATATATTTATTTTATTTAAAATTGATTTATTTTTTTAAATATAATTTTAATATTAATTAAAATTTTTATTTTAGATTAAAATTAATTGAAAATAGATTTATTTACTTTCAAACATAATTTAATTATTTAAAATTGATTTAAATAAAACTTTAACTTAATTTAATTTAATTTGAAATATTTAACCTAATTTTATTTTATTAAACTTAATTTATAATCATTCTATCTTCTTAAAAAATTAATATATAATATTATATTAATAAATCTCATACTCTTTTTAACACACACATGCGCGCGCACACGCATATATCATCCAATATCAACATAAACCAAATAAGAAATAGTACTAATTTTATCCAATTCTATAAAAATAATTAAATCTAATCATGCGTGCCAAATGAGGTCTAAGAGTGCATTTGTTATGAAGGATTGGATAAATTGCAATTAAATCTCTTATTTATTGGTTTCATGAGAAATTCAGTCTCATGCAAATGCAACCAACTTATCTCACCAATATGGGATACTTTTTTTTTTTTAATCTTTTTTTTGAAAGTTTTTTCCATTTCAGTTTTCTTTATTTTTTTAAGCTTCTTTCCTTTCTTATATCATTCATATAAAATACTAAATCTATTTTTAAAATTATTTTTATATGCTTTACTTAAATATTTAAAAAATAATATATTTCAACAATAGTTATAAAATAAATATTATTTTGAAAAATTAAGTTTAAATAGTTGGACTTACTTTTCAAAAGGTAATTCAAATATTTTTAGTTTTATTTTATTAAAATAATATAATACATAATTATTTTTTATTCAGTTTTAAAATACATCAAAAACTGTATAATGCTATTTTTAATCTAACCTCATACTATATCAAACACATTATAAGATTAATGAATATAATTCAATCCTCACTCATTCAATCTAATCCTATAAAAATACTCTAGTTTAATTGCGCATGTCAACCGACATGTAAGATTGTTATGATTGTTAATAAAAAACCAAGTACAATCCTTCACATCACTTAAAAAAACATAGGAGGAAAAGGGGACAAGATATGGGTAATTCAATTTCAATCCTTTGCATGGATTTCCCATCCTGTCCCTGGCCCATATAAGTGAAGGACAATGTCAGTGATGGGTTAAAGTGAGATTCTGGGTGGGGCAAAACTGACACTTCCGTCCTACCCACGTCACACCCCTTGTCATCTCAATGTTATTTGATATTTAAAAGAAAATTATGATCATTATTTAAATTTTCATATGATAGATATGTAATCGAAATATTGCTCCAATATTAAACTTTTGGAAAAGGATCAGGTTAAATCGATTTAAAATTTAAAAATATATGTGGAAGTCAATTCTAAAATCAAATTTTTAAGATGATTTAGCTTGATCCTTTTAAAAGAACGCAAGTAAACTTTAAATGATGAGAGAATTTTTGTCCTTAATATGTTTATTATTATTATTTTTTATATTCTGATCAATTAAATATACTTGAATATGCAAATTAGAATGTTATGTAAAGATAAAATTTCTCATCTTACATATGTACTAATATCAATACATGATCAATATATATATTCCATGTTCACCAATCGTTGTTATGAATTTGGACCACATTATATCTAACGCAACCAACTGGTAAACATCAATGATATACATCACCATCTAATATCTTAACCTTTCTTTGTCTAGTTGGGCTATGCATCTAATTAATAATTCTACACTTTTTGAATTCCAAATAACAAGAAATCTAATAGTTCAGTTATCACCAAACATATATTTAAAGCTTGCGTGAGTAATTTTTTTCTTTTTATTATAGTAGTAGTTATCTTTAGTTTATGAAAATAATATTTAGTGTACAGACACTTCAACTTTAGAAAATAAAGAAGAATGGTAGACTACGTAATTCATGATTTGTCCTCAAAATATTTTTATCTGAGTATGAAATTTTCATCTTACTTAATGATTGATTTATATATATATATATATGTATATATATGTTTCAACTTTAACGGTATCCTCCATGATTGAAGTTATATTGAGTTTTGAAATATCTTATGATGCCTTGGCATTATTACTTCTTTTTTTCATTTTTCCAATTAATTCTGTAGCTAAATTAATTCCAAAACTAGATAGTCAAATAAGCATTTTTAGTCCAAAAAATACAACTACTTTTTAGAGTACATTAAAAGAAAAAGTTGTGGTCAGATACTAACGTGTGATAAACTTGGTTTCCTTTTCCATTGGTGTTTTTTGGACTATAAAGTCGATTTGGTGGTGATAAGCTTGCCTATTGTTGTATGCAAGACAGACAATTCAAAAATGAATGCAATCCTAACAATATTCATATGATCAAATGATGGATAGAAGAGAAGAGCAGGGGGGATGCTCATAAATAAAACTTGTAATCCTTTTTTGTGGGGTAACTGACCAATTGCTTCAAATCCAAGGGCGGCTCCGTACAGCAGGGTGTACATGGTGATCATGCATGAGTCTAATCAGCATGTTATATGATTAAAATTGAAAGAAAGACAGCTTGTCTTGTAAATTTCTGATCATCTTAATTTGTTTTTGTTGTATTTTGGACTTGTGATGAAATCGATATCTTGTCCGGGTGTGTCAATTAAAGTTGGATTGGATGGTGACTTGAAGTAAAGTGTGGATCTACGGGGAGATCCTTCGAAAGGGATTTGACATCAAAGATTGCAATATTTTCTCATTTTCATATCATTTTTTTTTTTTTTAACAAACTCCACCTTTTAATCATCTTTTATTTCCTCAAAATGATTGAATAATTCATATAACTGAAAAACTCATTAATTATATAAGATAAAAGAACATCTGGAATATATTTCTGCATAATATATAAAAATTTCAATTATCTAAATTATTTTGACATTGTATTAAAAAGTGAAAATCATGGAAACTGTAATTAAATTTAACTTTCTCTGTGAAAAAGTAATTAGACTAAAGGGTCGTTTGTTTTTTCCACTTAAAACTTAATAGTGTCGAATTATACCTATTAAACTATTTTGGTTTGTTTTTTTAAATGATCAAATCACTTAAAACTATCCAAAAACAACTGAAAAAATTAAGTTAGAATTTTTAATTTTTCACTTAATTGCAAATCACTTAATGACATTTAAAAATTTTTATTCCAAATCTATTCTTTTCAAAATAACATAATTTCAAATTTATTCTAATTTTATATAATTCAAATTTTCTTTTCTTTTTTTTCCCCCTTAATACTTACAAAAATCATATTTGAAAAGAAAAATCTAAATACATCTCATCTCAAATTATCATGGAATTGAACTAATATATTTTAATTTATAATTTAAGCATTCATTTTCTAGTTGTTTTCCTAAATATATTAATATATTTAAATATATAAAGATGGTTAATACTACTATATTTTTTAATTATAAATAAAATATTATTAATAAGTACATAAAAAATGTTTTAGAATTTATTACATTATTTATTTTCAAATGTTTGTATTAAATTAATTAAAATTAGTTAATAACAACTAGTTAAAAGGGTATAAATATCAAATTACTAGTTTTCAGACAATTTTAACTTTATAAAATAAACAAGTTTACAATATATTCAGATATAAGGAAAAAAAAAAAAACAAACATATTATTTGGATTTCAGGTTTCAATCACTATTCAATCTTTAGTTTTTAGCGGCACTATTCAGTCTTTAGACTGACCAAAAAAAAAAAAAAACAAATGACCCCTAATAGTTTGAGTTTTTATGTTACCTAAAAGTGGGAGTTACCAATTTTACCTTTAATGAATAAGACAAAAAGGTATGGTTCTCTTCTCCATCATTTTCTCTTTCATTTTTGTTGGAAAGTAAAAGACAAAAATCCATTTTTATGAACTATTTTGATTGAGTTTTTTTATCTTAATTTTGAAAGATCAAGGTAGATTTGTATTAACCTTTGCAAGATCATCGAATTGCTATTTTCTTTTGATCAAAGTGGTGTTTGGGTGAATAAGAAATTGAAGCTCAAAGTGCAACTAGTGACAGAAAGTCCCACATTAGAAAAATAAAGAAAGGAAGCTTGGTATATAATTATATGTGTTATAGCTTTAAGGTAACATGTGAAACACAAGCACAAATGCTCTTTCTTGTGGGGTGCAAATCATGGTCCACCCTCAACTTCAAAAGGTCCATGTGCATGACTTGCAATACATAAATGTAGTTACAATTTCAATCTGAGACGTGCTCCACCCGCTTTGTTGCTTGGAAAATTTGTTCGATTGGCTTTTTCATTTAAATTTGTAATGACAATCAAATTTTTTGCTTCAATTGGTTTTAGCACTTCAAGAAATAAGCACCAAGTTATTGGATATTGGTATCGATTTTAAATTGGTTTCCCATGGCCTCTCTCTCTCTCTCTCTCTCTCTCTCTATTGTTGTTGCTCTATCTATAAAAGTCACTCTAAAAACTAACTTTTATATCAAGGCTTTTTCCCCCCCTTCAAATCCATAATAAGTAACATAAAAATACAAATTATTAGTTCAATGACATTTTATTAAGGACTTAACTATAGATTCAACAATAAGTTCTAGCCAACCTGACTTGTGTCATACGTTAGGATAGAAATGAATTAACCAACCCATAGAATGGGTAGATAAATCCTCTAGAATTAGATCATAACTGATATAACCTTAGCTCAAACAATTCTAAGCAAGAATACTTACGAAAGTCGAATCAAACCAAAGAAAACTTAATCTCGCAAATTCCAAGATTTTATTAATATGCCAAAAGCCTACAAACCTTAAGTCTTAAACTCCTATTTATAACAAAATAATTCTAAATTTCCTAGAAAATATAACTTCCTTAGGAAATAGAATTCTAAAAGGAAATAAATCAAATAACTTAAGGAAATAATATTAATTAATAAAAGAAATAATATCTAAATCCTAAATAAGAAAATAATATTTTAAAAGTTCAAAATCTCGGAATTAGCTAGCCCGCACACCAGACTGTCCTTTTACAATTTACATCACTGGTTGTAACTCCCGGTGTAAGTCATGGTCACTCTTTTGATTAATCCTACGAGATATGTCGTTGGTTGTAACTCGCAGTTGCTCTTTGGAATAATTTCGCAAGTTGTACCATTGAATGCACCTTGCGATGTACCTTACGACTATCTCAGACTATTGGTCATGAGATGCATCACTGATTGCTCCTAACAACGTAAGGTTCTCATTATTCTCCCGTTCTTCAATATTAGCCTTATCCTCAAAGGTAAGATTTGGAAATCTCTCCATCATGAAAACATAATCTTCCTAGGATGCTTCTTCCTTATGCACTCCTTTGCATCGAACACGTACTCTCCAAAACTTTATTTCACCGACCAATCCTCTAACTTCTATAATAAAAGGCTTCCTTAATTTGCAATAACATCCTTCCCTCCTAAGATATTTACCAACTAAATACTGGAATAAAAAACTCAGTATTTCCTTCCTAGCACACGATGGATTTCTTGCATCGAACTCAAGCTCTACAGTTGAGAGTTTCACATCTAAAGGATTCTGTTCTAGTGGTGTACCTGAATGAGGCATCTGATTAAAAAAAAAAAAAGAGAGAAAAAAAGAGATATCCACCCTCTAAATGTTGTTTGTTTGCAGCTTCACTGACTTCATACACATGTTCTTCTCCTCATTCCGAATATTGACCTCCTTTAGATACTATATGTAGCTCATACTTCTACGAATTTATTTCTTTCTCATTTGACACCCTATTTTGATGAAAAATTAAGTTCAACATCAACTTGAGATTTTTCATCATTCATCTTCACTAGCTAATGGGATCGTAGTTCTTCTCCATGAGTTCATCTAATGTCCCTCTCTATCCACTCTAACCTTTCCATGGTCATTCTCATTTTCTCTTCCATTGATTGGTTCATGGCTATGGTTACCTGAGCTATGGACATGGTGACTTTCTCTATTGTCTTAGAAATTCTCGATTGACTATCTTCCTAAGATTTAAGCCTTGCCTAGTTGGTAGTTGGAACATGACCTACTGAACTAGAATTCTCGCCGGTCTCCATCATTCACTCTCAATGAAATTATCGCCAGAACACTTTCAACGAGAGCACCAAAATATTGAGAACCTTACTATGAATTCAACAAGAAGCCTTAGCTGCCCTGACTTGCACCACACGTTAGGATAGAAACGAATCAATCAACCCACAAAATGGGTTGTTTGATTCTCTAGAATTAGATTACAGAACTGATCTACCCTTAGCTCAAATAATTCTAAGTAAGAATACCCAGAAAAGTCGAATCAAACCCAAAGAGAAATTTATCTCACAAATGAAAGATTTTATTAATATGCCAAAAGCCTACAAACTTGAAGTCTTGAACTCCTATATATAGTAAATTAATATTAGCTTTCCTAGGAAACATGATTTTTTTAGGAAATGGAATCCTAAAAAGAAATAAATGAAATAACTTAAGGAAATAATATTAACTAATAAAAGAAATAATATATAAATTCTAAATAAGAATATAATATACTAAAATTCTACAAATATGGAATTAGCTAACCCGCACTAGACCCTCCTTCCACGACTTGCATTGCCGGTTGTAACTCGCTATCACTTTTTGGATTAATTTTGCAAGATACATCGCTAGTTATAACTCGCAACTTAAGTTGCAAATGCTTTCTAAAATTATTCTATAGATTGCACTGTTGATCGCACCTCACGACGTATCTCATGACTATCTCGAATGACTGGTCATGAGATGCATTGCTGATTGCACCTAATGACGTAAGGTTCTCATTACATTTACACAGGAGACGCTGATATTAGTGATAGTAACAAAAAGCTCCTTATCAAGAATATATATCCTTTTGGTACACCCATAAATTATTAACACATTAAACATTTGAAATGTAATATATGAATGAAGATAGAATTGAATTACGTGGATTCAAGAGTACATGACAAATGGTGGCAATGAACACCTATTAATGTTAATAGTTTGTCAATATCAAAGTATACATATGTTGATTTAAGATGACATACCAATTATTTGAGAGAAGTATTGCCGACAATAGTTACATGTTTTTTTTGACAACTCATGGGGTGAGAGTTGCGCGCGCGAGAGAGAGAGAGATACATATTTGTGCATATATAGGAGGATGATGTTGATAATTAAAATAATAAGAATTGAAAAAAAAAAAAAAAGAAAAGAAAAAAAAAAGATTGGGATGTGTAGGTGGATCATGGATGATCAAAGAATAGAATACATAAGTTGGGTAGCTGGAAAGGGAGAGGAGAGGGGCCATGGAAATGCACGGGGCAAAGAAGAGAAGAGAAAGGGAGAGAGAAAAAGGAATGTCTACTCAATCAAGAAGCACACATGCACTTCATTTATCATATACTGCCATTTTGTGTGTGTTTTTGTTTTTTTATTCAATTATTAATGGAAGTTATTATTATTATATTTAATTTTATAATTTTAAAAAGTTGTGATGTACATTTAAAACGTCTAGGTTGCACGAGGGCCTCTATTTTGTCTTTTTGTGCTTTTTATTTTTCTGCCAGAATTTGGTACCTCTCATTCCCCCCCTTCGCTATCACCATTATTTCCCCTAATTATTGCACCTCTTTCTCTCTCTCACCATCTCCACACGTGTGCTTGGTGCACGTGTGACAGTGGATTTGGTTTTTGTGCACACGTGTTAACATTGGCACTCACTCAAAACATCCATCGTAAAATTTTCAAAAAACGAACAAAAATCCATTGTAATTGCATATAATTTATGAAAAATGTTAATCTTCTTAAATTTTTTTATTCAAATTATACTTAAATGATGTGGTATATGAGTTATTAATATCTTATGAATTATAAAATGATGTGATAATTAATCTGATATTAACAACTTATACATTATATCATTTAGAAATAAATTTGAATAAAAAAATTTAGAAAGTTTAACTTCACCCATAATTTATAGTAAATTTTCAACACAATTTATGATGCAGACTTTTAGTAATTAATTATAATAGATACACTCAAATATTAAAATTATAATTAAAGTATATGATTAACAAACATTAAAAGAACTATTTGTTAATCATTCAAAACTTTGTACCATTAATAACTTTTTTTTTTAACATTGTACCATTAATAATTAAGATTATGCAGTTAAAAAAATAATAATTAAAATTATGATATAAATTTGCAAAAAAACAATATTCTCTTGTAGGACGGTTGGGGGCGGACAAACAAGTCTCTCTCGGGGGAGCCCAGGAGAGGATGTGTGCACATGAAAAATAAAATGATGATATAGATGGAGCGTCTTGGAAGTAGCAATCTGAAAATGGTTAGTTGACAACTTCAAAAAGTAGAATAAACTAATAATATGAGAAGGAAAATGAAGAGTGAAGAAACAGAACAAGAATGCAGAGGTGAGGAAGGAGGGAGGACCCCTTTGATTCACAGAGACAGGAGAAGGAAGATAAATAAAAGAAAAGAATGTCAGTGGATTTGTCTTCATGTTCTTGACAACTTTTTAAAGAACAGAAGAGAGTGAAATAAGTGCTGATTGAGTGCACGTGTGGTTACTCCAGTCCACGTGCATCTGTTTTATTCACTGAATTGATTGATTTGTCTTCTTTAATTTTCCTTTTTTATTTTTCTCCTCTTCTGATTTTAATTTCTCACCCCTTGTCTTTGTCTTTTTGCTAAGTGTCACCTCCATTCCTTGGCCCATTTTACTTGTTGAATATTCCTACCGTAAATCCACGATGTCTTCAATGTTTTATTCTACTCCTCGAAAATTAGGGCCGGCTATGCTGTTCCTATTCTCATTTTGTTTTCCATTCTTAGTTAGAGATGTCAATGATCCCCAAATACCTAAATCCTCATTCCCATTTGGAAAAAAAATTTTGGGATTAGCAATAGTAATGAGGATGATCTTATTTTGAGTAATACTAGACTTGTCAAATATTTTGTCAAAATTCATATCCAAATTATATGTTATGTGAGTTGTCAAGATTTTATAAATTATGAGATGATATAATAATTAATATGATCTTGATAACTCATATGTTACATCATTTGGGTATGAATTTGGATAAAATATTTGAAAAATCTAACATTACTTTTACTGTAATAATATCTCATATACTACATTAACAAACAGTGGCTTTGATATGGTTTTATGCATACGTTGACATAGCCTCTTGGGAGGGTTAACGATTTATCCATATTTAGTGTAACATTAAGATTTTGACCCTCAAATTTATTCCCTCACAAGAAGATTACTCCTAAGGGACATAACCTCGCTCGAATCAATTTGTCATGTCTACCATAATGAGATTTTACAAAAGTAACAAAATTGATTTATGAACGTTTGTTGGGAAATCATAACATAACAATTCTGTAAAACCAACCTTGGACAACGTAGGTGTTTCAGTACCTTTTCCCACTCAATATTTAGGCGTTATTGATTTTCATACGAATGATTTACCAAGTTTTTAGTTGCTTTTAGAAACCTAAAATCGTTCTATGCAGGTTCAATATATAAAAGATACGAGTGGAATTCTTTATTCTATACGACATGTTATTCACGGCAATCATAATATACATCTAAGCATGCATTCACCATTCCATCTATTTAATAAATAAAATTCTTATCAGTGGCCCTTTCTAAAATAAAATTTTCAACAAAGAATTAAATTTGAAATCTTTAAATCTTGATTCTTCTCCTTGCAATCTTCATATGTAATTATTTCAGTTAATGAATAATTAATTCATTCAAAGTAAATGCAAATAAATCAATTTTTGATACAAATCAATCGACGACATTGACCTATAAAGAAATAAGGAGCTGCGATGCAACATTTTGGGAAAATCCATTTATTAGTTCAGTTGGTTGTTATTCAGTATAGAAAACAATTAGACCATTAGAATTGTTGTTACTTGTCATTTCCCTATATCTCTAATAGTTTGGGTAGGGAGCAACTAGGATTTAAGCATGTCAGTGAGTCTGTGTACATTCATTCGAAACTATCAATAAAAGATCCTACATTCTTTCCCACTCTTTCTAGACTCTTCTCTTTGATTTCTCTTTCTTTCCTTCCTCAAATATTTCCTTTTTCTCTTTCTTTAGTTCAGTTTGTATCAAATTGGTATCAGCGTGGTAATCCTTTAGCCATGGCTGACGGTACTCGAAATGAGGTGTTACGATGCGAGGTTGTACAATTGGTATAAGATGCTAAAAGACGCCAACAACAACTATTGAAAGAATCCATTGATGAGATAAAGAATTTGATCGGAGGCTTGAGTCTACAACACACTGAAGTCTTGGCTAGGACTCCTTGAAGATGTTAATGATGGAACATGTTAATGATGAATCCTTGAAGAGAACAAAGGACAATAGGTTTCCATGGGGAAGAAATACCAAGTTGTAATTTCCCAAATTCAAAGGAAAGGAGTTTGATCATTGGCTTTTTCGGGTAGAATATTTCTTTGAGGTGGATGACATGCCAAGAAAGAATTGGGTCAAGATTGCAACACTCCACTTAGAGGGAAAAGTCATTCAATGGTACCAAGGGTTCATCAAAGTCAAGGGAGGCGCACTAGTGTCGTATGAGTATGTGAAGGTGTTGGGCTCAAGATTTGAAGCACGTGCTTATAATGATCCTCTAGTTAAACTAAGAAATCTGAGATAGGTATTTGCAAGATTACTTAGATGCATTTGATGAAAAATATCTAGGGTTGAGATTATATAAGATCAAGCCATTGGCTTCTTTTTATCTGGACTTGCCGATGAACTTGAGAATGTTGTAAGGATGTTTAAACTAAAAAACTCAGCTGAAACATATTCCTTAGCTAAAATGTAAGAAATCACAATAGCTGCCATAAAAAGGCCAACCAAAACCAAGTACCAAGATCCCAAACCAACCAAATTCCTCATCTACTACCCACAAACCATTCTCCAACAATCACAACCAAACTAACGATACTCAGACTAACCATAGATCAAGAACTCACATAGGTCTTTTACTCATACCAAATATTCTTACATTACCATGGCACCTTACTAAAAATCCTAAAACTATGACTAACAAGGAGTTCGATGGAAAGAGAGCCAAGGGGCTTTGTTTTTGGTGCAATGAAAAATATGTCCCTAGTCATAAGTGTAGAACAAAACAAGCTTTTGTATTACAATTGTGTGTAGATACTAGGGAAGAAAAATAAGAGTTAGTAGAGGAGGGTGATTTTGAACCTACAAAACATAATTTAATGCAATTGTCATTACATGCATTGAATGGGGACATCGGATCCAAAACAATCAGACTAGTGGGAATACAAGGGAAGAAGAGGTTGTTCAACTTAATTAACTTAAGAAGTACTCATAACTTCTTGAGTGAAGAAATTGCTCAAAGTTTGGGCTATAGGTTGCAACCAATAGAAGGGGTAAAGGTTACAATGGCTAATAGATAAGTCTTGCATTGTACTTCAATTGTTTTAGGCTTTGAATGGGAAGTGCATGGTTAATCTTTCACCATTAATGTATATATTTTACCCTTAACCAACTATAATATGATTTTAGGTATACAATGGTTAGCTACCTTGAGAAATATTGTATGGAATTTTAAGGAATTGAAAATGATTTTCTTTATTGGGGAATAGAAACATCTACAGTAAAGAGAGAAGTATAAAGATTTAATGGTTGTTGATGATGTTCATCTTAATAAATTGTTAACCAAGACATACCAGCTAGTTTTGGCATAGCTAGTTATGCAAGTTAACTAAGGAATGACTGCAGAATTGTATGATCTATAATTCAATGAAGTTGAGCCATAGTGGAAAGAATTAGCTCAGTTACTTGAACAATATGGAGACATTTTCAAAGAACCAGAAGGTTTTCCTCCTCTAAGAACTCATGACCATCAAATTATCTTAAAGGAAGGATCTTAACTTGTTATTGTGAGACCCTATAGACACGAAGGTTTACAAAATGATGTAGTATAGAGAGTGATCAAGGAGATGATGGAAATCGCAGTTATAAGAACTAGCATCGGTATCAATGCTAGTTTAATAGTGTTAGTAAGAAAGAAAGATGGAAGTTAGCGCATGTGTATTGATTACATAGCTTTAAACAACATTACCATCAAGGACAAATACCTCATCCCTATCATTGAACAACTGCTTGATGAGTTAGGAGAACCAGTAGTGTTTTCAAATATGGATTTGAGGTCCAAATATTAGCAAATTAGGATGCATCCAAATTCAATTAAGAGAACTGCATTCAAGACTCATGATGGGTATTATGAATTCTTGGTTATGCCATTCAGTTTGATCATTGCTCTTTCCACAGTCCAAAATCTAATGAATGCTATATTCAAACCTTATTTAAAGACGTTTGTACTAGTTTTTTTTTTTTCTAATGACATATTGGTTTACAGCAAAAGCAAACCAGATCATTTATAACATCTCAAGTTGGTCTTGGATATATTGAGGGCTAACAGTCTCTTTGCTAAGAAGAGTAAGTATTCATTTGGATACACACGGATTGAACATCTTGGACATATAATCACACTATTAGAGATGGTGACTAACCCTTAAAAGATCAAGACAGTTAAAGAATAGCTAGTTCTCAAGAACATTAAACAATTAAGGGGTTTTTTTGGGATTGACAAGATATTACAAAAAATTTGGCAAAAGTTATGGTCAAATTGTCAAGCCTTTAACATAACTTCTCAAGAAGAATGCCTTTCAATAAGGAAGTGAAGCTTAGGTTGCATTTGAGCAACTTAAGGAGGCTATGGAGGCAGCACCGATATTTGATTTACCAAACTTTACTCAAGAGTTTTTAATTAAAACAAATGCTTCAGGATCATATATAGGAGTAATGCTTATGCAGTAAAGTCATCCAATTGAATTCATCAACAAGTCTCTCTCTCCACGAATCAATTGCTCTCAATCTATGAAAAAGAAATGCTAGCAATCTTGTTTGTCATTAAGAAATGAAAGTCTTACTTGGCTAACTAGCATTTCATCATCAAAATCGACCATCAAAGCGTGAAGTACTTGTTGGAGCAATGAATTACTACATTATCACAACAGGCTTGGATAGCCAAACTTATGTAATATGACTATGAAATTTATTATAAAAAGGGAAAAGAAAATCTTGCAGCTAATGCTCTATCAAGATTCCCCAATCCTGAAATTTTCAACCTAACCATGGTTGTTCAACCTCTCAAAATTGCTACAAACAATCGAGGAAACTTAGGACAATAGATACTTCCATTGCAAAGTGTCATTGTAGCCAAGAAACAAAATCCTAATAATCATCCTCATTATCTTTGGCAATAACAAGAGCTTACCAGAAAAAGGAAGCTGGAGGTAGGAAAAAATATCACTTTGAAACACCAATAATTGTCACTTTTCCATGATTTGGCTATTAGAGGACACTCAGGAGTGACTATGATTGCGAGGAGAGTAGCTTCAGTAGTCTATTGGAAAGGTTGTGGGAAAATGTCAAGAACTCCATCAGAAGTTATTCTACATGCATGCCAACAATATAAATCAATGAATGTTGCTACACCAAGGCTCTTACAACCTCTTCTCATATCAGAAGGTATATTCATGAACATTATAATGGAATTCATAAAAGGGCTTTCAAAATCTCAAAGCAAATCTACTATATTTGTGGTTGTAGATAGGTTACAAAATATGCCCCTTTCGTTGGATTATCTCATCCTTTCTCGGTTTAAACTATTGCACAGGTTTCCTTGATTCCATTTATGAACTTCATTGCATGCCATAAACCATAACCAGTGTCAGGAGAGCTATTTTTATTAGCAAGTTTTGGAAGGAATTGTTTAATTGCAAGGATTGAAGTTGCAACTTTCAACTACTTACCATCCACAAATGGATGAGTAGACTGAAGTGGTAAACCGATGGCTAAGAGCTTATCTTTGATGTATGGCTTGTGATATTCCTCACACTTGGTTTCAATGGCTGTCCTTAGCTAAAAACTGGTGCCACACTTCATATCATACTAGTATTCTGATGAATCCATTTGAGGCTCTATATGGATATCCTCTACCACTCCATATTCCTTGTTTTCCACATGACCTAAATGTGGAGGTAGTAGATTCTTATCTTAGAGACAGAGAGGCTACCATCAAGGTACTACTGCACCATCTCAAGAAGACTGAAATGCGGATGAAAAACATGGTTGACAAGGGCAAAAACGATAGATAGTTCCATATTGGAGATTGAGTCTATGTCAAATTCTAGCCTTACAAACAAACCACTACACATCAAGGCCACTAGAAATTTCAACCCAAATTTGGTCCGTGCTAGGTCCAAGACATCATTGGTGTTGTGGCTTACAAGCTGAAATTACCCCCAGAAGCTCAAATACATGATGTCTCTCATGTCCAACTTTTAAAGCCAGTTCATGCTAATGTCCATGTTTTACCAACATTACCACTTACCAATGGTTCTCCAATTTATCCTCATGCTATATTGGAGTGTCGAATGGTGAAATGCAAGAATGATGAAACTACTCAACTCTTGGTCCATTGGAGAGGGCAATCACCAATTGAAGCTACATGGTAATATGATCAAGTTTCCCAGTTGCGGTTTCTAGATTTTTTCGTTGTGGACAAGAACTCGAAGAGGAGGGTGTTGATACAAATCAAACGACGACGTTGAGCTTTAAGAAAATAAGGAGCTGAAACACAACATTTTGGAAAAATCCATTTATTAGTTCAATTGGTTGTTATTCGGTTAGGAAAATAGTTAGACAGTTAGAATTATTGTTACTTGTCATTTCCTTGGTTTTTGTACATTCAATGGGTTTTTGTACGTTCATTCGAAACTATCAATAAAGATCCTGTATTCTTTTTCACCCTTTCTAGACTCTTCTCCCTTAGTTCTCCTTCTTTCCTTCCTCAAATATTTCCTTCTTCTCTTTCTTTAGTTCGGTTTGTATCAATTTCCAAATTAATTGAATTTGTTTCTATAATAATTCTTGGATTTGAATAATTTTTCATCCCTTGAACAAGTAATTCCGTAAAAATTTATTCATGGGTCTCCAAAAATTAAAATAAAACAAATTTGGGCCTTTAAAACCATTCAACAATTTTCTTTACACAAGATTCTTGATTTTCATAAACTATTCTTGCATATCTTTTCCGCTAATAACTCCCGTATTTTCAAGTCAAAGAACCACATAATCATTTCAATAAACATCAAAATCTTGACCAGGCAAATAATCCCAAATAATTCAAGATTGAATCTCTTAGATCTAAAGCAGTCCCTAATCTCAATTTGTATCCTATATATGTGAAGATAAACGGTTATGATGAAAACGAGAAAAAAAAAAAAAAAAAAAGGAACCGGGACAGCCCTGCACAAGAACACGCATGACCGCAAGCTGGTTGCATGCCCAGGCAAGCGATAGCATGCTGGTTGGGCGCCCGGGCGCGCACAGTGTACTGGTTGCATGCCTAAGAGCGCCCACCGCACGCTGGTCGCGCACCTGGGTGCATGCAGTGTGCTAATTACGCACACCTGGGCACGCGCAAACGGTTGCAGCACCTGTACGCACCCAATGCACCTCTGCAGTGCGTGTGCATGCCGTTGTGAGCACGGCTGCTACACGCTCAAAATCCTCTGTTTTCGTTTTCATATTTTCGAAACCCTAGCCCTAGCCAATCCTCAAATCTTGATCTTCCTCCTCATTTTCTTGATCGTCTTTTATAATTGAATTACATCAAATCAGAACAAAAAATAAAACCCTAAGAAAACTATCAAGAAGGAAACATGATTATGAGATACCACCCTTCTTTTTACAGCCAATAATAAAAAATTACATGTAAAAACTCTAAGGCCACAGAAAAGAAAATAATAAAATTATAAATAATATCTATACATCACATGTATATACGATCAAGATATAAAACCTAGAGTGTCATCTCTTCTAAAAAATATGCACATTCAAGAAAATCAAAACAAGAAGAGGGTGATATTAAATTCAACACTATTCTTGAAAGAATTCTTAAACCTAAAGCTTTGATACCAATTGATGGGAAAAATAACAGAAATGATCAACAAGTTGTAAATTGACAAAGGTCTCTTCTTTCTTTAAAGAATTCAAAGCATTGAGCGAATGGAGCTTTTGGTTCATATGGATTGGTATAGGTGCAACAATAGGATCTTCAACTTTCTTGGAGATTTCTTTGCTTTGAGATTGTCGAGGAGGTGTTGGAATGTCAGAACTTGACTTTGGAGAGCCCACGATCAGATCTGCATCATCTTCATTTTTATTCGTAGATGCATTCCCTACTTGATTATCTACTTTCTTCCCACTCCTCAATGTAGTTATAGCTTTAGCATGCTCTTGATTTCTTGGACTCACCTCAACTTGGCTTGGAAACTTTCCTTCTTCTTTTTTGCTTATTTGAGTTGCTAGTTAACCAACTTAAGCTTCTAACTTAGAGAGAGCTTGTTGAGTTGTCTGAGTAGCTTGTGCCTGACTTTGAAGAATTTGTTGAGTATGTTGCATGAAGGATGCGAGGTGTCATCGAAATAACTCTTCTTATCCCTAAGATTTGAAGGAGGGGCTTGCCGAGGTCTTTGAACTTGGTTTGATACTCCTTGATTATTAGACCATGAAAAGTTAGGATGATGTTCCTCCACCCGGGATTATAAGTATTTGAATAAGATCATGCCCTGAATAGTTAAATGCATTCACTTGGTTCACTTGCTCTTCTATAAACATAGGAAAAGACCCACTCGAAGGGCACAAATCAGTAGCATGACGAGGACTTTCACATATCCCACAAATCTCACTTTTCGAGCCCTTAGTTAGTGTGCTTACCTCTCCCACTACCATATCAAGCTTCCTTCCCATTGCTGCAACTTGTGCTCCTAGGCTTGATCATAAACTCCCTTTTTAGATGCACTCTTTTCTTCTCTTGAGAAATCCCATTGAGCTTAATTGTTGGAGAAGGTTTCAAACAAATTGTAAGTTCCATCTGCAGTTTTTTCACTCAAATCGCCACAACTAGTAGCATCCACTGTGCTCCTATGAGTTGGTGTTAAACCTTCAAAATAATATTCCATTAATTGCCACCTCTCAAAGCCAAGATTAGGACGATTGATCAAGGATATTCTTGAATCTATCCCATGACTTATGGAAGGGTTCACCATCCTTTTGCACAAATCCGGTAATTTGCTTCCTCAACCGACTTGTCTTGTTGGTGAAGAACAAATTTTTCAAGAACTTTTGGAAAGTTCTTCCCATGGAGTTATTAAATTTTGTGGGTGAGATTTTAGCCATGCCTTGGCTTTATCTTTGAGGGAGAATCGGAACAAACTAAGACGAATGATCTCATCTGCAACGCCATTAATTATTCGAGTGTTGCATATGTCAAGGAACTCATTCACATGATCATATGAATCCTCTTGAGTTAGTCCATAAAAGCTAGGCAAAAGCTAAACTGTTTGAGACTTGACATCATATGCATATTGTCGAGCTTCGATCTCCGGATACACAATGCAAGAATGACTATCATTACTTTGAGGCACCCAATAATCCTTCAACTTTCGTGGCTGGTTCGCTAAAGCCATTCCTCTTCTTGGTTGAAGAGATATAATTGCAAAAGGCTTGTTTTTAAGTCTTTTAATTGACTCAAAGATGGATTAACTAAATGTGCTGGAATAGCTTGGTCTTGCTAGTGTAATTTTGTTCTGTGAATCTGTTTTGCTGTAATTTCTGTTGTCCAAGTCTAATTTGAATGTGAACTAAGGTTCCCAGCAAAGAGAACAACACAAGAAGTCAAGAAACTAAAATAAAGTTGCCTTAATAAAAGAAACACCTTTTAAAAAAAAAAAGATCGAATTTTTTAATTTTTTATTCATTTATATATTTTTGAATCAAGAAAGAAAACACTATTATAGAATTCTATTCCCCAGCAATAGTGCCAGAAACTTGTTGTCCTCGCAAGTGCATGAATCAATTATAATACAGTTTAAAACAGTAACAAGTATTATTCTCACAGAGATTGAATCTTAAATCTTATTTCTTTTTAATTCAATGAAAACAATAAATTAAATAAAAACTACAATTTAAACAAATTAAAAAAGTAGAGAGATAAGAATGAGGACAAGAAGTTACAACAAGAAAAACAAATCGACTAGCAAATGTTAGGATTCAGATATTAGGTTAAACACTAAGCCGTCGGACAATCAATTGATGTTTTCAAGATGTTTTCAGATATATAAATTATTCATATGTTTTCAAGATTCAAGTTATTAATCACAAATCAATTGATGAAGATTTCATACCTAAGTCTTGTTACAACACTTAAGCCAAGTTTTCCTTTAATATGAGTACTACCCTTCTTAAGGCATAGGTCAAATATCCTTAGGTTTAATTTATCTTGTTACAATATAAATTTAACACTAGATAATCATTAAGATCAATAAAAACAAGAAATTATGCAAAAGCATAATCTTTTTACAACATATGCAATTCACAACTTCTAATTTGAAAGCACTTATTTTTACATCTCATGCATTCACTTCAGACAGACTTAATGCAAACCTTAAAGGTGATCAATCAATAGAAATAAACTAGTGCCAAACAATAAGAAGAAAGAGATCAAAGTAATGGATTTTCAAATTTAAATGCAGTTTAAGTATATCGGAGGACTTTAGGGTCGAATAAGCAATTTGCAAATCAAAAAATAATTTGGAAAAAAAACAAAAGAGTTCATACAAATTAATGAAGAAATGAGGTCATGAGATTTGTCCATCAAGAAAAAGCAAATCGGGAAATTAAATTTGTTAGAGGTGTGTGCATGAAGCAAAGTCGCTACAATTGGTGGCGAGATAAAAGCAGCGACACAAGATTGCCACAAGCAAAGAAAAGGAGTTGTAAGGAGTGGTGGCAATCATAAGGCGGCCACTTAAGCTCGTCAAGCAACAAGATAAGGTGTTGCTAGGATCGGTCTCGAGTTCAAGGTCGTGACACAATAGATAATGTGTCACGAGGAAGAGTCACAAACTACAACCCACGACGGCTGGTCGTGATGTGTTATCTCAGTGCGATTCAAGAAATTTCTCAATGCATCAATAACGCATTAAAATCTTCGAATTTCTTGCCTAAACTACCGACCCGTGAACACTATAAATAGGTGGCTTCGCACCTTGTAGTAAAGACATACAGACTAGTGGTACGGTGGCTGCAGCAAGTTAAAGCTCCTACGTTATAACTTTCCCCCCCCTTTTTTTTTTTGTCTATGTTTTATTTTAAAGCCATGAGTGGCTAATTTTCTTGTTAATTAGGGCTAAATTGAAGCCCTAAATATAAACTCAATTCAATTATATTTTTAATAAAGTTTATTATTTTTGCATGATGAAGTCAACTGTCTCTATGTTAATTGTATTCTATTTAGTTTATTCTTTTGACTGATCATTTTCGAAGCATGTTTATAGGATTATGTTGAAAGAATATAAACCGCATGTCAAACGGTCATATTCTTTATTTGCAATAATAAATTGATTATGAACCAATTGAAGGACATTGATTCATAAAAACCTAGGATTTATATGACATTCATATTCTTTTTGTTCTTAATGGGTTCCAATTGTTAAACTTAAGTAGATGTCGTGCTACGTTATAATCATAAATACACTTATCTACGCAAACGCCTTATGATTCACATATAATCTAGAAAGAGTTAATAGAGCATCGGGTATGGTTATTATCTTGTTGTGAATATCTTTATCATACATTAATGTGATTTTGTTTCATTAATTTATTCATATATTGAAGAGTTGTTTCGTGGTAAATAGGATGTCTTAACTAAGTTTTTCTCCTTTGATTTTCTTTTATTAATTTAGTTTTCTATTGCAATTTAATTCTAAGTTTTTAAAACTCAATCTCAAAAACCATTTTATTTTATTTAATTGTTTTTAGTTTAGGTTTAAAATAAACTTGGAATTAAAAGTAGGTTAAAAACCCCTCATGGCCTTTATGATTTCTTACCTGTTGTTGTAATAGGCTAATTGCATGTTGCAACAGTTATATTGGATGTTGCAACAAACTCCTTGCTTGAAGATTTAACAAACACATTTTTAGCTTATGATTTTTCACCACTAAAGCCTAAGTCAAAGTGATTTCCAAGTTTCCCTTTTGATAGAATCTTATTGAGTTCATCATTTCCAAGCCCTTTTGAATTCTTTCCAACTCACTTAAAAGTTCTTTCATTTTAGACTCATTTTCTTTAATTAAGATTTCAAGTTCCTGTAATCTTTTCTCGAAATTCGCATTAGATTTGACGAGAGTATCATTATTTTTTATAAAAGGTCAATTTTCATCACATATTCTCAACCACTGTATATACATCTCCTGATAGGCCTTTTGAAATGTTTCCTATTCTGACTTTGAGTTTAAATCATTATCTATTGTAACACCCTCAATAACCTATGGTTATTGTAACAATCTATATTGGTGTTGTAACATTCCCTACATAGTCCTACACAATGGAGTCAATATTCAAAGCTGAGATTAATGCAATTTGATCTACTAGCTCTTCATTACTACCATTTTTAGAATCTTTATCACTTCAGATAGTGTTTATTGCCTTCAAATTTTTCTTTTATGTGCTAGCACACTTAGCTTGTATGTGAACAAATCTTTCACATTCCCTATATTGAATTCCCTTTTTCTTATTAGAATCTATGGTTTTGAAAAATTATTACTTTTAAATGATTTTGAAGCAGTGTTAGAATCCAATCTTCTTGAGATACTTCTGAACTTCTTTTGTAGCAAAGATAACTTAGAATATTCATCAGTTTCTGAGATTTCATGGTTCCTAATCTCTTCTTGAGTTCGATTGTAAAGCAATGGTCTTCTCTTGTTTTCTCTGCTTCAAGTTTAATTTAAAAGCTTAAAGTGATCCCATTAGCTCATCCATCCTCATCACATTTATATTCTTGTATTCTTCAATTGCTGCCACTTTTGCTTGAAATTTATTTAGAAGAGATCTTAAACCTTTCTGTATTAGTTTGCTTTCTGGAATCCTTTTAGCTAAGGCAAAACATTTGTAATGTCATTTGGTTTAGCAAAAAAATCATAAAGTAATTCATCTTCAATCATTTTCAGATTTCAAATCTAGAAGTGAGCATTTACAATTTAGAATGTTTCAATCATCTGTTCCTTCATGAGTATTTTAAAAAATATGCTAAGCTTCATTTGTTGTAATGCAAGTGGAAATCAATCTAAATTGATTTACATTAACTCTATTGAAGATAGCATATAAAGCCTTACTATTGGAATTTGCTAATCTATCTTATTCTACACTCCATGATAGTTCAGGCTTTGGAACTGTTCTTTAGTAATCATCAATCACAATTGGGTGAGTTCATCCTGTTAAGAGTGCTTTCCATACTCTTTCATCAATAGATTTGATGAATGCTATCATCAGTCACAGTTAGGTGAGTCCATCCTGTTAAGAGTGTTTTCCATACTCTTTCATCAAATAGATTTGATGAATACTGTCATTCTAGCTTTCCAATATGAATAATTTGATCTATCAAGCAAAAGTGGTTGTGAAATTAAGGCACATTCAAATGAAACTGCCATGCTATAAAACAAACAGACTAAAAATTCTCAAATATCTCACTAAGTTATGTTTAATGACCCACTTCGATACCAGTTGAAATAATCTGTTTATTAAACAATACCTAATTTTTTTCAATTATTATAACAAACTAATCAGTATTATGACTTTGAATCGATTGTTGCATCAGAGTGGAACAAGTCATAACATTCAAACTACATGTTACAATAACATAAAACACAAGTAGTAATAAAGTAAAAGGAACACAACAACATTTTTAATTTATTTCGAATTTACCATACATCTACGAAGCCTTACCCAGAGTAATCAACTTATTAATAAACTTTAACAAGGTACAATCTGTTCTTGACTTACTCAAATTGATACTTTCTCCTAAATTTGATGCAAGACATGTTCTTGTTCATCAACCAAGTTGTAGCAAGCTCCATTTACCTTCAATGGTTAACAGCTCTTGAAACTCCCTTCAACAGCTACAAACTCATCTCCTCCTAAAGACTTAATGACTTGTCATCCAACAAACTTCTAGACTAAAACCTAGACCTAGTTAGATCACAGTCCCTATGTTTAGAAATAGCTAAGGGAACAGGCTCTCTAAGGTTATACAAGCATTCACTTGATTGCACACTCTTCGTTATACTTGCTTATTTTCTACACAATCAAGTTAAATATTTATCTTAGTTGCATGCAACTTTGTACCTATCAGAGGAAAAAACAAAACTATCGGTTATAAGTCTAGACAATTATCAAGAGATAAATCTCACAAAAAAGAAAATAAAACTGGCTAAAAAAAAAAGGATAAATCCTATTTTTCAACGATAAGCATATCCTCTTGTCTTTGAACTTCTTGCTTATCCCAACTTGGTCAAGAGGATGTCTTGATTCATTCTGCTTTTATACATTAGCTGACAAAAATTATCTTTGACAAAAAGATACTCATAGATAAAATATATTCACAGAATATTATTTTCACAAGATAGATACAAGATAAATTTCAAGGATCTTTAAAGGAAAAAAAATTAACTTTTATCGTTGGAAAAATAATCACATATTCATCTTGGCAATTAATCACAAAAGACCTAGTAAGATAATCACTACAAGGACTAGTTTAGCGAGAATCAAACTAATCCTCAAAAACCTTATGAGTTCAATACTGAGTCATGCACATAAATGTTGTAACATCACTGCATCTGTTGTAACAACATAATAGTTGTTGTAACATCACTTCACATTTTATAACATTTGAATGTTAGTAGTCTATAAATATTGTTGTACTGAGTTTACTCTCTTGATACCATAAGATGCCAACACCTATGCACTTCCACTTGTGCACTAATAGATACCCACAAACGTAAAAGCATTATGCAAAACACTCGTCAACAAGTTATCAAGTCTGAATTCATGATAGCCAACACATGCACAATTATTTATCAAGACTAAAGATAAGTCACTACTCAACTCCACATAATCTCGATAGTCTCATACCAATCACAGAGCAGTTTTGCTTCAAAACACTACACATGCATATCATAGGCTTATTTCGCCTCAACTCTAAGCCTCACATGGTGTCTCTCATACTCTCAAGAGTCCTAAGGCACACTCTTGCAAAATACAGGCAAACAGAGGTTATGCACATAAAACAAAAAAAAAAAAAATCCAAATATATATAGTTTGC
Source organism: Nephelium lappaceum (assembly GCA_021234005.1). Lineage (NCBI taxonomy): Eukaryota > Viridiplantae > Streptophyta > Magnoliopsida > Sapindales > Sapindaceae > Nephelium > Nephelium lappaceum. Next base: position 12,302,514 of record CM038011.1, on the reverse strand, counting down.
TTGTATTAATATTGTATAGAAAAATGTTGAAGCACAAAATTAGATCTCATAAACGAATTAGACATTTAAAAACATTGTAAATCACACAATACACTGAATCCAAGAGATCATGATTACCAAACTATACCTTTATGTTTGAAACTAAGTTGGTTACTGGTCTTGTTGAAAAAAAAATATATATATACATATATATATATATATAGAAAAGGTGGGTTCCTATTCATGAATTTAACTACAGTACATTAAATGATCATTGTAATAGCGTTGTCTAATGAATGTAACAGTGAGAACTGTTGGGTGGTAACTTGATTTCTTCCGTAAAGGAATACTAATTTTTGTATCATGTGTTGTTCCATCAAATTTGTCAAATCCACAAACACACATAACATCAATGTAGTCCCATTCATTTGTTAAATTGACCATTTCCTTTTATGACTACCAATATTTTCTAGCTGCATTCAAATCCAAACAAAAGAGTAGCTTTAATATCGTAAATTGCTACAATGACACTTCATTTTCCGTCTTAAGAAATCAATGTTATAACAAACTTGTCATTTATCAAAGTCTTGGGCCATATCACATCGCATTCACCAATTAATGCCCCCTTATACTTCTGAAAGCAGCTATAAATTATAAACTAATTAAAAATCGTGATGTAAGATGTGACAATTTATTCTTTATTGCACATGTCGATAAAATTTAAGTATTCATATGGGGTGTAGAATCATTGATTTTTATATTAAAAATCTATGAATTAGAAAATTTTGTAATGTTAAAAGTTTGGTAAAGATAAAGAGCTAAAATCCTAGAAAGAATTGCTAAGTAAAAGTTTTAGCATATACAAAGTATCTTAGTAAACGAAAGAATATATGACTTGACACATTTTATACGAATTGAGATTATATGAAAATAAAACAAGGTATAGAGGGGATTCTTAGCCCCAAGTGCGTGCTTCCAACCAACATTTTGCAAAAGATTCTTAGCTTTTAGTTGGCTCCACAGCACAAGGGAGAAGAGCCCCACTCCCCATGTGTTAAAGGTCCCCTTTGCAATTTGTTCTGATGCTCGAGTGGTTGTCTTTGCTGTTGTTTCTTTCATTTTCCATTTTTCAAGTTTCATATCTTCTTTTTATTATAAATAAAACTTCTTCTCTTGCGCTTAGCCCACATGAGCTAATCTTATGTTAAGAAGGGAGGTGGTACCAAAACCATGTGATCTGGTGGCTGCTTGGCCACAATGAGGATGAAACTTGAGCTCTTGTGGGGCTCCCCAAAACCAACAATGGAAAAACATTTCTCTTTTGCATGTTACCCCCTAGTGGGTGTATCTTCCTTACAAAATTGACAACTGCCTGACTGTGAGCCCAACCCCTTCAATTTCTTTTTCCTACATCAAAATTTACAATATTATATACATATATAACTCGATATTTTCTTCTTTTCAATATTCAACTATAAGTAAACTTAAATACGGCTGCCTACCTCCTTCGCCAGTTATTCTTAGATTCCATTTTCTTTTTCGTTCTAGATCTTTAGCTTGCAATTTATTTGGATTTTGGATCGAAGAAAAGAGATCAAAGTATACATTGATCCCTTTTTGATTCTCTTTCTTAATTCTGGTCCTCATGGAAACTTTTATATATATGGGAAAACGGGGGCCTAAGATTATAGTGCAACTTCCAATTTAGATTCAAAAGATTCCGTACACAAGACATAGCAGGGATAATACAGTAAATCGTACAAGTTCTGGGTTTTTGTTACGAATTTGAATCTTTCACAAATGTGATGAGCTTCTACTTGATAGCATTTAAAAGCACTATATACTGATTATTTATTAAAAAAATGAAAATTAGATATTAATTATAATTAATCACTCACATGAATGATGTCGATGTATTACCAAAACTTTGATAAGAGTACTGTAGCAAAAGCCTAGATGAAGAAAAGATCCAAGCAGTTTCGTTTTAATAGATGGGAATGATCTGAACTAAAGATTCGGCTCGACTGTACTAAAGATTTAATTAATTCTTAGAAAGGAATGTAAATTTGTATTCATACTACTTTAATATAAATTATATTGGCCACAACCTTATGTAACACAGATAGTCAAAAGCTAGAAAAAAAGAAAATTGTTAGATAATTTAATAGTTCCATATAAAAGAATACCCAAACTATGTCAATGGAAATATGTATTGTTTTATAATGTTTGCTATACCAATAACATGAACCCCATTATTCTTGCACGAAGCAACATCGAAGCATGCAGCTAGTGAAAGCAATTTGATATTAGGTTAATTAATCATGTAGATCTGATCTCATATATATAATTTCTAATGATATTCACATTCTATTTATAATTACTTGGTATTTTGTTGTTATATTTGATTGCTACCATGTGTTAGATACCTCCTAACCTCCTCCACTCACATGCTCCACACCAATATATATCAAATCCCTAATTAATTTACTAATCAATCACTTATTAGTAGATAATATTAATTAGATAGCAATCGAGTATCCTCGAGTTTATTTTATGTTTGAGACTACTTTTAGCATTATCGATTGACAGTCATAATAGATAACGAAAAAAATAACTCTCACTCTATTTTATATGTTTAAAATAAATGCACACATCTAGAAAAGCTTAAGAAACAATTATTAACATCTAAGTAATGTTAAAAATATATTGTTTTAAAAAATAGTGTGATAAAATCTGAATCGTGGTTGAATTATTTGGAGGTATGTATGACTCAAGTAACTCCTTGGCGTATAATGATGTCTCTCTGACTGTCTCTATATATATGTGTGTTAAAAAATGGTAAATAAATTCAAAATAAGTTACAACCATTCGATTGAGTAAAAATAAATTGATGGATATTGAAATAACTTTTTTAAATTAAATTTTTAATTTATTTTAATCTATCTATATGAGTAATTTTTATATGAGTGTACATTAAAATTAATTAAATCAGTGTTTTGTATTTGGGTCATTAATTAAGTATAAGTAATTACTGACTAAATCAAAATAAATTAATATAAATAAATCTAATAATTAATAATTGAGATATTAATTTTTATTTTATCAATACGCCTTTCAAAGAAAATTATATATATATAGATGAAGAAGGAGTATTAAATGTTTCTTATAAAAGCAGATTATCATCAGATAATAGTGCTTGCAACGTAACCAGTATTAAAATGAAGAACAGAATCTGTCGTCTGAATTAACTCCAGCAAGATTTCGACTGACGTAAATTACGCATTTTACGTGGTTTCTGCTTTGCATGTGTGGATTGGATGATGAAAACGTCCAACGTTTTGTCTGTCACATGAATGTCTTGACTTTTCAAAATTATATTCAAAGAGTTTAAAGAATTTTGACCTTTGAAAACATTATTTCTACTTTCTAGTCAAAGAGCTGAATCAGCCCAATCTATTAGCCCCCTATAGCCTGCTCAATAGACTATCCTTTTTGTTGCAAAATTTCAAATTCTATTCCAAGCAAACTGACATGACACATTTCCACTTTTTATTTTTATTTTATTTTATATTTTTGTTAATTTCAATATTGTATGTCTATTTCCAATCAAAACATCTGCATTAACATACACAATTTTATCATTGATATAAGGGCAAATTGCATAGGAGCCCTAAGATTTGTTAAAATTACATAAAAATGACGATGTTTGAATAACTCTCACTGTCACTATCTGAGATTTCAAAAACTCAACACATACCTCTCATGTCATCAACTAACCATTAGTTAATGATTTTAAGTCAAAATTATAAAGAGTAAAATGGTCAATTTACGGCTAATAGATATTCTAATTAAAAATAATAATATTTTTAATTACTAAAATAATAATATACTATTTTTTAAAAAAAAAATCTCCTTTATCACCTACCTCTTATCATCTTCCTCATCTCCAATTTCATATTCTACATTCATCAAAATCATCATCTCCATCATTTTCATCAAACCAGTGTCACCCAAATTAAACATCAACATCAAACCAAATATCTCCTAAATTAATAATAATAATAATCAAGTTTATACAATTTTTTCTTTAAATAAAAAAAAAAATTTGGAGATATCATTGTCATCTCTAATCAGTCTCCATTATTAGAAACTGGTCTTCGACAGTGGAAACTCTCTGGTCTCCATCGTCGGAGACCAATGTTGGTCTTCTCACTGAAGACCAGGTCTCCAATGATGGAGACCTGTTTTGGCCTCCGTCACTAGAGATGCGATGGAGTTTCCATCGTGTCTCCAGTGATAGAGATCAGTTGGTCTTCATCGTTGGAGACCTAGCTCTCCAACGATGGAGATCAGGTTCTGGTCTCCGACAGTGGAAGCCAGTTTTCTGGTCTCCCTCGTCGAAGATTGGTCTTCTATGGAGATATGTTTTTAATTTTTCTATATTTTTTTTGTTTTTTAATTAACTTAAAAATATTTTTTGACATAGTAAATTAAAAATATATATTGTATTAATTTTAAATTTATGAAAAATAAAATGTTGACTTTAAATTTAATTTGAAGGGTTTTTAGTTTTTTATATTTTTTATCGTTGATCGTGAGAATTTAACCGTGGTTAACTAATAGTATGAGAGGTTTGTGCTAGAACTTTAGGAGAGGTCAATTTGAGTTACCTAAATATCATCATTTTGTGTAATTTCACCAAACCTCAAGGTAGGTTTGTGCAATTTGCCCTTGATATAATAAAGTTTAAATTTAGGGAAATTATCAAAAGTGCCCCCAACTTTGGTGCTATTCTCCATTATCCACCCAAGTTTTGTAGTAATCTCCAAAATCCCCCTTTTATTACATTATGTTAGAAATTGAAATTCCTTTTTATACCTTTCATATATATAATAAATTGTCCTTTAACCATAAAAATATTTATGAAATATTAAATTTAAAAAATTAAAAATTAAATTATTACTTCAATTGCAAAAATTATAATCAGAATCTATACAATTACTACTGAGATATTTACTTTGCTTCGAAATCGGAATGAATTAATTACAAATTATAAAAATAACCTTGATTAAAAGTATCAAAATAGGTTTTTTTTTTTTTTTTTTTTTTTTTATAAGGAGTATAAAAGACTTTTAACTTGTAAAAGAGAATGTGAATAATATTCTCAAGCGAAATGGGGGCAATGAAATTCCCATCCTACAATCCCAAATTCATGTAGGACCTCCAATTTCACTTCCATTTCAAATTAATTTTAGAACAAATAAACACTAACAATTATTCTCATGCCCTAATCCATTAAGCAAATACACAATAAACCCCAACAAACCCAACAATTATCGCTACCTCTAAAACAACACTACACCCTATATAATGAACACACCACCAATTCACCACCACACCACACACCACCCCCCCCCCCCTCCCTAAATCAACACACTAGTTAACTACCACCAAACCCTTAACTCAACAAACCAACAAAGCACCACCACTTCCAAATTGACACCATTATTACCACCCTCAAATCGTTGCTAGTAAGTCAACCCAATCAACCATCCTTAAATCCCTACAAAGCCAGTCAACCACCAATACTAACCACCACCAATCCACCATTACTCCAACAGACCACCACTGATGGAACCCAAAAAAGCAAGCAAATTTAGACGATTTAGAGGAGTCACCAAGGTTTCAAAACATTATTCATGCCTAAAATCACCAATCTTGAAAGTTTTGGACACTAATTGAAAGCAACTGGAAGCAAATTGGAGTTAATTGAGCTTTCAATAATTTGGGCTGAGTTTATTTTAATTGTACCGAGTTTTAAATTAAGTTAGTTTATTTTATTTTAATTAATGTTATTTGGGCTAAAACATTTAATTTAATTTAAGTTCAAGTGAGTGTATTTAGTTAAGTCTAGCTGCTAGGAGAGTAGGGTTTTATGTTAGGGTTTTATTTATTTTCCTATAAAAAGATTTGTAACTCTAAGTAAACATAACAACAATCAAGAACCCGATTATGTTTGATTGAAAGAGTGAATTTTCTCTTCTGTTCATTTTTGAACATGTGATTTTATCAAGTTATACTTGTATGATCACACATAACTTATCTCTCATATTCTTATCTATGTCTTGAGAGTAACATCAATATCATTCTTATTATAATTTTAGTTCTTGATTATCATATATTCAATGAGTCAAAATTCTTTATAATTTTGGTTTTTAAATGACAAAATTAATGGGTCAAAGTTTTCATTATAAACTTGTTTTTATCTTTTTTGGGGTTGTATTTTAATCTGATTATGGGTATTGTGTCTTTATATATGGGGTTCACATCAACCACCACCAAACAAAAAGAAAAAGAAAAAGGAACGTAATAAGATAAGCAGAAAAGAGAGAAAGAAAAAAGCAAGCAATCGAATCTTCTCTGTTGGGAGGAGATCGTTACAGAGGAGATTGAGAGATGATTTCTTTCATAAAGGAGATCAACTTAATCTCCTCGCTTGATCTCCTAAGTGGTGGACCCCACCTAAGCTCAAATGGGGGCATGTGACTCACCTAAATTTTTTGAAAATCAATTAGTTCAAGATATTGGTTGTTAAATATTTTAATATATAAGTATATATTATACATAATATTTGAATTACATATTATCAATGTCACAAAATTGCACTTTTGGCTTGAGGTTTGCCTTATTTTCTCCTTGTCACCATGTTCAATCCCCCACAACAATACAGAAATTTCTCATTTTTTTCCCAAAAAAAAAAAAAAAATGTACCTTGTTATGTTATATATAATTTTAGGAAAACTTCATCTTCATCCCAGAGATATTGAAAAATATCAAGATCTTAAATGTCTTTTGAAAACATTTTTTTTTTCTCTCTAATGTTTTAAAAACACTTTAAAAAAGTCTTTACTATTAGTCAACGAACTGTCAAATGGAAGGTAACTTTGGGCGAGAAGGGTATTATGGTCTTTTCGTGAGGAGAGTTGGGATGACGACACATGTATGGTCATGATTAAAATGATAAAAAAATAAATAAAATTATATGATTAAATAACTAATTAATTAAAAAAAACATAAACTTAACCAGATCATTATCGATCTGGTTACCAGATCGACAACAATCTGGTCATCACCAAATCGTGGTGATCTGGTTCATTACCAGATCATAACGATCTGGATCACACTAGTTCGTAAAAACCCACCACCTACAAACACATACCACTTTTAAAACCTAGACAAATCCACCACCTTTAAACACCCACCACCATCAAAATCAGACACACCCACCACTTTCAAACATGCACAAGCCTTCAAAATTGGATACACCCACCACTTTCAATCACCCAAAACCAAACACCCATCACCAGATCACAAACATCATATCTCACTAGATGCACACCCACTAGATCACACTAGATGATGATCTGGGTTTGAACACTAGATCATTATCTAGGTTCGATCCAGGTCTTTGAACCTAGTTCATGCTGGTGGTTTATGGTCTTCGATTTGGGTTTTTGATGGAATCTTGGTCTAATAGAGATGGGGTAGGTGTTGTTCTGTGAAGGTTTGATGCGACAAAGTCGATTTCAAATGGAGTTTGTATGGTTTTTTGTAATGGTTGTTACGATAGGTAGGAAGAGTTTGGATGGATGTTGCATTTGGGTTAGATGAAGACTAAAAGGTGTTTTGTGATTATGGTTTGAGACGATGGAAGTGTTTTGTGGTGGTGGATTGTGATGATGGCATCTAGGTTCAACAACCCAGGGTGCTCTAATTGAAAATCTGGACCAGATCTTCAAGGCTTCAAGTTGAAGATCTAATCCAAATCTTCAATCTTTTTATTTTTTAATTATTTCTATTTTTTTAACAATTTTATTTCATTTTATTTCATTCTTTCTTGTTTCATCTTTACTATCAATCTTAAAGATTGATAGTAAAGATTTACTGTTAATTTAATTTTTTTATTAAATTAATTTTTTTTTTCAGTTTTTATTTTAAGTTTTTCTTTCATCCATTATCTTTATCTGTTTGGTTTGACCATCAATTGACTTACGGATAGGGACTTTTTTGAAGTGTTTTGAAAACATTAGAGAGAAACAGAGCTGTTTTTTTAAAAAAAAAATTAAAATCTTGATATTTTCTAAAACCTTAAGGACGAATTGAAGTTTCTTCTATAATTTTCAAAATAAATTATATTACAAATATAAGAAGGTGTGTTAGTAGCTTGAGGTCTGACATTCCTTTTTCTATATCACCATTGTTCAATCTCCCACCATAACATAGTTTTGTCTTTCCTTTTTTAGAGTTTTTTCTTTCCTTTTTAAGTTTTTCCCAAAACCACCATAACACATAGTTATTATTATTATTATTATTTTAATTTTAATGCACCACATACATGTTCGATCCCCCACCATTACACATGGTATTTTTTTTTTCTCAAAACAATGCATCGTGTATGGGTTCAAACCATGAAAAGAGATGATAAAATTGCACCGTGAATTATTTTTCTTTTACATAAATTATTTTACATTATAATTATTTTTATCTTTAATTTTTTATTTTATTTTATTTTGTTATAAGGTATTCCCCTTAAAATAAATGTCTGAGGCCAGCACTAGATCTCCTTCACATATTTCAATCTCTTTCTAACTAAACCAGTATCGTTCCACCATCGACTCATCTGCCTAAACATGGAGGTATTTAGAGAGATAGTGAGCAAACGGTTAGAAGAGAGAGAGGGAGTAGATGGTGAGAAGAAAGATAGGGAGATGACAGTGATGGAACGAAGAAAAATTATTTTACTTTATTTTTATAATTTAATTAATTAATTAATTTTTTAGATTATTTTATTTAAAAAATTTATTTTAATGCATTTACCTTTTGGCCCTTCATACCTAACAATAGATTAAATAATTATAACGGAAATGGTAACGAAAGGGGGAAAATGAAGATTATCAAAAATGTTGAGGAGGATTTTAATGAATGTTGTAAAAGATGGGATGTAGAATGAAGAATTCTCCAAACCTTAGGGAGAAGTTGATAATTTCCCTTAAATTTAAAAACTTTACACTGTCATTGTACCCAATATAAGTAATTTGAAAAAAAAAAAAAAAAAAAAAAGGCACTTTGGAAGGCATAAATATTACAATATTCACCACACTATGGCATATAATCCATTGGTAAATCCTATAATGACTAGCATCGGATGCCTTCATCTCAAATCAACTGAGATCATCCTTTTAATATATGTAATCATCTAAGAAAAATAAATCTAATAATGAAAGACATTCTCAAATTGTGATATACAATAACTATGGAGACAAGGCACAGAAATCTCAATTATTGAAATGGACAACGAAGGGACTCATGAGTCCCGCCCTACTGGTTAGGCCAGATATGTCTGTTTTCATAATAATAATAACAATAAAAGATTGCTTACTGCCCTCACCATATAATCTGATCGAATCAAAGGATGGTAAGAGGTTCACTTTCATTTTCTAATTAATCAATGATCTCTTTTAAACAAGCGTCTCTTGTAGCCCATTGTTCATGCAAACCAACATGCTACCACAATAATTTGCTTCCACTGAAAGCACTTTCTTAGCAAAATCCATTTGCAAAGATATCATATATACACATACCCTATAGATTTATAATAAGATGGCGTGTTATTGTTGTCTTGATGCATAAGTTAATGCTATAATGCCTGTCAAGCTTGCATGGTTACGACCCACATGCATGCTGCTGATACTAAAATTAAAGTGTTATTATTGAACTAACAAGAAGAAAAGTCATTCCATGCTGCAAATGAGAGAATAAAAATATACGATTCGTTCTTTTCCATTGGAATTGGAAAGATTATATTTTATATTAAATTATGACGATAAAATTAGTTGTAAGTATAAATTAAGCTAGTGATACAAACTAGTTCGTTCAAGTACACATTAATAAAATCTTATCTAGCATGTCTATTGTCATGCTAGTGGAAGTACAAAAGGGTTGATTATTATCACCATAATCTATGCTACTTTTCATGTTTATTCATAGTAGATGCAAAGATTTGTACGTGTACATAAAATTTAAATAAATAAAGTAGTTTAATTAAATATTTAAATTTTGATTGAGATGATTCAGTCTAGTCACTTTAGTGTTTGTCTAGTCAAGCTATCATCTTCACAATTCATTATATAAATTAAGAGTATCTTCAATACAATTATCTATTTGAGTTAAATTTCTTATCACATAGGATAAATAGATAATAAGGTGCAAAAATCATTTTCAATGCAATTGTTTAACTTAATATGGAGCTATAGGCAAAATTTTTTTAGAGAATATAGATATATGTTTCTTAATTGAGAAACTCTCCTACAAATGTTGACGAGGATCTCTCACTTTTTTCTCTCATCTTAATTGTAAAATATGAAAGGAATCATTGTGTAACATATATTTTATTATGGTTGGTAAAAGAAAAAAAAAATTTGATGTATATTTTGTTTTAGATAATTACATTGGAGATAAAAATATGTTTTTTATGTTTTTCCAAAGTGGATATATATTAAAAAAAAAAATGATGTGTCACTAATAGAAACTTAAAAATGTATAATAGCATTAGAGATGCTCTAATTAAGACTTTTAATTAATGAAAAGTCTAATCACTTAAATGTATAATTGGAGATGCTCTAACTTGATGTGTCACTAATACAAATTTAAAAATGTATAATAGCGTTAATAGAAACTTAAAAATTTATAATAGCATTAGTAGCCCACTAATCCAATTCATTTTTATATATCCACTTCAGCAACCCAGCCTAATGGATTAGTGCAATGTCCTAACAAAGATGCTAAATATATTTATGTTGGTTATTGAGTATACTTACATCGTCAATGAGAATCAAGTGTATACAACAAGTATAGGAGATAAACTTGACTGATGGTGTGCACATACATTCGGATCACCCTTGCTATGTGAATGAGCCGATTACTCGTACGAATGGTTACTCATGCTATATAGATCGATTTGAGTTTGTCACGTGTATGGCTATGTCCACTAAAGCATCTCTCTACATATAGATGAGGCATTTGAGATTGTGGTTTAAAATCAGTGTTGATCCCTTCTCTAAAATCTCAGTTAGTTTTCTTTTTTTCTTTTTTCTTTTTTTTTTTTAAGTTATAATTAATATTTGAAATTCTTGTCATTTTAACTTATTATATGCAGAAAATACCCTGTTCTAATTGATAATTACTAGAGAGATATTAAGCTTACCACACATCCATGAACATCATTATATCCACACAAATCGTGCACCAACAGCCAGAAATATTACTGCTCTAGACATCGTTTACTTTTTGCTAAGACAAATGCAATTGATTCATTTTCTTTATAACTAGGAATTGAATGACAATTAACTTGTTGGAATCAACAGCAACAAAGTTTGGCCATCGATTGCCAGCCGCACCATAACAAATACGGAGCTTGTTGATAAGAGGCTAGGAGCCGCGCGAGTTTTGTGGACAAGTGATTTCCTTATGGGAATTGTCAATTAATTGACAAACACGTATCAGTTAGTGCTGATGATTCTTCTCTGTTTAGACCACTCTCTCCCTACATTCTGCAATTTTTACATGTTTGATGGTGCTTTTAAGGAATTGAAAGCATTCCTTTATGTATTTGTTTTTTATAATTTGATGAAGACATTAAAGTAATAGGGTGTAGAAACTTTTTGAAGACTGAAGAATAACTAAAACTTGAAATCTGATTACTGAAACTTAAAATCTGAATAACTTGTTTCATTTTTTTTTCTTACCTCCTAATATATTGTAAATTTTGTTTTTTGTTTTTTTTACATATTTTTTTACTATTTATTGTTATGTAATTTTAATTAATTTAATACAAACAATTGAAAATAAATAATTTAATAAACTCCAAAACATTTTTGTATGGCTGCAAGGTGGGCCTAAGAAGAAGTGGACATGTCAGCGTGGCAGGAACATGACACGTGGTATATGATGTAGACTTCGAGCAACGATAAAGTTATGTAAGCCAAACTATACAATTAGCACAATGAATCATTGAAGGCAAGAAACTCACTTTCTATGATCACGAAGACCTCAAATTCGACAAGTAAGTTGAAGGAATTCGAAAGCAAGAAATGCTAACTGTCAAATGAACTATTCACCTTTGAGGGAACTATTTTAATAAGTCAATGAAAAATGTCCAATATGCAACGAACTTCTGTTAGCACGAAAATGATAAAGTAACGAGTGGCAAGTACTATCGCATGCATTGCAACACCTAAAAAGTAAGTTATTATCTCCTTATAAAACTGTTTTTATAATTCATTATTTAGTCAAAGTGAATTACCAGACTTTTAGTGAGGTAAACTGATTTTAGAAAAATAAATACTGACTTAATCATTGAATGGTACTTCCAGAGACAATCTTTGAATCATCTTAATGAAGATTTTGCTTGTTTTGTAGGTGGGAGTTATAGCAAACAATCTAGATAAGAATCTATACAAAGATCAAGATATTCCAAAGTTAACAAGGATCTTCGTACGACATTTCGCGCTACAACAATTTTTATGTACATATTAATATTATTTTATTCATAATTAAAATATGATTAAAAAATATATTAGCATTAATCATATTTATATATTTAAATATATTAATATACTTAAGAAAGCAATTAGAAAAATAAATGTTTAAATTGAAAAATAAATACGATAGTTTAATTATAAGACAATTTGAGATGAGAAAAATATATTTCTTGTAAGTATTAATAGAAAAAAGAAAAAGAAAGAAAATTTGAATAATATAAAATTAAGAGAAAATTTCAATAATATAAAATTAAGATAAATTTGGAAATATATTATTTTGGGAGGATAGACTTAGTATAGAATCTTTTAAATATCTTTCAGTGATTTATAATTAAGTGAAATGTAAAAATTCTCTTTTATTTTTTATTTTTTATTTTTCTGTTGTTTGTAAGTAGTTTTAAGTGGTTTAACAACTTTAAAAAATAAACGAAAAAATTTAATCAATGTACTTCAATATTATTAATTAGAAGTGGAAAAAAATGAACAACCTTTTAGTATTGGAATATAAAAAAGTGGGGGTGGGAAGTAAAAGATTAGTTAGCTCATATATATAAAATGTGAAGTATATTGTGCACGAGTCAAGATCGCCTATTGTACGGACTTAAGAGTTGAAGTAATTTCGTGTTTTTTTTTTTTTTTTTTGGGTGTGTGTGTGTGTTGTTTTGTAGTGCGAATATCATGTTAGTTTTTTTTTATTAATGATGGTAAGTAAAGTCATATAAATTTAAATATAAGTAGATATAACAGCATTTTTTGATGGTTAGATAAAGACGCTTTTATCTTGACTAAAGTTGTAGGTTTCTTTCGTTTCAATTAGAGATAATGAGTCTAAAATCACTAAAGTGTAAGGCTTTGGACAAAAGAATCTAGTATATTTGATGTATGTTGAATTGGATCACGTGAATAAAACCATTTATAAAATAATGTAATTCACAATAAAGTAATGAAATGTCCATCTTAATCCTGAAATAAATAATCTAATTTACAATTATAGATTGTAATATTTGAGCTATCAATGAGTAATGGTCTTTAAAAATTAAAAAAAAAAAAAAAAAGGTAATGGTACATGTGTCCTAATTTTATGATAGTTTGGTATTGTAGTTTACTAATTATAAAGAACGTATATGTATAATTATCGAAATCATGACTCTTATTTTTTAATAAGAGTAAACATCGTCTTATAGGTCTTACATGGTCTTACATTAATATTGGCCCCAAGTATTCAATAATTGTTATTAAAGTATGATTTATTGTGAATTCAGATTATCTATTAGATGTAGACAGTCTTATGAGATAAAATAATTGGAGAAGTGAAATGACTTAACACATCGAGATTATTTATGTTTTTCATGAGGATACATGTTCCCATAAATTGATTTAGGATATAATGTATATAATGTATTTAATATGTATTTATTCTATTCAAAGAGCGCAATTTTAGTTTTGTAGTGAAATAAACTAAAATTAATAGATTGAGATCAATTAATTAAGAGTTAATTTAGATTTGAACCTAGTAAATTCGAGCTTGAGAATTGAACAGCCTGATTGGTACCCAATCTACATGATTTTGTATGATTATCTAAAGAGTGGCGATACTTCCACCCCTCAAAAATTGTATGTACCTCCTAAATTAGCTTTTTTTTTTTTTTTTTTTCAAGTATATAATATTACTCTTGAGTAAAATTACTAAAAGGGCAAATATTTTATAAATATACCCACCAATTATTAATTAAAATATCATTTATATCTTAAACCTTTTTTATTTTTTCAATCCCTAATTTTTTTCCTTGTTACTCTTTGAAACCCTAACTTTTCTTCATAAAAAATTGCAAGGTCTCCAATCTTTATATAATCGTAATTTAATCATCAAAAATATTATCAAACATTCAATCACCATATTAGCATTTTTCATTCTCTTATAAGATTTTTTCATAAACCAAACAAAAAAGATCACTTCTTTCTTCCAATTTCTTCATCATATCAACAAACAAATAAAAGAGTATATTTTAAATCATCCAAAAACTACTTATCTAAATCGATATTCATAATTCATCATTAAAAAAAAATGTTACTTAAGGTTCTATAAAATTAGTTGATATCATTCATACAAGTCTTATGATATAAATGAAAAATTAGGGTTTGAGAGAGAAAAAATGGTTAATGACTTTAATCATAAAAATTAAAAATGGTTCATCATCAAACCCTAACTTTAATCATCTCCAATCATTCATGCAATCCTAATTTAATTAAAAATTAACTGATAATTATTCATGTAAGTTTTATGATATAAATTAAAAATTAGGGTTTGAGGGAGTAAAATAGTAAAATAGATATTACTTTATATAAAAATCTCTAATTAAAAAAAAAAAAAAAAGTTAATGGGTTGAATGAATTTATCTTACATTACTTGCTTGGTATAGGGTTTATTCCATGCACAATGAAGGTGTTACAAAAAAATAAATGGTAAGATAGAAATTTCCTATTAAGTGATAATAAAATAATTTATACTAAATCTATTTTTAACACATATTATAGTTTGTTTCTGGTTGACTTAAGGGGTGTATTTACAAAAATATATACAATAAATTAAGAGAAAATGGTAGTCTTGATATTAAATGAGGTTTAAAAATAAATTTGAAAATTTTTAAATTTTTTATTGGGTGTACAAATATAAGGGGTGTACATATCATTTTTGAGGGGTGGAAACATCGCTACTTTTATCGAAAGTTGGATTATTGGATTCACTAATTGGACTTAACTGGAGAATATTTTAATGGGCTTGGGCATCCCAAGATATGGGATTGGTAGACCCACCAGGCATGCATATAAAGTGGCCGAATGGTTATATTTGGGCCAATGTGTCCACTCGACCACTTATTGCTGAAAAGTGGGGCGGCCGAATGGCCATCCAAGGGCATGGGGTGGCGATTGGCCATCTAAATTCATGGGGAGTAAGAAAACTAAAAGATAATAGATATTGGATTCCTAATTGGAAATATAACTCCTAAAGATAATTATGATATTTATTTAATGAGTTCAAATAAGAAATAACATAAACTTAAATATTAAATTAATTCATTATTGAATTATTTGGTAATTAAGAATTCTAAAGAGGAAATTATTAGTTTTGTAGGAAACCAATAAGATTTGAAACTCTCTTTTCTTGGAGAACTATAAATATGTAGATCTTGACAAGAAAAATAGATTTTTAGTCTTTTTACTGACTTTCGAGTTATTCATCAAATTAATTGACTTCATACACACAAAGCTTAGATTTTACTTTTCTCTCCATTAAACTTCTGGGGTTTGATTATTTTCTTAGTTTTGTAGGGATTTTCTTTATATTTCGATAATTCAAGAACGGAGACCACACTTCAAGGATAATCAACTTTAGTTGAATTAGTAAGATGCATCTTCTGCCTTAACCATAAATTATAGACTTGATTCATGACTTCTTATTCAAATATTAAATAAATTATGATAGTTAAAAATAAATAATTCTTTTTTTTTTTAATTGCTAAGTTAATTATATTAATATATTATTATCTCCATTTAATTTCAGACCAACTATGTTGATTTACTTAAATGCTAATAAAGTTTGAAAAAACTGATTAATGAAAATGAGTAGAAAAAACCAAACTATTATTTGTTGAGGAAAATATATTATTTTGTGTTTAGAGGAAAATCTACCACCCTTAGACCCAATTGAAATTGGACAATGCAACTTAAAATCAATTGGGCCCCCTTTAGGCCCAATTGAAATTGGGTTGCCCAATTTGTAGTCAATTGGTCCGAAAGGAGATTTGTGAGAACGAATCCAAGAAGAATACCTAAAACCCAATTGGCCCCCAGAAGAAAAGGAGCTAGAAAGGGTCAAATTGCCTTAACAAAAGGGTAGGAAAATGACTAAAGAAGGAGAACAACTTTCAAATGAAAAATGATCCCCTCCGATCAGCAAATCTCCCCCACATCACTCAAAATACAGCCCTAGTGTCAAGCTTAACACTGACATAATACAAGGTCAGCAGAACCCAATGAAAAGAAAGGCCTATAGAGGGCCATATGTCCTTCCAACAAAGCGAACTAATAAAAAGGTAACATGTGTCCCCTATGTCTGGCTGGTAAGAGAGAGGCAAGGGGAGCAAGAAAGCAACGGAACATAGAGAAGACACGTGACAAGGAGTAGAGATGGAAGCAGAAGGGATGTTGGTGAAGAGTTGACCGCACCATGGGATGAGAAAGTGACCAACAAGCCCTTTAAGTTATGAGAAACAACACATGTAAGGAGATAACTGTTCATCAAAAGGTAAGCAATCTACGAAAAAAGCGTAAGATGTTCTAGTATGCAAGGAGATTCCTCTGGGAGAGATCCTCACAAACATTAGGTTATGTCATAAGCTCATCTAGTCATATATCGTTCTTCTATTTTACTAAAATACCTTCCTAAAAATCTCTTGCCTTTGAGCTAAGAAACTTCTCTAAAAAAATCAACCGACTTGAGCGTCGAAGGATTTTCGTCGGTGAAACACTAGCAACCGCTAACCTCCATTCCTTGTTTTGTTAGTGGAACTAGGGGAGGAGAGAATGACAGGGGTGGAAATACGCCTATCTTAGGGGAAGGAGCAATTCGACCAAGGGAACAGATCCCCTCAACTGGACGGACCTTTGGAAGCAAAAAAGAGGGAGGCCTTGAATATTTGAGTCCTTTATCAATAACAGTTTGTATCATTTGTAATAAGGTCTCAGATATTTGAGTCTCTTATCAATAACAGTCTGTAGCATCTACAATAGGACATTGAATACTTGAATCATTTACTAACAACAGTTTGTAACATCTACCTAATGATTCCATCCCTTGAGGGGCCCTTGGGAACAACATAGGAGTTCATCTTTAGATTTTATTCAATCCTCGAATTCAATTTTACTCTTGATATAATTCATGTGATCAATTTTAGCATCAACATTTTGAGAAAGTTGGAAGATTAATTTTGAACATTTTCCAAGCTAGCTAATTTTTACCATTAAATTACCATATATAACACCAAATTTCAGTTTATTATAACCATTTAAAAGAAACTAGTTTCGACCAAAAAGGAAAAAAAAAAAACATTTAAATGAAACTGACTCGTTGATTGATTCCTATCCCTTTTAAGAAGAAAAACAAAAATTAAAAAATAATAATAATAATAATAATAAAGGCATCAGAGTAGATGAACCAACTAGTCCCTTATGAGGCCAGAATGGAATACTGGTCAAAGTAAACCCATCAAAATTTTATTGCCGGTACAAATGTCCAATCATAGGATTGAAATATGATTTAGGCAAGCTCTGTTGTCCTTTGCTTATAAGTTATAATGAAAATTAGGGTAATTGCACAACTTTAGGTGAAATTACAGACAGGAGTAACTTTTGCTTTTACTATATAAATATCTCCACCAGTTTATTAATTGATGTATTGAGTAATGACTCGTTTAATGTTCGAAGGGGAAAAAAAGTAAAATTGTTAGTAAATGAGCTCCTTAATAAGTAGACCAATCAATGAATGAAAATAAATATATTAATTTAAAATCTGTAATAAATATAATTATCCTAATTCTCCCTCCTATTACCCTGTTAGTTTAATTTCCTCACTTTAACTCTCCCTCCTGTCTTTCTTCTCCATTTATCTTCCCGTTCTTCACCTTTGATATGATCAATTCTATAATGTGACTCTCTCTTTTTTTCTCTTTTATCATTGTTTTCTCCTCACATGGATGACTTTGGTGGGTGTTTAAAGTTTTTATGTAATTATAGAACTGTTTAAAATTTATCTTAAATACTTTTGTCTCCAACTCTCATCCATTATCCATATTCTTAATCAAAAAATAAACACAAAAATTAATAAAACAAAATAAAATCAAAAAGAAAAAATATATATGGCTAACTAGATCTATTTGTAGACTCATAAAAAATCTGGTAAATTGAAACCTCAATTTAAAATTTTTCTAGTCTTAAATTAAGAAAAATAATGCATTTGATTGAGGTTTCATGAGAGATTTTTTTTTTTTTTTTTCATTTTTTCATTTTTTCTTTTTGAAAAAAAAAAATATAAAGGGAAAGATAAAAGATCAATGAAGAGAGCAAAACAGTGTGGTTAACTTACAGCTGTGGCTTGTCAAATCAACTTTTTTACCACGTACAAGGATAATTTACTTCTTTCTCACTTATAGTTAGATGAGTCATCAATCAAGATGGAAGTCAAGCGAATTTTTGGTCGTATTTATGTTATTAAATCAAGCATAATTTTTAGGTGCAAGTGTATCTAAAGTTAGAGGTGTTAGTGTAATTTTAACCCTATAAATTATCATATAATTTTTTTAATTACTTGAAGAATTACTCTTTCAACAATAAAGAGTAGATCTGATAGCTGTGTAAGGGAAAAAAAAAAAAAAAAGAATTGTACATGAGACCAATGATTTAATTGATATGTAGCAATTTGTAGTGAGAATAAAAATTAAAATGTGTTTTGGACACCTTTCCCTTAAATCAAATGATGTCATTTGACTTGATTTGGACAGATTATAAACACTTATCCTAAAAGCCCTCAGTAAGGGTGCTGGAGTGATAAAAACAACCCTTTACTCATGTCTATATGTTAGGGCTCAAAGCGTATCCGTCTCACTTAATTTATAAAAAGTTTTTTATGCTATATGAGTTGTCTTCTTTCATTTATGAAAATAATAGTTCCATTCAAATTTTAAAGTCTGAATTTAATTGATCTCGATAATACTTTAATACGATATTAATGAATAAATGAAAGAAAATAGTAAATGATCCTTCGATCACATCTAGCCCAATTGTACTTTTTCATTCGACTTGTTTACCAAACATCCACGTATTATATTGGTATTGGATAGCCATCCCATTCCTATTTTTTGTTGCTTTTTAGCTTATCAATTATTTTTTCTCGCCAAACTTCAACGCACGTAGTTTCCTTTGTTTTCTCAGACAAAACTGAGAAAATCCACATTAGTTTTCCAACAAAGCACATTATTAATTATTCATATATATATATATATATAAAACTTGCAACCCCTTACAGCAGTCCCCTCCATCTCCTTCTACAATATGAGTTCTTCTTCTCAAAACTTGCTCTTCATCACCGTTGTTTCGGTTCTTTTCACCGTTGTTGCAGCTTGCTCTAATGGACAGTGCAGGGTTTGTGGCTTTTTTTTCATTATATGTATTTCTAATTGTTATTGCAACTGGTTTCATGAACACATTATATATGTGGATGTAGTTACTTGATGGGTGCTCTACGGACGGAGATTGCGAGGCCGGACTCTATTGCTTCTCTTGCCCGGAAGGATTTTCAGGTTCAAGATGTGTAAGATCAACCATTACAGACCAATTCAACCTCTTGGTATGTAATTTTCTCTCTGCACTCTTATGTCATTAGATGATCCGTGAGAAGAATATTTGATGATTTATGGTACTTCATTACTCAACAAGCAATTGTTGGATCCAGATATTGGAGCACTTTAAACAAATAATAGTAATATTAATAAAATAAAATTATAATAAATTATAAATTTTTCATTTTAGTGAACTCCTAATCATTGGTATAAGGGTTTGAAGATATAACTGAAAATTGAAAATAAATAATACACCAAATCAAGAACATATAATGTTAAACATTTATAATTATAGAGTATAAGAAAAAAACCAAAACATGATTTTTACTAGTCGATATAAAGAAAAAAAAAGTCCTAATTCTCGATTTGAAGTTACATAATATTTACTAAAATTGCCAGAGATCAAATTACTTTGAATTCAATGTACATATAAGCAATTAAGTTTATGATATAATGAAGCTTAGGCAAATAAAACATATCTTTTCAATCAAGAAATTTTGTATTACTTTATTAATTTCAAAGAGAGTAAAATTAAACAAACAAAAACATGAGAGGAAAAATCCATTAACAAAATTTGATATAACAAATTAAATTTTGAAATTTTGGGATTTATTAATTATATTTATGAGTCAAGGTAAAAATATTACATTTAAAAAAATTAAGAAAATACTAAATATATAGAGATAAAAGTATGGTTGAAAATAAATTAAGCTATAAAAATTAATATTTTATAAAGATAAGAATGGCAGATATAAAAATAAAATGGTAAATTTAGAATTATACATTATAATTTAACAAAATTTTACTAATTCTTTTAATTAAAAAAAAATTGAACAAAATTTTTCAAAAAATCCGCCAGCGTGACAGT
This sequence comes from Nephelium lappaceum, assembly GCA_021234005.1. Taxonomy (NCBI): domain Eukaryota; kingdom Viridiplantae; phylum Streptophyta; class Magnoliopsida; order Sapindales; family Sapindaceae; genus Nephelium; species Nephelium lappaceum. Next base: position 12,281,674 of record CM038011.1, on the reverse strand, counting down.
TGAGGTAGTTTCTAGGAAGGTCACAACTTGCATGTAAGTTGTGGCGTGGACAAACTATGATGAAAGTGACCTACGATTTGGACACATCACATAATTGGATTATTAGTTGATTAACGAACATCTCCCTGTAATACAATTAACCCATGGTTTGGCAATTGGAATACAAAAATTAGCTGCTTTCTTTAAATTATTCTTATATATCAATTTATGAGATTGCCATATGTAACAATACATGTGTATATTTGTGTAATAATACTAAAGATCCCGCGTTTTGTATATATTTTACATTATGATAAAAGGGATAGTAATTAATGAATCCATGTATATTAATAATATTTTATATATATGTAGTAATACTCTTATTTTTTATGTGAAATAAATGTTGTTTTGATATTTAAATTTTAAAAATTTCCAGTATGAGATTATGTGGTATTATTTTAGTGTTAGATTTTTTTTTTTTAATTAAAAGGATTCTAATGTTTTTAAATCCCATGATTGTGGGATTCTCCGAGTGGGTGAAATTGGACTTCTTACTCCTTTTATTGAAAAATTTAGGATAAATTTAGTTTAGATCCCTATATTATTTCAAAACTTTATGCTTTTAATTTTGTATCAGTGTTTTACTCTTGCAGTCTCTCATATTCCCAAAAAATATATATATTACTGTAGTCCTTACAACCATGATTTTAACGATCAACTATGACTAAAAAAATTATAAAAAAAAAAATGTCTTACCTTTACGTTAGAAAATTAGGTTACCATTTTACCCTTTTAAAATTTTAATTTAAAAAAAAACACACTTTAGATTTTCAATCATCCATCATGTTGAGATGAATGATAGAGATTCAATTATATCCAAAAAAACCAAAATTAAAAATAAGAATAAAACTAAAAAAATGATGTATTTAATATTCACCATCAATCTCATAGATAGACGATGAATCCTAATAGAATAAAAAGATCTTGTCAAAAGAAGATTTCCGTTCAAATTTGACCCAGATTGATTTCTTGTGTCATGTGAGGGTTTGTCCAACATTGTTTCTAACTTCGTTTGAAATATTGTTCAAATTTATGTTTTCTTTACTTCTATTCTTACATATAATTTGCATATATTTTCTTTTCTTATCAGTATGATTTATTACCAAATTCAAACTACTAAGTTTGTTTCATTTTTGTTGACTTTTGAATGAATAGAACAATTCTCTGCCTTTAAATAAGTACGCATTCTTGACAACCCACAATTCATTTGCCATTGATGATGGAAAGCCTCGATTGACCTTTACAAATCAAGAAGATAGTGTCACCCAACAGCTAAATGTATGATTCTCTTATCCGTAGCTACTCTTTTCGGTTATTTTTGTTTTCTATCACTTTACGAACTTATTTATGTACAAATTTAATTATGTCATCAAATTAAACTTATAATAATATTGATATATTTGCAGAATGGAGTTCGAGCCTTGATGCTAGATACTTACGATTTTCAAGGAGACGTTTGGTTGTGTCATTCATTTGGTGGAAAATGTCATGAATACACTGCTTTTGTATGTTACAATTTCGTTTCCTTATGGACTAATTTTAGATTTCAAGTTTTATTTTTATTTTCTTTTACTCGGGTATCTTTAACTCTAAACAAAAGTGAAAAGATTTTTACAAATGTAGCTTTTAATCTGGATAAATTTATAAAAGTTTTTCTTATTAAATTTCAGTAAACTTTTACACTTGAATGATTTAATTATAGATGTAGTCATTTGGGTTTTTTTCTTTTTATTTTTTTATTTTTTTTAAATTTTTTTATGGGTAACCTCATCACCTCTTCTATAAGCAAATGTACATCAATAATCTTCAAACAAGTTTCTAAAATAATTTTATAATTTCGAAAAGATTTTGGACAAATTAGAAAGTATTTAAATCGTTTGCATTTAAATTTGGTCATTTTTTAATGTTTACTAAATAAATTATATGTATTAAGTAGGAACCAGCTATTGACACAATGAAAGAGATTGAAGCTTTCATGTCAGCAAATCCATCAGAAATTGTGACATTGATTTTGGAAGATTATGTTTCAGCTCCAAATGGACTGACAAAGGTGTTCACTGATGCTGGATTGATGAAGTATTGGTTTCCAGTCCAAAATATGCCCAAAAATGGTGGAGATTGGCCACTGGTTAGTGACATGATTGCCAATAATCAGAGGCTACTTGTATTCACTTCAATTAAATCCAAAGAAGAAACCGAAGGAATAGCTTATCAGTGGAACTACATGGTCGAAAATCAATGTATGTAAGATATCACATCCTCACGATTACAATTACATTCCAATTTTGTTTTTAAACAATTTTAATTAGAGAGTAGCAATAGATTCTATTTAAAACAATTTCGGCAATACCTAAATCATTGTTAAAGGTACAGTGAATGTGTTTCATAAAATTGTAGATGGAAATGGAGGAATGCATGCTGGAAGTTGTCCAAATAGGGCAGAATCATCAGGACTTGATGATAAGAGTAAATCATTGGTGTTGGTGAATTACTTTGAGAGTGTTCCTGTGAAGCAAACCACATGTGAACATAACTCAGCTGATCTTATTAACATGCTTCACACTTGTTATGCTGCTGCTGGCAATCGATGGGCTAATTTTGTTGCTGTTGATTACTACAAGGTATTATTATTATTATGATTATTATTATTAGGTCAAAGGACCAAAATGATATAAAATATAGGGAGTTAACATTTTTATTCCATCTAATTATTTTTAACATTTGAGTCCCAATAGCCATATAATTAGACAAAAATGCCCTTTGGACAGAAAAACTTAACTTCATCTTCTCTAAACTTTCATCATTGGAATTCTTCTTCGTCCAACATCTTCTTTGTTTGAAGAACTTCCTTCTTTGTTTAACATCTCTTCTTCTAGTACTTCTTCCTCTTTCTTCTTCTTCTTCTTCTTCTATTTCTTTTTCTCTTTCTTCTTCCATCTCTAGCGAGGAGTTCCTCACTAGAAACACATATTTGCACTAATAACAATAGAAAAATTGGTGAGTCATGTAGTGTGACTCACACAAGTTTTTCTAGTGTTATTGGTGCAAATCTGCAAGATGAAAGAAGGAAAATAAAGAAGAAAGAAGAAGAAGGAAGAGGAAGAAGAAAAAATGAAAGAAGAGAGGTGAGTGACATTGAATAGAAAAGAGAGAGATTTTGATGATAAAAGTGATTGAAGAAGATCTTCGAAGGTTGAAGAGAATGAAATTTTGAGTTATAGCTTTGAGAAAGTCAAAGGGTATTGTTGTTCAAAAAATTATAAGTTGGGATTCAATTGTTAAAATTATTGGGAAAGGACTCAAATGTTAAATGACTAATCTTTTGTGCCATAGTGTCACATTTTCAGTTATTTTATTAACTTTATTACTTATTTTTTATTTCCTACTTCCCCTCTTGCACACCTAAATCGAATTAAGTTTGTTATTTATCTTTTTGTTCCTATAAGAGAGCGAGAGAGGTTCCATATTACCTTATTATAAAAAGAGTGGGGAAGATATATCTTTTCTTGTGGTTGTGGGAATAATTACTATTAGACCACCATTATGGTGTTTGAATTAGGTAAATTACAGCAAAACCATACTATGTATCAACATTCAATACAAAAAAAAAAAAAAAAAAAAAAAGAGAGAGAGAGAGAGAGAGAGAAAAAAAAAATCCCTGAATTTGTTCCCTTTCAATTATATGTTTTTGTTTACCTATTTATTATGTAAGATGTTTTATAACCCTTGCTGTTCCACTATTGGGTTTCTATTTATTCCAAAATCAAATAGTTATTTCAATTCAATCAAAACTCTAAGGTCTCATATGGCTCATGGGATGGGATAGGATCTAGTGAGATTGGATTGGATTTCAAAAAATTATTTTTCTTTATTTGATGTAGTTTTAGATTAAATTAAAATTACATTATATTATGTTTAATGTAGTTTGAGATTGAACTAGATTAAACTTATATTAAATAGTTCATGTAATGCAATTGAAGAGAAAGAGAAAAACGAAAATACAATAGAATAATAAATTCATTATATGAAAAGTAGTTGAATAATTTTGTTGGTTAAAAGTAGCGATGACATCGGGTAAGGTTCAAGTGTGTTTGTCAAAATCCATATTTGAACCAGCCACACTTTTTTTTATCCATACCCATTAAAGTTTTGTAGGAACGGGTATGGACCCACGGGTACTAGTGGACGCGCGGGTACACCTATGCCCATCGCATAGAAAAAAAAATCCTCAAAATTCCTTTTTATCTAATCTGGGTTTCACTCTATCTGTAAAATCCTGATAGGTTTTTACTTCTAAAAATTCCTCTCATCCTCTGTTTCCTTACAAAAAAAAAAAAAAAATTGGTCCTAGTAAGTTAAACCCCTCCAAACACAAAGCCACCCCAAACTTGAGTGAACATCAAAGTCACTGTGAGTGTAATGGATGTAGGAGTGACGGTATAGCCATTGTAAGTAAACACGTCGTTGAGGTAGGGTGGCATTGGAGGAGGGTGAAAGGATGTGAAGGGTGGGATGGGTGATTGAGAAGTGGGGGCATCTAGGTGCATGACAAGTGAAGGGTGAACTTGCAGGGCGTGCAAGTATACATCCACGTGAAGGATTGCAACTCACAGCCTGTACATCGAGTGCTTAGGGTTGGGTTTTGTGGGTTGATCAATTGTAAAGGATAAAGATAGAGACGATCGTTTGCATTTTACAAGAGAGAGAGAGAGACAATTGGATAATTGACCAGATTAAGGTTTGCAAAATAAAAATTTCATTACATAGACTAGTCAAATGATGTCATTTTGAGTAGTGTATACAAAATAATAATAATAAAATAAATTTATTTTGTTTTATGTAGGTAAACGGGTTTGGGTATGGTTTTTTTCTCATACCCATGCCGATACCCAAACCTATTATGGGTTTGAAAATGAAGTCCATATCCACCCGTAAATTCATTTAGTCAAATTCATACTCATCATCACAGATAAAAATCTGTGGGTAGACGGATACACGCATGGGTAGAATTGTCATCCCCAGTTAAAACCTAAATTGCTGGGTGGTATTATTAAATCCTACTGTTGTAAGATTTGAAGACACCTGAGATTGTATTAAAGTCCTTGTTTGAACGCGGATTAATGTGGATTCAAGCAAATTTTAATCTCATCTCATTATGTATCCAACTTATCAAATGGGGTCAAAGGGAATTTTCTGATTTCTCCTTATTTATCTATGTTTTAAAGAGCAATATTAGATTTTTCAAATTTTCACCTAAATCGATTTCCAAATGATATGACATATGAATTGTCAACATCCTATAAATCATTAGATGATATGATAATTAATATGATATTAACAACTCAAAAGTCACATAATTTATATATGGATTTGAATAGAAATATTGCTCTTTTTTAAACTATTATAAAAAAAAATAATAATAATAAGTAAATTAATCAGTCTGGCGTCAGTGGAATTTAAGATTTCATTATGCATAGAAAATCCTAGCATATTTGTTTTGGTTGATGCTTGAAACAAGCAATTTACATGCAATTATTTGTTTTTATAAGGAGGATGCCCAGTATTGAATTGGGAGGCGTGCGTATATAGAGAAAGGAAAACTAGAAATATTAAAGAGAAATGGTTTGTTGTGCAGAGGAGCGAAGGAGGAGGATCATTTCAGGCCGTTGATACTCTGAATGGGAAGCTTTTATGTGGTTGTGATGATGTCCATGTTTGTGCGGTAAGCCTCTAATTTACCTTGCAAAAGCATTTTAAAATTTTTATTATCTTCTCTTTTTTCAGTTTAATTATTAATATATTTTATATCAGCATATTTTACAGATAGCATAACTATTTTGTTTTCAAGTTACATTATCCACAAACTTTATCCAAAATTCATATCTATAGAATATAGTAAACTGATATATTATGTCTAAAATATTATCTCATTTAGATGTGAAGCAAAGTTTAGGATAACTTTAACACTTCAGAATTATTTAGAGAGTAATTGGATTATGTGCGTCTAGTTCCAAAGGAACTTCGTTGGACCATATCAAACCCACTAAGAAAATGAGGCTGGGCTTGGGCTTGATTAACAGTGCCACCCTATAAACTCGTGGATATCTGTTAGTTTGCCAATGAGTGGTGACATTGTCACCCCTCAAAACTGGTATGTACACCCCTCTCTATTTGTGCACCCCATCAATTTTTTTAAAAAAAATCTATTATTTTAAGTACACCCCACGTTATACCAAATATGCCCTCAGCAACAGTGAGACCTTGAAGAGAGGCTTCTCTGTCTTCAGTACCATCTTCAACTCTAACAACTGGGTTTTGCAGAAAGAGAGAGAGGGGCAATTCGTACCTGTTCTTCGGACACAAAATTCATCAACCTTATTGGACGTGATGATTCCTCGGCCATCTCAAAAAATCAAACAATTTCAATTCAATTGCGTCAATGTTTCGTCAACTGCAACCAAGCTTCAAGATTTTAGCTTGGGCAAGTTGACAGCATCTGGAATATGATTATTTCTTTGTTTTTTTAGCTTAGTAATAAGATTTTAGCAATTTCTTTGTTTGGTGGATCATGTGGAAGCTAGTAGGACATGCTCAGCTGAGCAAAAGCATACTAGTATGCTTAGAATATCAACAACAACAAAGGAGAGATGTGAAGAAGAAGAAGAAATGAGGGTGCTTGAGTGGGTCTTCTTCTTCATCTCACACCAGACATCTGATTTTCCAAATGCCACTTTCTTTTTTTAAGCTGTTTTATCTTCAACACTTTCCAAGCTAAGGGATTTCATATGGGTATTGCAGAAATATTAACAAATTGATTTAAAGATAATAGTGAAATTTTAAAATATATACAAATTTGGGGTGTACGTACGATTTTAAAGGGGTGGAATCATTGTCACTCTTTGCTAATTCGTAGACACATAAAAAAAAAAAAAAAAAAAACGGTCAACCATCTAGTGTTTGTGTTCTTCAATCTGTGAAGTTTTCTAAACTAAATGATTTATTTGTTGCAGTCTGGATCAACCTCAGGAGCATGCACTTCATAAGAATCAGCACAATCGGAGGAAATTCATTGTCCATTCTGTGCGAAAGTTTTCAAGAAATTAGCATGATCTGTAATAAGTTTCGAGAAGCACAAAGACATTATTACTAATTATTTGAAAAAGTATACATAATATATGCGTAACATATATAAGATACATAACGTGTTGGACCCGCGTTCTGAATATATAGAATATTTATAAAATATTTGAAAAGATATTTAATCTAGAAAAATATTCTTAAAACACATTTAAAAAATTTGGTTAATTAAATAATATAAACTAATGCAAAATGTTTGTCATCATGTGGTCATTCTCATGATATAAAATAATTTACACGAACCTGCAGTAGACACCTAAAAAAATGAGTTTTATAAAAGAATAAGTGCTAAAGTTCAGTGAATGGATATAACTTTTTAAAAATATTTCTAAATAAATAAAAAACAATTCTTAATTATTCATACATAATCAAATCTAAAAATAAAACTGAGCTCAAATCTCATATCATAGTAAAACTGTAAATTTCTATATGAATCATATTTATAACTTTAATAAACATAATCTGAAACTATTATGTGTATAAAACTTCTCTAAAAGTAATAAGAAACCATCTAAATCCATTATGTAAAACGCAAGTGAGAAAATTGTTTAAATCTGATATAATAAAATATTTAGTTAGATATAAATCCTTGAGTAATTCAATACTCCAAAAATCTCTTTTATAAATAATCCCATATCATTTCTTTGCAACTTGATAAAATGTATCCTGCTACTATAATCTATAAAACTTTTTTGAATATCTCTTTCAAGTGACAGCACATGTTTCTCTGGTTTGACCACCATGGTTCAGGCTTCCATTTGATCCCTATTCACGAACTTATGGCTCTTTATGGTTCCTAGTCTTCACCCAACCAATAAAACTTCTTTGAAATCTCTTTCTTTACTTGTTTAACTCAATGTATAATATCTTAATATGAGAATCTACGCCAACTAATACCTAGGAAAATTTATCATACATGGTAGAAATACTCAACACATATGCAAAGCGAGGGATAATATATGACATACACGTGCTAGACGACTCAATAACTCTCTCAACATCTGTCATACATGTGCTGAGCAACTTTAGGACTCACACATATTTAGTCTGACCATGAAAGGGGAGAGTACAACCTTAATATTCTAAAAGACATCTTTATTTTCTTTCTCAAATCTTAAGCAATTTCATTCTATAATATACATAATTCTTTGTTCGAATATACTTGTAATTCTGAATAACTATTTTTATCAAACGTATCGGTATTCTTTTTCAAATATAAAATAATGTTACTTAAAATATTCTGAAAATTTCGTATAATAAACTCAAGTTGAAAATATAAAATCCGATTGAAATTTCTGATATGGATACATATATATGAGTTCATAATAAATTCTCAATTCAATAATAAAATATATTTGATAATCCAAACACATTATTTCAAAGGATAAATATTTCATTTCTAATAAATAATAAAAGCTGAAATATAGACAAACATAATTTAATCATTTCCAATAAATTTTCTAGAGAGAAAAATTTTCGTAAAGTGATTTTCCGACTAGATTGGTCCTTTATAGTGTTCCTCGCCACTTTCTTCTCCTTTTTTTCTCCTATTTTGCCCTTTCTCTTTCTCTTATCAGTTGCTTCTCTAGTTTTAGGGTTTTTAGGATTGGATCCAGATGATATTTGGATCCATTGTTAAAAACCCAATATGGTCGGTACTTTAGGTTGTTAATATTTCAGGTTTGGGCAAAGATCAGCAACTTCAAGGCTCCTCTATGGCTAGTAGTAGGATGAATCCTAGATTGTCTCACCTAGGTTATGATGTACCAATAAGGGATCTCAAGGCTTTATTAGGGTTGATATATTCAAGGCTATGAAAAGAGATCTGCACTGATTCCTATTCTAAGTAGCTGTTTTATAACTGTTGCCATCTGGGTTCAAGTAGGAAGATTTGTATAGTTTATTTTGTATAATTGTTGATTTTCATTTATGTTTTAGTGTTATATGTGTTAATTTGTGTTTTAGATATCATGAGGATTGGCTAGGTTTCAAAAGTGTAATGTAATTTCCATATTTGGGAATCATCTGACATTTCATCTAACCATCCTTATTCGATCCTCTTTTGAGGATGTGATCTAGATGTACATAAGTATACTCTGGATGTCCCAAATTTGGCTGATTATTGGTGCTTGTATGTTTCTGGTTCCCAAATTTGGGAGAATATTAATGAATTTTCAATATTTAAAAAAAAAAAATCAATTCTCATTTATAAACAATTTTTTAATTTATTTTGTCCACCGTCACTCATTCTCATATTTTTAATTGCTACGTCCCACACTTTTCTCTCTCATTTCATTGCTTTGTCTCACATCTGTCTCTGTCATTTAATTGCTTTCCTCATGCCACTTTTTTTTTTTGGTCTTATTCTAATTGACTTTGTTTTGCTTGTTTAATCTCTCTTTCTAATTGATTTTGCCATTGCTTTTATGGTGTTTGGACAACCACTTAATTTGGAAAAAATCTTCCATAAGACTGTTCTACAGCTGATGTGATGTGACAAACCAATAAAATTATGTTATTTCATTTTCTCTTACTCTTCCCATTGGTTTGTCACACCACATTAGTCGTAGGATAATCCTTTGAAAGATTTTTTCCTCAATTTGACTTTTGATGTCCACCTAGTTGGTGGACACTTGTCCACAATACATATAAACTAACATATGGAGGCAATTAATAGATCAAGGGGGTGTATCAAAGCACATAATCCAATAAATAATTGGGCCTCCCAAAAAATGAGCTCATTTGAATTATTCATTTGAGCTCTATTTTATATATATAAGGATCAACTTGATTTCAAGCATTACATGTTTATCATGGTCTAATCCAATTGTATATGAAATGGATCCCAATGTAAATTTACCATAAATGAAATATCCAACATTTTTTGCTTTCTACAGACTTTAAATTATTTATCTCAAACTAAATGCACTTATATATAACACTCATATACTTTATTTAAAATTACATCTATAATCAAGGATGTATCTTATTATATTAATAATTTTTGCAAAATATATAAATTAAATGAAATGATTACTTCATTAATATTTATAAAATTGTTCAAATAATTACAAGTTGTTAGAGCACAAACCCTAACACGTAGATCTCTAAAATCATTGCTTTCAACAAGCTCAGACCATCAGCTTCCTTTCAATCCTTTTCAAAGAAAAATTATCCTCATAATCCATCCTAGAACCTTATTGACACCTAAAACAAATTAACAAATCAATAACAAACAACAATGACAAATTTCAATTAAACTTAACAACATAAAGAAATTAGGATTGATAATTTACAGTCCTTTTCCACCATCATAACTGTATAATAATCACTCATCGATTGTTGTCTTCTTCTTCTTCTTTTTCTCTCTCTTTCTCTCTCTTTATATATATATATATATATATATATCTCTCCTACCTTACTATTGTTGTTCTACCTATAAAAGCTACCCAAAAATGTGAGTACACCACAATCATCGTGGTGGTGGTTGTCGCCATCATGGCCATTGCTCATCGATGATTGTCCTTTCCTTCTCATTTTCTCTCTCTTTTCTCTCTCTGCTATGTCTTCTCCTTTTGATTCTCTTTTACACTAGGAATTGACTTTTGTATCTGGGTATTTTTGTCTCATACTCATAATAAGTAACATAAAAACATAAACTATTGGTCTAGTGATAGTTTCACAATAGGTGCTACTATTACTCTCATTAACAAAAAGATCCCTTTTGAAAATAACGTATTTTTTTATTCTTTAATAGTTTGCTCATTAAGTAGTACATAAAGACAAAAAGAAATCAACTATTTCCATTAGTTCGGGACTAAGAAGGATGAAACTTTTAGATCCAATATAATACATATGAGTGAGTCACTGGCCCATAGACACAGTGATTTATTGCTTGGGAAGAGACACATTATTTAAGAAAAGAGCAACAAGAGCTATTTAATTAGATTAAGCCCAAGAAAAGCTTTAGCAAACAATAATACATATTTGATCGTATGATCAACTATAATTCCTTATGATACTCATCATTCTAATACATTTCTTGGTTTTGAAGTTGCAATATTGAAATTTCTTGGAGTGATTTTGATTTAAATGGCGTCCTGCGAGCAAGAAATTTGTGAGACACAAGTTCCATTGTTGGCCGTGACTGAGGGTTGGAACGCAAGCATGCAAAGGCAATACTTGAAATGCAAAGAATATCTTGCAAAATTATTTGATCAGTTGGAAGTTGGATACGTTGATCTAATAAATCAATCAACTTCATTTTATGATCAGATGATGATACCGATGAGGATAAGAGTGACAGAAGTTCCTTTGGATGCCTTCCCATTAATGTTTCCAATGCCACAACTCCAAAGCTATAGATATCACATTTCTCTGTAACAACTGTAGTGTAGGCAAATTCTACAAAAACATAGAGACTTTTAGATAGAGCTAACTATTAAAGAAACATGAAAAACATTAAATTGTTTACCTGGAGCAATATATCCATAAGTACCCACCAATGCTGTATTATTGGAAGAGTCAGACTGTAGAAGTCTAGCTGTACCAAAATCAGCAACAAAAGCCTCAAATTGCGAGTTGAGTAGAATGTTATTGCTCGATATGTCACGATGAACAATGGTGGGTGTACAATTATGATGTAAATAAGATAAAGCATGAGCCACACTCTTGATAACATTTATCCTCTTTGGCCAATCCAATTCAACGGCTTCATCATCATTGCACAAAACACAAAACAAGCTTCCCCTCTCAATGTACTCGTAAACCAAGAACATGCTTTTACGATGCACACAAAATCCATAAAGCTTCACAATATTTCGATGCCGTATTTCCGATAATACACGAATTTCATTTTGGAAGCTCTTTTCAAATATTGGATTCTCACTTTCTGAAGAGTGAAGCTTCTTCAAAGCAAATACTTCACCATTAGGCAACTGCACTTTGTAAACGCTACCATAGCGTCCTGTTCCAATGCAAAACTTGATGTCAAAATCTTCTGTGGCTTCTATTAAATCTTCATATACAATACTACCATCGTAATTCCATATTGAGAACATATCTCCACTTTTGATTGATCTCGTTTTTTGACCAACCTTTTTATCCTTGCGCTTGTGGTAAAACCAAAGTACACAAACTAAGGATATAAGAAATATAGCCACAGGAAGAATAATTTTAACAAAGCGGATGATCTTCTTCGAGCCATTGTTCGTATGACGTGGTGAGCAAGCTGACAATCTAACCTGATCACTAAGTAAATCCTTATTGCCTACGAAAACATCTTTTTGGCTTTTACATTGCATTGCAATTGGGACTTCCAAGTTATTAAATGACAAATTGAGGTTAGTGATCATACCGAGAGATTCAGGGACAGTGCCAGTAAGATTATTGTGTGAGAGGTTCAAGGACCGCAACAATGGCATTTCTCCAAGCTGGAAAGATATTCCCCCATTGATAACATTATATCCCAAATCAAGATATTCGAGTGATCGACTAAGGTTAACAATCTCCAATGGAATGATTCCACTTAATCTATTATTGCTCAAATCCAAGGTTTGTAAAATCGAGCAGTTCCCTAACTCGGTTGGAATGACACCGCTGAGACTATTACTAGAGAGGTTCAAATACGTGAGGTTGAAGAGTGTTCCTAGTTTAAATTGGCCGAAAAGTGTATTTCTGGATAGGTCGAGATAAACAAGGTGGCTTAACTGGGTAAGCTCATAGGGAATGTTACCGTGAATGTTGTTGTCTGAGAGATCCAAATAAAATAGATTTTTATTGCTTCCTATTTCTGGAGGAATGGTGCCGTTGAATTGGTTGGAATTAAGAAACAAGTACCTGAAATTGGATAAGCGGCCAAGAGATGAAGGAATAGGTCCTGTCAAGTTGTTAACACTCACATCAAGAAAGTTCCACCTTTTCAGGTTCCCAATTTCCTGAGGTAGTAGACCACTGAGATTGTTATGGTAGACAGTGAAAGTTGTCAAATTTGTTAAATGAATCAACGTCAACGGAATACTTCCAGAGAGGTGGTTCACAGCCACAAGCAACGAGACCAAATTCTTTAGCTTTCCAATTTCTTGAGGGATAGTTCCTGTATATTGAATGATTGTTAGTAATCATACAAAGAGCCTATTAATTTGAATAAACATTGAAATGCATGCATGCATGTTCCTCACCTGTGAGATTATTCTGTCTCAGATCAAGGTGCTGGAGTTTTGAAAGAGTGGTAATCTCTGAGGGAATACTTCCAAACAGATGACAAGAGTCAGCGGTAAAATGTTCCAGGTTCGGAAAACAAGAGAAATTGAATTTTCCAAGATCCCTTTCTATTCTAATTTTAAGCAAGGTTATCCAAAATACGCTTCCATTTCCATTGCATGTAATACCAGTCCACTTGCAATGATCCGAATGGTTGCTGCTAATGCTGTCTTCATTCCACCAACCGCTGTTGACAAGAGCTTCTCTTTCCAATTCAGATGCAATATTGCACACAAACAAAGTAGCCAATATGACCACCACCTTGCAAGCTGCGGACGTGGAGGCCACCGCCATTTTTTGTACTGGAGATACAATCTCGAGCAAGCTATATGGGGTTATATAAACCAATGCTGACTGCTTCTGCGTGAAACAATAGTAAAAATTAAGACTTAAATGCAGAGTCGTTAACTTTTTTCTTTTTTTTTTTCCCACCGGTCATATAAAAAATTTAATTCAGACTAATGATGTTTGAATATTGGTAATTTAAAAATCATCAATTCCGTTAATTAAGACTAATGATGTCTAAATACCAATAATTCAATATCCCCACTGCCGTCAAATAAGACTAATGATGTCTGAGTAATAATAATATACTACTCCAGTCTTCTTCATTGCTTTTAGTTAAATAAATTAAGACTTTAACGCGGAGTTTGTCCAAGCTTTCGGTTCTCACTTGCAGGGCCGGACCTAGATAGGTCCGGGGGGGCCACGTACATCCGGCCCCACCTCTCAAATTTGGGGAAAAAATTGAAAAGTTAGCAGTGCATTTAAAAAAAAAAAAAAACTGCAACGAGTGAAACAAGACTGTGTAAACCATGCGTTGGTTCTGACTTCTGAGGACTGTTCTGTCCATGTTTTGGATTGTGTGCATAGTGCAGCACACTGTATTATTAAAAAAAAAAAAAAAAGCAACAATTTTCATTAATTAGTATTATTTGCTATTAATTTATTGTTCATTACGTTAAAAGTTACTTTCCTGACTTGACTTCTAACAAGTAACAATTATAGTTATTTATTATTATTTTATTCTACTGTTGGTTTGAAAGTTGCCGGCTACTCCATCCTTTTTTCCAATGATTTATTATTTCTTTTATACTATTATTTATTACTCCTATTTCTAATTTAATTATCTTCCTTCTTCTTAAATACTTCTAATATACCTAATTTTCCTATCTCTAATATTTTTTCTATTCCTAATTAATTAATATTACATATCCGCTCCTCTGTAAGTTCTATTTACTTTTATTTTTTATATGTTACACAACCTTCATCGACAATTTATAATTTCACTTAATAATTTTTTTTCCTTTTCATCTTCACTCGCATCTTGTTATCTACTTAGGTTAGTCTGTTGAATTGATTAATTTTTTTTTTTTTAAATTGTCCATGTCTTGTCATGATTTAATTTTACTCTTTTATATTTATTTTTTGTTTACTTTATAGTTTTTCTTTATTTAGATCAATAAAAATTAGAAGTTTACATTATTTATAATATATATGAAGAAATTCTGATTGTACAAATTTATTATTGCTCATTATAAATACATTTTTTTTAATTGTAAAATTAGATTGAAATTATATTTTCTTATGAATACGTATGGTTTGTGTCTTATTTTAAATAATAATTTTTTAAATAAATAATACCAAATTATATCCACTTGAGTATTAATAAAATTATTATGTTTTTATTTGCTATGAAATAGTTATGGAGAGATATATAAAATATATATATATATATATATATATTAGCACTTGAGTTGGAATCATCTTCTTCAAAGAAAAATTGTGTCGAAATCAATTTTTCAAATCTCCCTACTGATTCAGGGCTTCAAATTAAAATAATTTTACATAAAAATATTATATATTTACTATGTTCTTAACTTTTGATATTTTTATTATTTTATTTATATATCCCCTTTAAATAAATTTTCTGAATCTGCCGTTGTTCACTTGGTCTATTATTGCAAAAGTTACACAACTTTCCATGGGTTCATGAAAGTTACACAAATTTCTATGGGTTCAGGATTTGATGTATTAGCTTTTGAAGTCAAATTAACGAAACTACATTTACATTTTCGGTATTCCTTCTAAAATGCCATGCGAGGTAGAATTCTTAGTAACAAAATTCTTAGTTATCAATTTGAATTTCATCGCTAAAAGTGTGGCTACAGTATTAATCATTTATGTTTCTCACTAATTTCCATCAAGGTAATTTAAATGAGTTTATGAAAATCTATTTCATGACTGTGTTTATGTTATTAAATCCTTTCGGGCCAAAATAATGATAAAATATTGTGGAAAATACCAAAAATAACCACAATGAAAACAGAAAATTCGTTTTTAGCCAAAAATTTTTAAAAATTCCTTTTTAATCTCTCAAACAAACTAATTGCATAGTATACCCAACTTACCCATTTTGCCCTTAAGTCAAAGTTGACCTATATACCCTTACTTTGTAAAATTCAAAACAAAAAGCCAATGCAAAATTACAAAACTACCCTCATTATATACAGGCCACAAAACATGACCACCAACCCAAATCAAATTTCCACCCCTTTCATTAAACCCTCAAGACTAGGTTTTGTGATCCAAGACCTGTCTTGCTCAATCGTTCATCGCCAGTGTTGTCGCTCCATTTCAGACGTTCACAAACCTCTTCAGACCACCGGCGAGCTTCTTGACCGCCTCCATTGCCGAAGGTACACGACCGAACCCTCCATTTGATTGTTTGAGTTTTATTTGTCAAATCTTGAGTTTTGATTTGTTTTTTTTTTTTTTTTTGCATTATAGATGTTGGATAAAGTTTATTAGGGTTGGATTAGGTTATTTTTGCTTGGATTTAGATGGATTGAGCATGAGAATGAAGGCTTTGGTGGTGTGTCTCGTTAAGGAAGATGAACTGCTAGGACTGGGTTTTTTGTTTGCAGAAGAAAAACATTGTTTTTATGCAGTCACAAAACACAATTTTGGTGGAAAGACCTGGTTTATGGTGCAACCATAAACACAATCTTTTCTAAAAACTGTGTTTTGTGCCTATATAAAGCACGATTTTTAGAAATATCAAGTTTATGGCTGGACCATAAACCCTGGACTTTTCTAAAAATCATATTTTGTGGAGCCACAAAACACGGTTTGCTGAAAAGACCGGGTTTATGGAGCAGACATAAAACATAGACATTTCTGAAAGCCATGTTTTATGCAACCATAAAACATGGTTTTTGAAAAAGACCGTGTTTTATGGTTGCTCCTATAAAACACGGACTTTTTTAAAAATTGTGTTTTATGTAGCCTCAAAACATGGTTTTTAGAAAAGGTTGTGTTTTATGACTGCCCCTATAAAACACGGACTTTTCTAAAAATCGTGTTTTATGCAACCTCAAAACACGATTTTGCACACACAAAAATCTGGTTTTTTGCGAAAATGTTGTTTCTTTTTCTTAATGAAATTAATTAATATTGGTTTAAAAAATAAGTTAATTAAATTTTAAATTTTAATTAAATTAGAAATAAATTATATTTACACCAGTAATATTAATAATTGAAATAAAATATTAAATAAACGTGATTAAAATAAATTAAAATTAATTAAAATAAGTAAATGAAATATAAAATACAAATACAAAATAGGAAGAATTAATTAATAAATGTAAATTTGATTTAATGTAATTGTAATATGTTAATTTAATATTTTAATTAGAATTATATTTATAAATTAATGAAAATACGACAAAGAATTAAGTTTTATTAAAGTAAATAGTCAATTAATTAAATTAATGTTATTATAATTATGTTTATTTATTTTGCACAGATGCAGGGCAATTATAAGTGGAGTTCACAGATTATTCCTAAAGAGATGTCGTTAAGTACCCACTATAGCTTCAAAGAGATTACTGGTCTAAAAGAAGCTCTAGATAAAAGAGAACTCTTGAAGTAGTTCCTAAGCGGGACCTCGTTCAAATATTTGATGGATGTATCCCACAAGCAGTTGTTGATTTGCCCCTTGATTGTAACTATTCTTGCTAGAAAGTTGGAAATTTGTCGTGGTAGCCCTGTGAGATGTGGTTTGAAATTGGAAGGCAACCATATAGGTTTGAAAAGCAAGAGTTCTTATTGGTGACAGGACTATGATTTGGGCATATCGATGGAACTATCATTAAGGCATGACAAAATAATAAGGTAGTCTTATATTTTGACTTTTCGAAGGAATTGCACCATCAGTGAAAGTAATTGTCCTTATGATCAAGTCACGAACGAATTTAGATATTGAGGACACCTTCAAGTTGGCTTATTTAATCATAGCTCTCTAATTATTTTACGGCCTAGATGAGCGTCAAAGGGTGGATAAGGCGTTGTAGGTCATGACAGAGGACGCAGAAGTGTAGAATTTGTTCCCTTGGGGTACATTGACGTATAGTATACTTCTCAACCATCTTCGTCAGGTGATTGTTGAGGAACAACTTATTAATGGATGGACGATTAACCTGTATAGTTTTGTTTGGGCGTTCCAAGTATAACACTTACTATATGCTCTTTATTATTAATGAAAATTGTTTAGTTTATACATATATTTCTTTATTTATTCATTTTGCAATGATATGTTTGTTTGTTTGTTTTGTTTTTGTTTTTTGTTTTTGTTTTTTTTTTTTTTTGTAATATGCATTATAGTGATGGCTTGTTGAAATTATTCCCGCACTTGGACGGCAAGGTAGGGAACAGAATAGCAGGTAATGTGGATTTGCCAAGATTTAAGAATTAGTTTTGTAATAAAAGGGTTAGAAAGGATGCTAGAAATTGGAGGAATAAGCTTCATCTTGTAAATGTCTACCCTAACCTAAATATGTTTCCATTTGTTTACTGTTCTTACGTGTAATATATTAATTATATATGTGTTGTAGTTGATAGCATCAAGTAGCATTCTTCAGCCCACTAACGATGAGAGAGAGAGAGATTATTAGAGATCCTTTAAACCTCGATATTTGTTTGGAAAGAAAGTCCATAAAATCGATGGCAGAAGGGGTGATAACAATGGTAGAGAGGGTGATGATGATGTTGAGGGTGATGAGCAGACGAAGAGTGAGAGGAGTCGAATAGGGAGAATGAGGAGGATGAGCCGAGAAGAAAAAGTGCACATGATGTATGATGAGCGCGCAGTACATCATCTAGACCCTCGCACCCTTAGGTACAAATCTTATTTTATCGAATCATTTATTGTTTAAATTAGGTGTTAATTATAATTCATGTAATAAATAAATATATATTTATTTAATTGCAAGAGCCGCAAATGCAGGTCGACAAGATTATTAAGCTATTGGAGGATATTGTCGAGAATTTATGGACATGGAACAGTATACTACGTAGGTTGGATATCAGACTAACAAGGGTGGAAAATCGATTGAAAATCAATGGGCCTCTGGATGATGATGTTGTTGAGAGCTCTATCGAAGACAAGGATCACGAGTAACACATCCATCACTCAGCATGCCATGACAAGGGTGGGGATCATCACATTGATCGTCAAGACTAGGATCACAAGCAGCACATCCATGACTCGGAGGGGGTTCATGACATTGGTGATGTTCAGGTGAATATTGTATTTATTTTATGTTTTAATCTTACGTATTGATGTAAATATCTAATTTAAATTTGTGAATTTCTTTAAATTACAAGTGGGGATTAAATTACAAGGCAAGCGAAAGATTAAGCCATCAGCATCTTGCAAGATGCCATGCACAAATCCTCCACACTTGAAAAAGAAAAAGAAAGAGTCAAAGAAAGTGGTGGAGCAGGTGAAGGAGATTGTACCTAATATGTATAAGGAGTACGAAGCTTCTTTGAACATTCGATAAGGATAGAAAACATTATTACACTTTTTAATCGGATTACTAATGTAAAAAAATATCTTTTTATTGTTTTTATTTTCTTTAGACGTAGTATTGATGATTATCTGGTGTCATGCACCCCGGATATGCTTCGATCGATCGAGGATGTGAAATAGTGGTTGATGGCGATTCATATTGATGGTAATTTGAGTTGCTTGCAGAAGAAACCGAGCGAGTGGTGAGATAAGGTTACTGATTGTAGATACGTAGTCCACAGGATTAACTTTATTGTAAGTGTTAACATTTAAGTTTTTATTAATTTTTTGCATTTTTGTTTAATTTTTTGCGACATAACATGTTTAATGTTTTTCTTGTAGGCCAACATAGTGCACGTTTTCAATAATGAATACACCACACTAAAGAATGACTTTGAACTGTCAATGGCCGTTATCCCAAATTCGTGGAAAAAATGTGCTGCCAACATAGGAGACACTAAAATACCTTGGACGTTTGTTGAAAATGTAAGTTTCATTACATGATTAATAATTTTTATTTATTTGATCCTTCAAATTAGTCTTATGCCACTAACGTTTTGAAATACAGGTGCTTCTCCTCTGTTCTTTATCTCAAGTGCATCGAGTCATTTGTAAGGTGTGCCTGAGAGAGCATAAGATATTGGTGTATGATTCGATAACAGAAATAGACTTTGACATTTGAAGACAGCCCATTCAACTACTTGCATGTTTTATACCGATCATCTTACGGTCGATAGGATTTTATGAGCAAAACAAAACAACTACACCAACTGTTGAACAAAGATGGGATATGGAGTGTGTCACTATAGCAAATGTTCCTCAACAAACTTATGGTAAATGCCACTTGTTTAAAATTTAGCTTGAAATTTTTGGTTTTTTTAGGTTTTTAATATTCATTTAACTTGTCATCATACTAATATAGGAAGAGTTGTGGAGCATATTGCGTGATGTACATCAACAATCTTTTGAAGTCCCAAGGGCAAGAATGGAAGTTTCACCAAACTTTCGAAGACGCTCGTGAATACGGAGGGATATGGCTTATGATGTATATATGTATTCCACACCAGAATATAGAACAGATGATTTTGGATGGTGGACATTAGATGAAGATGGAAATGTAGTATATGATTGATTACTATATATTCTACATAATGTAATTATGTTTATTTTTGTAATTAAATTAAAAGTGATTAAAATAGAAATAAATTGAAGTAAATAAAACACAAGGTCATTAAAACAGAAATAAAGAATAATTTAAAATTGATGAAATTGAAGCCATTTCGACGTATTGTCATTAAATTCAAGCCATTTTTCATATAAAATTCAATGAAAATTAAGTGAGAATTCACAAGTGCTTATATACTAACCTTATTCCATGTTACACTCCAATGTGATGATATGGTGAGGTTTCATAAGTTGTATGCCTAATTAAGTTGGAAACTTAGCCATAAAAAAGGAGAGAAAACCAAAAAGAGAAAATAAACCGGGTTTTATGGCGATACCAAGTTGTAGATAACTTTAAAAGCTAAAGTTGGTTTCATGTTTAAATTGCCATTAAAACACAATTTTTAGTTTTTTTAAATTTTTCAAAAAAACTACATCTTAAGGTCCATTAAAACACAGTTTCATGTTTAATAACACCATAAAACCTGGTTTATTTTTTTGTTTTTTTTTTCCATATATATATTTTTAATTTCCAATGTCCAAAACTTCCTAAAAAACATAAAACTGATGTTATATGCAATTTTGGGACAATATTGTCTACAAACAAACTGTTCAATGAAACTGAAGTAAGATTGCACAAGCTCTTATATACTAATCTCATGTCATGTTGCACTCCAATTTGATGATATTGTGAGATTTCATAAGTTATATGCACAATTAAGTTAAATTGATGAAATTGAAGACATTTGGATGTAATTTGAGACCTTAAGAAGCAATAAAAAAAAAAGGAGGGGGGGAACGAAAAAGAAAATAAACTGGGTTTGATGGGGATATTAAACTCATAACTGTGTTTTAATGGACCTTAAGATGTCGTTTTTTTTTTTTAAGAAAAATTTAAAAGATAAAAAAACCGGGTTGTATATAACTTTAAAACTCAGTTTTGTGTTTAAATGACCATTAAAACACGATTTTTTGCCTTTTAAAATTTTTCAAAAATAAACGCATTATAAGATCCATTAAAACACAATTCCATGTTTAATAACGCCATAAAATCTTATTTATTATTTTTTTTTTGGTTTTTTGTTCTTAATTTAGTTCTACTTTTTTTTCTTTTTTAATTTCCAGTGTCCAAAACTTCCGAAAAACCGTAATATTGATGTTACATTCAAATGTGCGATTTTCTACAAATTTTAACAAAGTCTTCTCTATTTTTTTATTATTTCGGTCTCATAATACCTGCATTATATACCAACCAATAACATTATCACCACCATAAAAAAAAGGTTGACACTTTTCATTGTCTAACATACATTGAAATAGAGATCTATTATGTCCATTCATCACTTTCAGAAATATAAATACAAAGTGCAATGATTACCACCGTTTTCATCGTCCTCTAAAGGTGGAATAGGAAACCGTTGATCACATTGACATCACGTGTGTCCAGCCGCCCATAAAGGCAAATTTTTCAGAGGTCTTAACATGTCCAATAGTGACCGTGCTCGTCCCAGCCTCTGAAGCAACTTCAGAGCTGGTCAGAGCACCTTCAATAGCTTTAGCGTTGCTCCTAGCACCTCATCCAATAGTTTCTGCACTGGTCTTAACATCTTTAATAGGAGCTCTGTTTGTCCCTCTAATGACGAATATAGGGGGGTTAGGGCAACAAAGATAGTTGTGTCCTATTTCACCATATTTTTCATATTTTTTCTTGCAACGACTTTCCTCAACTAAAGGAATTCGCACCTTTCTCTGTCTGCCTACTTGTCATCTTCCTTCAGGTGGTAGTACAATCATACTTTTTACTTTCACAGGAACATGTCAATCTTTTGGGCTAAAGAGAAAATTGATCGGAAGTGCATATGTAGCTTTGAGTCATTCTTTGCTATAATAATCATGATAAAGTATATAATAGTGAAGACTGTTGAACTTGATATATATGACAAAGGCGGAATGTTACTATATAATATTAAATAACAATGTATAATTACGATACTTGACAACAACAATTGCATGAAGACATGATAACTTATCTAAGTCTTTATAACAACAATTGTATGATCGCTCAAAAGGCTAGACGAACCTATAGCCTAGTTTATGTGTAACTCCGAAATTAATTGATTGTTGAATGACAAATACTGTGTCACCTATCGATACATCAACCATCAAGTTGACATGATCCTCTATAGTTTTGGTAACCGAAGATCTGAGTTTCTCAGTATGAACACATCTATCGTTGTACCATTTCTGTATAATATGTATTAGATATTCATATGCAGTTGTTATTGGAAACCGACATGCTTTCATCATGCATTTGTTAAGTGACTCTGCAATATTAGTGGTCATCATGCCATGTCTTTTTTTTTGAGAATATGTACGTGACCACTTTGCCACTCCAACCTCAACCAATTTTTCATGCATTTTCACATAGACCCCTCGAATTTGTTCAAAATATCTATTGTAGTCTTCTCTTGTATAATAATATGTTGTAAGGTAAAACATATCCATCACATCTAGTTGCTTTCTACAATGGTACTTCAAGTTTTGCTTCAAGTAGAAGAAATATAACACATGTGGGACTTTAGGAAAAACAATTCTCATTGCATTCACAATGTTTTTATAATGATCGGATACAATAATCAAATTTGATGGTAAATGTTGTGTCCCATCGATAATCTCTCACAATCTACTTAAGAATCAGATCCATTAATTGTTCGACTCTCTATCACTAAATCCAAAAGCAATAGAAAAAATCATCTCCTCTCTATCTTTGCATGCAGTAACAAAAATCACCTCTTTATATTCACCTTTCAAATAAGTGGTACCAACAACAATAACCAGTCTGATGTAAGACCAAAAACCCTCAATTGAGGTTCTAAGTGCAACGAACAAATATAAGAACTAGTTGTTTTAATCTATTTCAATTGTCGTCACTATACGGAGGTTTGTTTCTTTTAGCATGTGAAAGCACCAAGGAAGCTGTTGAAATGACTCACCCGCTTTCCCAAATACTAGTTTTTTTGCATATTGTAAAAACCTACAAGCTTTAGTGTACATGATCTACACATCATACTAGTCTAACATTTCTACAATCAAAAGCTAAGTTGTAATACTATCAAGCCCTACTTTAAACTAATATAATGTTGCTATGACAATAATCTTCACACTTCACTTATATGACTCAAAGGTGATCTAACAATATGTGTGTTTCGACATATACTTGTACACATGCCACATTGAACCATCCTTTCTGCATTTTACACGAACCTTAAAGTTGCAGGTTAGATCCTTGCAACCGACCTTATATCAAACTATGAACGAACGTCTAACTTTATGTTAATACCTAGAATTAAGAATACATTTTCCAACGGCCACATTTAGTTCATATTTACTTTAAAAAAAATATACCTCTATACAATATATCACGTCAAAGGAAGGTCGACATGGCGGTTGAAGTAACCTCAATTTCGCACTGGTCTACACCGAAAACAATCCATTATGGTTATGAAGGGTTGGTTTCAAATTGTGAACCCGAAAAGCTAACTTTTAGATACTCTGCATTCTTTCCATCGTCACCAATAGCTCCAGTTTCAATGTCATCAGCTCTAGTTTTCTTATCATCATCTCCAGTTTTCGATGTCTTATCACCATCACTATTCGTGTCCTAATCTTCATTATCACCATCATTTCTACAATAATCAATGTCACACATTAGACAATTTGTGGATGTAAATGTGATGACATAAGCTGAAACTTGATTACTACTATTATAGAAAGCAAAACTATTTTGACCTTCATCCATAATTGAACTTACAAATCTGTTATCATCTGTCTCTACATGCCCTCAATCCTGTGTTCAGATTGTGGCATATGGAGAGACAATAGGGCTGATAACTCCAAAATCTCTTACATTCTTATCAACATAAATATCTCTATAATTAGTTTTGTTGTTCAAAATCACACCTCGGACAATAAGATCAGTCATGATAGATATCTTAACTACGAGTATTTCCGTACTTTGGAGTAAATAATGCAAGCGGATGTCTCATATTCTTCTACCAATGTCAGTCACTGTGTAAATAAAGTCCACCAAATGAGCAAAATTGATATTTTTGGAGGCCCATATCATGAACGTCTCATCCCCAACATAATTCTTCTCATTCCACTTTCCGTTGCATTTGATTATTATTGTCACTTCACTCATTTCTATAAAATTAAATGAAAATAAATTAGTCTCACTCATATTCTCATAATATTCAATAACCAATTGCATTACACAAAACAAAAAAAAAAAAAAAAAAAAAAAAAAAAACATATTCATTTTAATTTATTAAATGTTTGAAATTTAGTTAAATTATTATCGAAATATTTTATTACTTAAGGTTAATTCAATATTTTCTAAATATTATTTACTTATATTAATTAGTTAGTTAAATAAATAAATAAACAAAATAAAACACAAACCGTGTTTTATTATACAACAAAACCCGTAACTGGGTTGTAATATCCAACAAAACATGGTTCTGGGTTTTGTTAGATATTAAAACCCTGTTTTTCCTACACCTAGTAAACCATCCTTTTCAAGACAAAACCAATCAAATCTAATAAATCCTAATCAAATCTAACTGCATGAAAGTCTAACTATCAATACCAAACTTCCAAAAAAAATATACGAATTACAAAAATAAAACAAAAACATGTCGCCGTCATTGACCAGGTTTTATGGGCCTTTAAAACCCAGTTCCTTGTTTTAAAGGCCCATAAAATTTGGTCGATTGTAGAAACTCAACTCTTTGGATATCTTTAGTTTTCTACAAATCAGACTTACATACGGTAAAATCACAGAATCACTCTTAAGGCCTTTACCTAAGCAATGTGAACAAAAAAATTGAAAGCCAACCAACAACAAACACATACCTTTAAACTTAGAAAAGAACTTCAATGTAGGGCTTGTTGGAGAGAAAGAAGCTTCAGTGTGTGTTTTCTGGAGTCAAAGAATCTTGAATGGATGCACAAACAATCTTGAATGGATGAGGAAATTGAAGATAATGGAAAAAGTGTGAAAAACCATATGGAGGAAAAAAGTAGTAGTCATGGGAAAAAGAAGGGTACTTAGGTAATTTTGCCTAAGGTTGAAAGGAATATTTGACTTAAAGGCAATATGCGTATGGGTATAGATGACAATTAGTTTATTTGAGAGGTCATAAATGAATTTCTGTAAAATAATGACTAAAATCGATATTTTTCTTTTGGTTTGGATCAAACTAAAAATGTCTCTAAAATATTTAGATGAACTTACATTTTCTTATTGAATCGTAGGAATATAATATTGACCATTCAAGTTTCATCATTAATTTTATTAAAAAAAAAAAAAAAATCTAGTTAGTCACCAAATTGTTTTCCATGACTAATACTTTCTACCATACTTTATAATTTTTGCTTATAGTTTTAGAGGGAAATATTTAGTTATAAATTTGTTTTTCTCACTAAAAGTGTTGTAAGTATTGGTGTTGATCATTCATAGTTGTCATCAATGTAATGAAAGCAGTAGCAGACCCATTATGGGTCTAGGGGAGGGAAGTACCTCCCCTCAAATCCTTTAAAAAAATTATTTAATTAAAATTTTAGATTTTTCTTTATATATAATTTTTTTTTTAGATTTTTTTTTATAGGTTCTTGACTTCACGTTGTTTACTTCGTTTTCAAATTTGTTGTCTTCTAGCAACCAACATTAAATTCATTCATCTTCAACCAGCACTAACAATTTCTTTGTATCATTAAAGTCTTCAGAATCGTTCTTGTGTTCTAAATTAATAATAGTTTTACATTATTTTAAATTGGTTCTTATTCTTTTCAATTTTTTATATGTAATAATTTTAGTTTGACGTATATCCAATTAATAAATTCTAAACTATTAAATTTTAATTTACAGCATTTAATCAATAAACTCTAAAATCTCTTTTTTTTTCGTATATTTAATTATTTTAGTTTTACTTAATTGAATGAAGAATATATGATTGAATGGTAGCTTGTTTATTTATGTTAAAACATATATTTTCAATCAAATTGATAAGGATATTATAATGATTCAAAATAAGAAGTCTAGTCGAGGAAAATTATAATATTTTATAATTTACCCTGTTTTTATTTTCTTAATATAAATGCCTCTTCTCGTAAGAATTTTTAGGTCCTCCACTGGCATATTGTTGACAGTGGAGAAGTGGAGGTGAAGGTGCAAGACAGACATGACATCAAATTTCTTTTGTTTTTACTTTTTTTTTTTTTTGCTTTTGTTTTTTTGTTTTTTTTGTTTTTTTTGTTTTCTTTTGACAATAGTGCCAAAATATTTAATTGACTATAAAATTTAATTGACCATAAAAATATAATTTTGTTATAATTTTTCATTCAATATTATTACCATTGGACACATTTTTGTGTCGATTCTTTAAATATCGTTTTAACTCAATTCTAATAGATGAGTTTTTGAATTCAAAAAATATAAGAATCAATATTTCATTTCTCAATGAAAAAAAAAATTACTAAACAGATCCTAAAAATCTTTTAAATTTCAACAAACTCTAGATCATATATACACCCTTCAAAATATTAATGGAGTTAATAATGGCATATCCTCTATCATGATAAGGAGTTTCCAGTTGAATTTGAAATAAAACAAGCAAAATACATTCACCACAGCGCTTCAGTGCTCATTGCATAATTGCATTTGATAGTGAGCACTCAAGAGTGGTGATGCAACTCACAAAGATAAAACTAGTTTATTTGTTTATTTGTTTGGTGGAAACGTGGAGTCAATGTTGCAATGGAAAGAGGAATAATCATTGTTTACTTACAACAGTAAAAAAGGAAAAAAGATAAGAATTTCTTGATTTGAAATCTTGTTTCCAGCATGAGGGATTCGGGTAATTACTTCACAGCCTAATGTCTTAATTTTCTGTTTTATTTTGTTTTATTTCGTTTTCTTTAAAGTAGGAAAATCTAGTCAAAAATTTTTTATTAAGACTAAGGAAAGCACAAATAGATGGCCAGGAAGTCATTTCCAACCACACCCCAAGCGTTAGAACACTTGAATAGGAATTTAAGCCAGGATTGCCTTTGGAGCAACTAATCACATTTATTTAATTTAAGAATGTGGAGTTGCCAAATACTAGAGATAATTTTCAATTTCACCTTTTGTTCAATATTACTTTTAAAAATATTAAAATAAAATATAACTGAATAAGATTAATGCATTAATCAATATAAATTAAAATTAATAATTTATCTACTGAATGAAATGAATTAAATTCTTTAAATTAAAGAGTTTATAAAATTTTTATTAATAAGTTAATCCTCTGGTGTAGGTGGTGTTTGAGACGGCCTTTGTAGGCAACACATGTAGTGTCCAATGTCCACTATCGTAGGCTTCTTTCGTTCTTTCTGATTTTTAATTACTTATAGAATATATTTATTTTTTTAAATAATAGTATGTTTATTATTTTGTAAAATGTTTTCCATGAACTAGACAAATATGTATCCCCATGACTGTACTAGCTAGTAACTCCTTCATCTTCATATATTCGTAACTAATAACTACTATAAGTTAAGACATGCAGTGTAACATTTATTAATGATAAGAGACAATGACATGACAACTCTTCGAAACTGCTAGTTACTATAGTGTCCTATATGTGAATCAAAGAGATGAAATGAATTCTACATTTAAAAATAATTATCAAGCAATGGCAAACCCAATATGGGTCCAGGGGAGGCATGTGCCTGCTCTTAGGTTCTTTTAAAAAATATATTTAACTAAAATTTTAGATTTTTTCTTATACATAATTTTTTTTTTTTAATTTTCTTTTATGGGTTCTTGACTTTGTACTCTTTATTTTGTTTCAATTCTATTGTCTTCTAGCAACCAACATTAAATTTTCTTTTTACCGTTCATCTTCAACCGACATTAATAATTTTTTGGTGTCATCAAAATCTAGGCATATGTCCTTATGTTTTAAACTAATAATAGTTTTATATTATTTTAAATTATTTTTTATTCTTTCTAATTTTTATATTTAACAATTTTTGTTTGACATACATTCAATCAATAAATCCTAAAATATTAAATTTTAATTTATAACATTTCATCAATAAACCCTAAAATCTCAATTTCTTTTCCCTATATTTAATAGTTATTTTTCTTAATTAAATGGAGAATACATGATTGAATTGTAGCTTGCTTATTTATGTCGAGACATGTATTTTCAATAAAATTCATAAGGAGATTATAATGATTCAAAATAATAAGTCTAGTCAAAGCAAATTATAACAATATATAATTTAAGTTTATATTTTCTTAATACTTCAGTTATAACTTTTTTAGTATTAGACTATTTGATTAATCTAAATGAAGTGCATTATCAATTGTATTTTATCTTAATTTCATCATGTTATTGAATTTTTATTTTTATGAAAAATCATTTTGGTAAGATTTTTAATTTTCATTATTATTATTGTTATTTTGTATAAGTGCCCCTTCTTGTAAGAATTTCTAGGTCCGTCACTGAATGAATATGATGTGCATCGGTCACTTGATTCTATTTACTATATAATTAGATATTGTTCTCATACTACGTAATGCTTTTGTTTATGGTTTTAGTGAAACATATTTTCTTATGAATTTACATTCATCTCACTAAAAGTGTGGATATATAGTGTCGACCATCTATATTGATCATTAATTTAACCAAAATGATTCCAATTAATCATCAAAGTTTATTTTATGAATTTGTTTTTTCATTAATATGTTTCCTAGCATACTACATGAATTTTGCTTATAGTTTAATGACAAAATATTCAATTATGATTCTTACTGTGCCTGAAAATAGCACCATGGGTTGCAGAGAAAATATAAAGACTAGTAAAGGCTAGATGGAGTAACAAGCCCAAAGGCTCAAATGAAGAATAAAGCAGTCCAAAACCATCATACCATGACACATCAATGAAATATCATGCCAATAGGAACAACAAATGAATTCAGTCGCACAAGACAGTGAATCGGCTAAAATTAAGGGGGCTTACATAAGGCACAGCTTGAGGTTGCAATCATAGAGCAGCTCATGACACGTCCTCAATTCGCTATTTCTTTAACAATGTGAAAGACCTTAAAAAAGGAAATCTTCAACAAAACGGTAGAAGCTAGCATTTTGCCTTATTTCAACAATACTTTGAAAAAGGAAAAAAGCTTCATCAAATAGGAAGGTTTCTATAATGTATAGAAGACCACTTCGAATAGGAAGTTTCTAGAATCACACTTTGATTCGAATATGGATGTGATTAATTACAATTTGATTCAATATTTAGGTGTTTAATGTAGTTTCATGTAAAATGGGAAAAAAAATTTAGAGATTCCTATATTATAACAATCAAATTGTATGTAAATAATGAACTCTAACACTATATAAAGGGTCATTTACATGCACAATAGACATCTAGTATCCTTGCAAGCCTATCAACATCTTGAAAGAGCTTTTATATGCTCATTAGCATCTCATATCATAACAGAAACTCTGCTATACCTAGCTAGTCCTCAACAATAACATAACTGTGATGTAAGCATTATTTTTTGGGCTGAATCATGCTAAAAACCTCTCTTCATCTCTCTCTTATGCCTCTATTACTTTACCGTATTTATTTGTGTTTATTTTACTTTTCTTTTTGTTTATCATATAAACATCGTTGCCAAATTTTGTTTAACTCCCTGACTTTCACACTATTCATCGTTTCTATATTAAATTAGGTGTTAACTGATTTTTTATGTCAACATTTTGGCACTAGAAGGAAGGCCTAGAACGACTCTAGGTCCATCAATCTTTACGTTGAGTTTACTTTCCCTTCTCATTTTTGCTAACCAATGGCTATAATGCCTCGAACATGCTCTCTGTAAGATTGCTCAATTGGGTGGTCTCCCAAGCATGGAAGAAGGAGGATGCTCAATGCAATATCTGAAAATGCTACAAATTAAATAAAGAGTAAATCACGACTATGATCAGCTCAACCCACACCCCATAACAAACCAATAGTAGGGGGCTACACGCGATATACCACCAGCCAATCCAACAAACTTTACAAACACTGAAGGCACAACCAATAGACAAAATGAAGTAGAAAATGCACCACTAGCCTTGACCAGGTGATCATGCTAAAATATGGCATGATTACATGTTTTTAAACTTAGCTTTTGTAATGAATGCTTAAGTAAATTATGGTTACTATGTGATATGTTCTTAGTGTTTTGTGTAGGTAAGTCATGGAAGGTTATGACAAGCAAATTGAAGTGTTTTCAAGGAAAATTCAAGATAAAAGGGTTAAGAGTCTCGCTAGTTTAAATTTCAAGACAAATTATAGTTGAATTAGCATATTTTTGTTTTTGGGCTGGATGATAGGTCGTTTTGTTTGAGTGTGTACAAAGTGCATAGTTTGAGTTACGTGAGTTATAACCTATCAAATTCAAGTATTGAATGTCTAATTTCCGTAGCCATTAATGGTTTGTGAATCGGAGTTTTGTAGAGAAAGTTATAGTCTATTTAGTGCATAATGGTCAGGCTATAATGACCTGCAATTGCGAGTTGCGAGTGGTGATTGCGAGTCACGATTCTATGACAAGAAAGAGTCCAGCTCAGCTTAATGACTTGAATGTCCACCACTTGAAACCCTATTTTTGCACCCTATAAATACATGATTAAGGACATATGTAGCAATGTTTGAATACCTAAAAACACAGCAAAGAGAGAGAGTGTTTAGGAGGCTTTAAATGTGAGTTTAAGGGGAAATCTTGGACATAATTTACTGTAGTTTTCTAGAGAAACTTTAGCTACCCCTTGAACCCATTCTATAGCAGTTTTTGGTCGGTTTTAAGAGGTCTTTAGAGAGGGTTTTACGTGAAAATAGTGCAACAACCTTGGAGGAGACTTTAAAGCCTCAAAACAAGTTTTAATCAACATTTTTTGGAGTTTGAATGAATCAACATCGTTGATGTTCCTTGGTGTTACAACGACAACAAAGGTGGAAGTTTGATCTTAGAAGGAGCCGAGTTTAGCCTTGGGAACAAGGAGACTTGCTGGATTTAGTGAGAACTTTCTTTCCCTTTTAATTTTATTAATTGAATGATGATGTTCATTATTTGTTTGAGTGATTTATGTTGTAATACATTGATGATGATTTAGATTTGTTGTCTAGGGTTACAATGAAGCCCTAAAACGCATGAAACTCACTGTATGGATATTATTTTAATATGATTCTTGTTATTGAGTTATGTTCAATTTTGTACTTAATACTCTTGAATTAATTGGCCACTAATTTAAGAGATTCGGTAATTTTGAGCGTGCTTGAAAAATATATTCTTATGTTTAGACCTGAGTTGACAGTGCACCCCTTGTAACTATTATTTTTACTAATTAGTAGACTTTATTTGTCTTGAGAGGGATGACTTCAAGTTATTAATGTCGTTTGGTGGAGGATTTCAATTCTAATGTTTTAGTTATTTCTCTTGTTATATTTAAGAAGCATTTAAGTTTGTTTAATTAGTCAGGACTTAAATGTAATTATTGACTTTGAAATAATCGTGGATTTGAATTGTTTAATACATTTATTGAGTTATTGAGTTAGATTTATGTTATTGAATTAAATGTTTTGTTGAAGTATTCTTTAATTGTGTTTTTAGTTTAAAAATTCAAGTGATTGATTGAACATTTCATTATACTGTTTTTTATATCAAATTGTGGCGTTACAAAATGAGCAAAAGATACTGTGAGTCGTGACATGAGTCACCATGCATTTTCAAAAGCTTAGCATGAGAAATTGTTTGGATGCTGATAGAATTTATATATATATATATATATATATATATTTCATTGCAGAATTCATTTTTTTTCATTGTGGCAAAAAATCAACAGCACTCAAATATACAAAGACAATATGTATGTGTACACCAAATTTTAGAATCTATCTTCCAAAAGACACAAATACAAAAAATAAATTGAAAAGAGTTTTTACCATAAAAACAGTACTGTTTAGGTTAGTTGAATTACTTCTAAACATACTCATTCTTTTATAAACCAAGGATTAATTCATATATCTGTTTAAGGTAACATGGAATTGGAAGATTGCCGAGGCACAATAGGTAGTGGTGATAAAAAAAAAAAAAAATTGTTTCATGTGACATGTTTATCTACAAGATGTTTGCTTTACTCATAAGGCAATGCATTTACTAACAGCTAAATAGTTGACAATATCAATTGCCGAACTCCAGAAAATGCTAAAGGACTATTGGAGCGGCTTTGCTTTTGAAGCATTCCAGTCAGTTAGGATACAGATGACATGTCGAATGCTACTCTACACTTGTCCCACCACTGCTTTCTTGCTTCTAACTTTTCCTTCCCACTCAAAATCAACTTAAAAGTTACTACAAACCCAAGTTTTATTCGTGCAAATATTCTGGACCGTTGGGATGTTGTTTTAAATTCTTCATCTTATGTTCTCTCCCAGACATTGCTTCAAGATATGGACAGAAGAGAGGAAAATAAGATATTACAAGTATATAACAACTAGTAGGTAAGCCATCTCCTGGCTCTAGATAATTCTTTTAATTACCACAGTCCCTTTATTTCTTATATATAAACATTGCCGTCATAAACCTCAACAGTCATTACATTTTTTGTCAAATAAGTACTATAAGTTCAGACATTGCATTTGCATCTGCACTTGCATCAGATTACGATTCAACTGGCATCAACGGCAACAATACGTCAAAGATGAGAGTTGTCACCTCATCTTTCTTTTTTCTCGCGTTATTTTCTTATGGAGGTACGCGTCATTGTTCTTATTAAACTCCTAACTTTCGTATGTGTATATTGACTTTCATGATCTGATTTGTGATTGTAGCTGCATATGATCCCTTGGATCCAAATGGGAACATAACCATCAAATGGGATATCATGTCCTGGACTCCGGATGGCTATGTGTAAGTACTATATCCCATTTTGATTCCTGATTATATGATCAAGATTGTCCATTCCAGTTTAAGCAGTCATCAGTTAAGAAAGATCCTTATTTTGATCCAGGCTGTAATAACAATGCACAATTACCAAATGTTCCGGCACATCATAAGCCCCGGCTGGACCTTAGGATGGACATGGGCTAAAAAGGAAGTGATATGGTCAATGGTAGGTGCACAAGCCACTGAACAAGGTGACTGCTCCAAGTTCAAAGGAAACATACCTCATTGTTGCAAGAAAAGCCCCACACTGGTGGACTTGCTCCCTGGTGTCCCTTACAATC
This sequence comes from Nephelium lappaceum, assembly GCA_021234005.1. Taxonomy (NCBI): domain Eukaryota; kingdom Viridiplantae; phylum Streptophyta; class Magnoliopsida; order Sapindales; family Sapindaceae; genus Nephelium; species Nephelium lappaceum. The sequence goes on along the minus strand of CM038011.1, from coordinate 12,247,890 downwards.
AACAATTCACCAACTGTTGCAAAGGTGGAGTTGTGTCATCATGGGGTCAAGATCCTGCAACTGCTGTGTCAGCCTTCCAGGTGAGTGTTGGCTTAGCTGGAACTTCAAACAAGACTGTTAAACTTCCCAAGAACTTTACTTTGCTTGGTCCAGGACCTGGATACACTTGTGGCCCTGCAAAGATTGTTCCTTCCACCACTTTCCTCACACCTGATCGCCGCAGAAAAACTCAGTCCTTGAGTAAGTTTTTCTCTTACTTTTTTCTCATAAAATCTTATGATAAACCTTGAAGGAAGCTAATCATCTTTTTGTCTGCAGTGACATGGAATGTCACATGTACTTACTCACAGTTTCTTGCTAGAAAAAACCCAAATTGCTGCGTCTCTTTCTCATCTTTCTACAACGAAACAATCACTCCTTGTCCCACTTGTGCATGTGGTTGCCAAAACAAAAACAATTGTGTCAAGTAAGAAATTTTATCTTCAGACTTGAATATATCTGTCTTGTAAGAGGACGAGAAAATTTGAAACTGACCATGAATGATGGTGATCATGCAGGAGTGACTCCAAAATTCTAAGCATGGTGCCAAGGAAGGACAATGCCCCATTGCTGCAGTGCACACATCATATGTGCCCTGTCAGAGTTCATTGGCATGTTAAGGTCAATTACAAAGACTACTGGCGTGTGAAAATTGCCATTACAAACTTCAACCATCGGATGAATTCTCAGGTTGGACTCTGGACGTCCAGCATCCGAATCTAAACAACGTGACACAAGTTTTCAGCTTTGATTACAACCCCCTTGTTCCGTACGGCTCTATAAGTAAGTTGCCACTAAACACTGGAAATTTTGTTTATCTACCAGCATCAATCTTGTGAAACAACAGTCTGTTTAATGATTAATGCAGATGATACGGGGATGTTTTATGGAATGAAATACTACAATGACCTTTTACTGGAAGCCGGGCCACATGGGAATGTTCAGTCCGAGGTGCTTCTCCAGAAGGACAAGGACACTTTCACCTTCAAGCAGGGATGGGCGTTTCCCAGGAAAGTCTATTTCAATGGTGATGAATGTATGTTACCTCCACCTGACACATACCCATTTCTCCCCAGTGACGCTCATGCAAACCTACTGTCCATCTCCACTTTCATTTCTCTGCTGCTTATCATTTCCGTTCTAATTTGGTGATTTTGATTCAAGTTTTCTTCAAGTGGAGATACAAACTCAAAATTCTAAGTAAGAACTAAATATAGCTGCATTTGACACATTGTAGCATAACAATCATTCAATCTGTTAATAGACAAATGACAATTCAAATAAGAAATGTCCTTGAATAATTTATGTCTGTTGTACTTCTTCCATGTTTCTATGGTCACCAAAGCAGTTATTTTTTAACAGAACAATTGGTTAAATATAGATCATGAGTTCACTTGGTTGAATCGAGTTCATATCGAAATAATAAGGGCAGAAATAACAAGATGGAAGTGAAGAAATACGGCAAGATCAAGTACATTGGTTAGCTCTAACTTCTGTCGGTGGTTCTCATATATGTTACAAAGACATATGGACAAGGTCTACAAATTAGACATTTAAGTGCAGAAATGACATGGTCTACCAATTAGACATTTAAGTGCAGAAATGACATGTAACATAGCAACAACATGGGGCAAGGGCTGTGAATTCAACCACCATAACACTGAGCAGACAACAAATAATAGCACATTTAAACCCACTTGAATTGCTGCAAGTCACTGACCAAGCACAAGAACATCAAATTTGGCTTGCCACAAGGGTAGTTGTCAAATTGATTGAATCAAAACTGTTGGCACACCATATTTTGTTATGCAGAAGTGATGAGTTTATTCATACCCGTACAAGAACACCAGGGCTGACAAGAATGTCATGATTAGATTAAATGAGGAAACAAGTCGGGAGGAACTGGCATTTGGCAACCATGGATAGGCATCTGGAGGCGGCATAACACAATTATCCCCATTGAAATATATCCTTCTAGGAAAAGCCCAACCCTTCTCAAACGTAAATGTTGCTTTCTCCTTTCGGAAAAGTAGCTCTGACTGTACATTGCCCATAGGACCAGCATGCGTGAGCAAATCATTGTAGAACTTAACTCCCCACAACATGGCGGTATCATCTGTTGAAAAGAGAAAAAACAATACATTACTAAGTATATTAAAAATGAAATCTCACATTGTTTCAAAAAGAAAAAATGAAGTCTCATATTATTTAACAAAGAAATGTTAATATGCAACCTTAATTGCAATGCGTTAGTTCATAGATTTATGTATAATAACAGAAGCTAGAGTTTTACATGAATGATTTTTGCACCCAATGCATAAAATAAATCCACATAACACCACCACCACATTAAACACACTGTAAAGGAAGAAGGAATATACTCTATGTAAACTGTCATGTCCCTTTCTGATTCCAATTAAAGAAGGGCCCAAATGCGCAAAAAAAAAAAAAAAAATCCCTTTTGTCCACAATATGTAAAACAAAGAATACAAACATAAAGAGCGATCATCACTAGAGATCAAACTTACTTATAGCAGCATAAGGTGTCAATGACTTGTAGTTAAAGCTGAAAACTTCAGTCAGATTGTCAAAGTTGGGATGTTGGACAACTAAATTCCACTGAGTATAGTTCATATTGTAATTGAAATTTGTAATTGTCACTTTAACTCTCCAGTACTCCTTGTAGTTAAGTTTAACATGCCAATGAACTCTGATTGGACACATATGGCTTGTACATTGGACAAGAGGTGTATAGCTATTCTTCCCCGAACCAGGGACAACTGAAGCTAAATGTGGCATTTTTGGGCTGTAATACAAACACAAAAGTTTAGAAAACAATAAAATAAGAATGGGTTCATGTTTACATAAGCCATCTCCAAGAACATAAACCTTGAACAATGAGTAATGCTGTCTTGACTGAGAGAACTTACTTGATACAGCTCCCTGGCTGAGTGACATTTTGGCAGCCACAGGCACATGTTTGGCAAGGTACTATTGTCTCATTATAGAAGGATGACAGTGAAACACAGCAAGTTGGAGTTTTCTGAGCCAGGAATTGGGAATAAGTGCAGGTAACATTCCACGTCACTACCAAAAAAATAGAGTAAGATCTGGTTACTCCTTCTCTGAAGGTTCAAAGTTTTGAGAAATAGTTATTTCCAGAAACTTCTTACTTCCCAAATGAAATTACGCACACACTACTAATTCTTTGATTTTGAACAAACTAAAATTAATGCGGAACAAGAAAAAACCTAGCCATTCAACCTGACTTCTGCATATGATTGTTCAAATAACAATATTATTGAATCCAGAACATTTTAAGAAACCATTAATGATAGAAATGTCAGCAATGTAATAAACTTTAACATAGATATATGCTGGAAGAAACATCAATTTTTATAGTATCGACAGAAAATTATATCTTCTTGTAAGAACTTACTCAGAGCTTGTGTGGTTCTCCTTTATCTGTACTAACAAATCTGGTAGGTTTAACAATTTTTGCTGGGCCACAGGTGTAACCAGGACCTGGTACCTTCAGAGTGAAGTTCTTAGGCACCCTGACCGTTCTATTGGAGGTTCCAGCTGCACCTACACTAAGCTGGAATGAACTCGCTGCAGTGGCAGGATCTTGCACCCATGAGTTCAGTACTCCCCCTCTGCAACAATTTGCGATCTGCTGGTTGTAAGGTGTTCCTGGCATCAAGTCAACAACTGTTGGGTACTTTTTACAGCAATGCGGAATGTTTCCTTTGTACCTTGAACAATCCCCCTGCTCAGTGGCTTGGCCACCTACCATACTCCATATCACCTCCTTTTTTGCCCATGTCCATCCCAGTGTCCACCCTGGTACTTGAATGTGACGATATTGCTGGAAGTTGTAGATTGTAACAACAGCCTATTTTCCATGAAGATAATGAATTGATATGCAGCCAGGGCAAAAGGAAAAGTTAACTAAATCTGAATAAAACTACCACTACAAATTACAAAGACAAATTTTCTTAAATAGTTTTATAGAGTCTCAAATACTCACAATGTAGCCATCCGGAGTCCAGGTCATGATATCCCATTTGATCGTGATGTTCCCGGTTGGGTCAAGTGCATCATAGGCTTCTGAAATAGAAACAACAACCTCAATCTTGGCAAATTAACCCTTCCCTTATCAGAAAAGGGAAATTAATATCGTAAGAGAACAAGCAAGGTTACATCTAAGTTTACAAAAATGCTGGACCAGAACAACAAATTCCCAAACCAGAATTCTCTTTAAAATCTACGGCAAACATATTCCTTCAAAATTTGGAAATATAAGTGCAACACTGTCAAAAGTTCCATTAAAAATTAAATAAATAAAAAAACTCTGATGGTAACTTATCTTTTACGCAGTAATATAACTATCGAATGTATAATCCAGCACTAACCAAGACCCACCATTAACTTTGAATCATCAACTTCTATTGTCTCCAATCTAAAATCGCACATATCAAAATACAAAGCTTAAATTCACCTTTTCTCTACTGACAAGCAAGAGCTATACATTAAATATATGCAAATTAACCAATTCATACTAACAAGAGAACTTGAAGAGACCAAATGCTTTTAACCATGTAATTACATCACCATGTCTTGAAGGCCAAAAGAGTTAACCAAAATTTCTTTTTGCATGCAGAACAACCTGATTAATTCAAGTCTCTGGAAAACTCCCTAAAGCTTAAAACCCATATCCTCAAGAAACACACTCTTCAACCAACACAAAGCATAACAAGGAAACTCACCTGTACTTGTCATCAAACTTGAGCAAGAAAGAAGCAAGAAAAACAGCAGCGTGTTGGTAGTCACTTTGCAGAACAATCCACTCATGGGTGTGACACAAAACTCCATTTTTCTTACTCTAGAATTTTCTTCCCTATGAAATGTACGTCCACGTTGTTCTGCTTTTCAGGCTCAAGAACGAGTCAGAAAAACAGAGAGCGTACACGCGGGGCTGAGAGGACTTTCAACTTGCAGGAGTCTTCTTGACAATCGCAAGTCACTTTAGCCTCACTTTAATCTTTTAATTAAAAATAATGAAATTTATTAATTACACGAGAACTGCACTTTGTGTGAGATTATATAGGGTATAGTTTGATTTACACGGGAACAAACTGATTATTTAACGGATTTTGATAAAAAGTGAGGTGAGTTATGAAACTGGAGACGTGACAGTTGGTCACGTAGATGATACAAAGTGACTACTTTACTAATCTATCCACCATTTTAATATATTATAATTTTGTTTCCCATAGTTTTTATTTTTATTATAAAAGTAATTATTTTGTTTACAAAAATCGATATGTCAGAAACATATAGTACGTTCAGTAACTTTTAAAAAAATAATAATAATAGCAGCTTCTAGAAAATGCCGTGCATCTTGCGTCTACACTTGATGCCGGACTGTTGTTTGACTGTCATTCTTTAAGGTCACGGTTCTTGTTATTGTAGAGATTGCTAACCTGGAGACTTTTTTCTTCCATTTATTACCATATCATAAATATATTACATATCGTATAATTTTTTTAATAGTTTTTTATCAAAGTTTTTGAGGTTTGATGGAGAACTAGAGCTCTCAGGAGTGGAAAAAAAAGACCCACATCGTATGAAAAAATTATCCTTAAGTCAAGAATTTCAAATACAGATCGAACCATAGACGTTTGATTGAAATTAGTTAAACTCTCATGAACTGGATGCCACTGAGAACAACAGCCATCTGCCTAAACTCCTGACTTAATGTTATTATTTTTTTTCTTGTAAAACCACATGATTTTTGTCTAAAAAGCCCAAATGATGTTTATTTAAAAAATAAATAAAAATAAAGAAAACACGTGATTTCATTGAATTGCTATGCATTTTTGGTTCAATGCTGCTAAAATTGGTTATTACTTATTAGGACGAGTGACACCAGTTTATTTCACTCATCGGCAGCGTTTATGGCTCTATCTTATTGAAACCGGTGTTCCATCAAGTTATATAGAGAGAGTAAAACACAAAATAACCTGTTTAACTTATAAATTGGCACACTCATAATCAACTTATCATTTTAAGAATGATGACCCTTTTTACTGTTACTTTTGACCGTTAGATTTTAAGGTTGACCGTCAAAAAATTATTTAAAAACAAAAAACAAAACAGAAACAAATTTGTCTTTTAAATAAATAAAAATTTACTTAAATATCAAACAATAATAAAAGAATTAAAAAAATTTACATCACCATCGTTTATTTGATCAGATTGGACAATAGCGATAATCTGTCAATATATATTTGGTACAACTTATCTAATAACCAAATATATTTTTTTAATCCCCAAAACTTTTATTTATTTATTTGTTTACATCGTTTGATTATCATTCTAGTAAAGTATTTGGCTAATTATAAAAAAAATGAAATATGTCTATTAAGAGAAACTCAAATTTTGAGTTTTTCTACGTAGATCTTTTTGAGTTTTTTTAAGTATATATTTTTGAGCTTTAAATAAATAAATAAAATATCGAATATAACCTATTATATTTTATTAATATCATTATATCCTCAAAACCCTAATTCACTTCTACTTTTGGTTTCCTTCAATGTACATGTAAAAGCCACTGCATGCATGCGTTCTTTTGTTCAATCTTTTCACTTTATATAAAATTGCAAATGCTGTACTCGTTCAAAGGTTTGATGACAATGTATTATATTTGATGGTGGGAAAGAATTTCAGGCAATTACAGAAAACAATTGGAGTATAGCAACTTTCGAAAACTGATTTCTACCCATCTTGGATCAAACCTTGAGGAGCTTTTTCGCTTGCAAGAAATTTGCTATAAAAAAATCCTTCTATATTAAAAAACTCAACTCATTGAGGTTTGTTTGCTCTCGATATCTTTTTCATTAAGCAAATTACACAAAATTCCCCTGAGGTAAAACTTTTGATAGGTGAAAATGAAGTTTAGCTTTTGAACAGGATACCCTTATAAATTCCTAATAGTCAACATTTGGTTGACCAAGAGTAATTTCATCTTTTAACCTTTTTAATTTTCTTTTAAAATTTAAAATAATAAAAAGTATAAAAGTCGGTAAAAAAATATATTTTAGTTCAAAATATATATATATAAAAGATTAAGATCTCCACCATCTATATGTGATGGACGGCGAAGATAAATTTTTAATATTATTTTTCATTTATTTAAAAAAGCTTCTAAAAATAAAAGATGAAGTCTTCATCTTTATCTTCAAACAAAACAAAATTGAAAAAGAAGGAAAAAAAATCTAAGTTGAACAGAACTGAAAAAAAATAAAAAAATCAAATTTAAAGAAAAAATTGAAGTTGAATCTTTATCTTCAAAATTAAAGTTGCTAGAAAAAAATCAAAACAAAACACAAAGAGAGAGAAAGAGATGGGTTAAACCCAGATCTTCAAACTTTGAAGATCTGGGTTCAACCCAAATCTTCAATGAACATCAACCAGCCATTCTTCTTCTTCTTTCTTATTTTACAACCCAACATCAATCTACCATCATCAACACAAAAATAATAATAATAACAATAATAATAATAATAAATTGAACATCATATTCAAACTAAAATTAAACAACATCATCATCAACAATAACATCATTCAATTGAATATCACCATCATTTTTCCATGGGTTTCCTTCATTCTTCCATGGGTCTCCTCCATCAGAGACCAAGGGTCTTCGATGAATGAGACCTTCTCCATTGGATGGAGATCAAAACTGGTCTTCATCTGATAGAAACCAATTCTGGTCTCCATCGCAAAGGAAACCAAAATTTGGTCTCCTTGGATATGGAGACTTGAGTCGGCGATGAAGATTGAGTTGAGAGAGGGAGAGAGGGTTAGGGAGGATTGTAGTGGCGGTTTTGCTACTGTTAGAGACTTTGGGTTTTGATTTGTGGTTGAAGGGGTTGAAAAGTGATTTAAAGATGAATTAGAGAGATGAACTAGTTGAGTGTCATGCATTTACTTTTCACTTTATTATTATTATTTTTTCAATCGATTTGTGTTTTTTTTTTTGGGTTTTTTTTTTCCTTATTTCATCTCTACCATCCATCTTTTAATATGGATGGTAGAGATTTACTGTTTTTTTTTTTTTTAATTTATTTCATTATTAAATTAAATTTATTGTTTTAAATTTTAAAATACAATTATTTTAAAAACTAAGGGCATTCAAAAGATGGACAGTGGAGATTTATTATTATTATTTTTAATTTATTTTGTTATTAAATTAATTTATATTGTTTAAATTTTAAAATAAAATTAAATTGAAAACTAAGGGCATTTTTGTCTTTACTCTTCAAAACGAAGTTGATCATCAGATTTAACACCCTTTGACCATTAAAGTGGGGGGCATCCTATTATAAAAACCAAAATTCATTTTTGCCTATCAAATGCCTTACCTCAGCGACATTTCGTGTAATTTGCTTATTTTTTCTAGTCAACAACACTTTGATTCCTATATTCTTGTAATTTGGTATATTCTAGTTTGGTATTTGAGGAGGTTGACAAGGGTGGGTAATGAATTTTTAGGAGTTTAAAATAGCAGCAGCGCATTATCATCATCATCATCATCTTCACCTGTTATAGCTTTTCCAAAATTGAAGCATCTATAATTTGATTCGGTGAGAGAGTGGAAAGAACATGACTATGAGAATAGAAAATATATTATAATTATGCCTTGTCTTTCTAGTCAACAAAATTTTCATTGATTTCTATATTGAAGCATCTACGGTTGGTTATAGCTTTTAAATGTCCTTTTTGGTGGTTTTGTAATCTAAAAGAGCTTTTAAAAAGTAATAAAACTAAACAGTCTACAATTTCAAAAAGTTTTTTTAATTGATAATCAAATAATCAATAATTTCTTTTTAATTAGCCCTACTTGTAAAAGATTTACTTTAAAAAAATCTACTTCTACAAGATCTATTTGAAAAAACTATATCAAATGAAGCCAAATATATTTAAAGTGTGCCAATTGGAGGTTTAAAAAGAGAGTTATGACTAATTATGTTTTAGTGGTCAATAGTAAACAAGTTTCGAGATTTGAAGAGTGTTCTTGTTTTTTCAAGAATTTTTGTTGCCTAAGTTTTTATTACATCTCGTTTTTATGATGTTTGCATTTATTTCTTATATTTCTCATGCTTTGAGGGTTGTTCCAAACAAGACATGTCCCTTATGATGTAAAGAAAGCAAGTTTTATGATATTATTTGTTGTCCTCGCAAGTGCATGAATCAATTATAGTATAGTTTAGAAGAGTAATAAGCATTGTTCCCATAGAGATTGAAACTTAAATCTAATTTCTTTTTTTGATTCAATGAAAACAGTAAATTGAATAAGGATGCAATTGAAATAAACTAAAGAAGAATAATGCAATTGAAATAAACTGAAGAAGAAGAGATATGAGAATGAGAACAAAAAGTTGTGGCAAGAAAAGAACAAATCGACTATCAAGCATTAGAATTCAAATATTAGTTTAAACACTAATGGTGTATTTACTTGAGTGATTAAAGAATGAAAATAAGGACTGTATATGATTATTGATGTTTATTTACTCTAAATTAATTCGTGTTGATAATAAAAAATGTAAACTCTACACCAATTTGAGGTTGTGAAATGGGATTGTCATCCTCTCACCTCACTTAGGATTCTCATTATCATTCTCTTCTAAATATTAAAAAGTCATTTATACCCCTATTTACCAACAAAAAAATCAAAAATTAAAAAAAAAAAAGTGAGAAAACAGGCTTCTGGGTTCGATGCCAACCCAGAAGCAGATCCATAACATCTGGTTCTGGGTTCGATGCAAACCCAAAAACAAAGGTTTCTGGGTTCGATCCAGATCCATCACATAACAAAAAAAAAAAAAAAAAAAATTGAAGAAGATTAGAGAGAAAGAGAGAGATGGAGGTTGCGTCTCGACGATGGTTGTTCGCCTCGTCGACAGCGATGGAGGGGACGCCAGAAGGAGACGGTGAGAGAAAAGAGAGATGGAGGAGAGAGATTTGAGTTTGATAAAGAGAGAAGGAGAGATGAGATCCAATTTTTATTTTTAGGGTTTTTATTTTTTTTTAATTATTGTTTAATTTATAAAATAATAAAAATCATTTAAAATGGATTAAAAAATATGTAATATTTTGATTTTACTATGGGCAAAATGGTCTTTTTGAGTGTTGAGGGTAATTAAGTCTTTTCAATTTTTTTGGTTGGTTTGACCGTCAATTGACCGACGATTTGGGCTATTTTAAAAAGTTTTGGAAAAGTTAGGGATGAAAAAAGCTGTTTCCAATAGATGCTTAAAATTTTGATATTTCATGAAACCTTAGGGACTAAAATGAAGTTTTTCCAATTCAATAAAATCTAGTTGTATTTAAAAAGTTATTAATTTCACATATTTCATTTAAGTGATGGATTAGAATAGATTTAGATGGATTTTAAAGTGATTTTTATGAAAAAAAAAATTTATAACAAATTTTACCATTCTTTTAAGATTTCATTGGATTTATTAAATAATTCTACCACAATTAATATGAAGTCTATAAAATTTGTAAATTCTATCAAAATCTTTTATTAAAAAAGATCCATCAAACATCAATAAACTCTAGTTTGAATACACATCCGTTAAATTACATATAAGTAAACATACCATTAAATTTGTTTTGACTTTTTAAAAATCTTAGATTAAATACACGCTGCAAGCAAATTTGATTGAATACATCCACATTCATATGAATTATGATAAATTTTAATTAAATCTAGATTGAATACATTTATACATCTATCAAAAACCTTAATTAAATAAAAATAATTCTAATTTTTTTCTATAGTTTGATGTAATAGCTAACAACTCTTAACTTTAAAAATCACTAAAAACTTCTTGTAGTTTATTTATAAACTAGCCAAAAAACCTTGATGATAGAGGGTTTTTGACTATTTTTATAAACAGCAGGGTTTCTTTTGTTATTTTTATAAAATATAGAGAACGTTTAGTGAATTCTGAAGTTAGAGGGTTTTTTGGCTATTATATCAAACTACAGGGGGAAGTTAGAATTATCCCAATTAAATACAACTATACTTTTTTTAAATACTATAGTTTGCAAAGCCCAATAACTGAAAACAGAAATATAATAGTCAATTCAAAGTATAGTTTGGTGTCCAAGTAAGGTGGAGGAAAAAAGGAAGCGATTTGGAAAGAAGAAATGATGGTTTTGTGATAATTTGTTTGGTCCAATTCAATGAACGCCTCCGATTCCCGAGTTGAGTCGTTTGGTCGGACGGAGATTAACTGGGACAAGTAAGTTCTCTGCATTTTCTTTCTCTATGGGATTTGCGATTGATTTTACATATTAGGGTTTCAATTAGGATTGGATGAGATCTATGATTATCAAATGAACCACCCATTTGTGCAGGCTTGATAAAACTAAATTCTATGTTGTGGGAGCTGGCCTCTTTACAGGGGTTACCGTCGCACTCTACCCTGTGTCCGTTGTGAAAACCAGGCTGCAGGTTGCTTCAAAACAGACTGTCGAGAAAAGTGCATTGTCTGTTATTAGAGGTATACTCAGAACAGATGGCTTTCCTGGTCTATACAGAGGATTTGGTACTGTCATTACCGGTGCAATTCCTGCTAGAATTATATTCCTCACTGCTTTAGAGACAACCAAAGTCATGGGTTTCCGGATGGTTGAACCGTTCAAATTATCTGAACCTACTCAGGCAGCCTTCGCTAATGGAATCGCTGGCATGACGGCATCCCTTTTCGCTCAAGCTGTCTTTGTTCCGATTGATGTCGTATGTATTTTCTATTAGAAAGATACATTTTGATTACTCATTGGAAAGATACAAGCTGCTAATGTTTTAATTGTTTTTTAATTTTTTATTATTAACGTTCGTTCTTCAGGTTAGCCAAAAGTTGATGGTACAAGGATACTCGGGCCACGTGAAGTATAATGGTGGCTTAGATGTTGCTCGTAAAATTATAAAGTCTGATGGCATACGGGGTTTATACAGAGGGTTTGGTTTGTCTGTAATGACTTATTCCCCATCAAGTGCTGTGTGGTGGGCAAGTTACGGCTCAAGTCAGCGAGTCATCTGGAGGTGAACCTCAACTTAGTTTCTTGTTTTCTTTCGAACCTATAGGTGTACAAAGTTACCAATTATCACAGGATCTGGCCTAGCAAGTGATGTTTTTTGATTAGTTGATGCTTGTTCATATGAGTAAACAGCATTGTGGAGGTGTCTTTTGATTTTGGATTGGCCTTTTTATTTGCTCGTTAATGTAGGAACTTTCACGTTGTAATAAATTTTAAATCAATTAGGATAATATTCTAAATGTTCTATGCTTCTCAAAAGAAGCCTCCAACTGCAAATGTCCATTGCCCGAAGTTGAACGCACTCTTTAAGCATGTAATCAATGAGGATATTTATAGTACAATGAAATTTTTCTAATTTTGGGACTGTTTCGCAACCAAAAGTCACTGTTAAAATTGTGTAATAATAAATAAACTCTCTGCTATTTGAGAAGGACAGGTTATCTGGATGCATCCCATTATAATTACGTCAATGTACTTATAATATCTATTCTTCTTCTGTGATTTTTAATTGTTTGTTATTTTTTCAGTACTGTTTTTCTTAGCACATCATTTATTGTTTTGGGCAGGCTCTTAGGCCATGGCACAGATCATGAGGAAGTTGCACCAAGCCACTGGAAAATAGCGGTAGTGCAAGCTACTGGAGGACTTATTGCAGGTGCAACGGCATCCTGCATCACAACTCCACTGGACACTATCAAGACCCGCTTACAGGTCTCCTTAGAACCTTGCTGACATTGAACTATGTGCTTCTTCTTTTTTGGTACAAGTGTCTTACAGCAGTTGGATGTATTTTTGCTCTTAACATATGTGGTTTGAAATTATCATCTTTTATGATAGGTTAGGATGTAATTAGCCCATATTTTGGCATGTGTGTGTGCATGGCTTGTTTGTTATTCGTTTTTGGGTGCAGATGCAATTGGGTTTTCCTGTAATTATCTGAAGTATTCTGTGAAAGATTGATTTTTAGGCATTATTTGGAAGTTCTTGTATTGTGCCTGTAATTGGTACAATCTGCCCTTACTTCAGCAAAAGCTAGAAAAATGTTTATATGTTAGCCTATTTACTACAAACAATTTATTATATTTGTAGCTCTATGCTTTGATTATTATTATTATTATTATTTTTAGAGAGAGAGAGTTTTCCCTCATATGAATGAAATGACTTTTATAATATCAGTTCTGAGAGAGACAGAGAGAGAGAACTGATTTTTATAATATCAGTTCCGAGAGGAGAGAGACAGAGATAGAGAGAGAGTCTTTCTCTTATAAGAAAGAATGAGCCGACTTTTATAACATTAGTTTGGACCGACCGAGAGAGAGAGAGAGGGGAGGGGGTGGAGCGAACTGATTTTTATAATATTAGTTCCGATGGAGAGGGAGAGGGTTTTTAATAGTATAAGTTCCAAGTTTGTGGATCATTGTTATACACAATAAATAATAGGAAATATTAATTATAAAAAAATCAATATATCCAATAGTTCACAAACTTGGAACTGATCTTGAGGGGGAGAAAAGTCAATATATTCAGTAGTTCACAAACTTGGAACTGATCCTGAGGAGAGAAAGACTCCCTCTCTCTCTCTGTCTCTCTCTCCAATTGTTCACAAACTTGGAACTAATCATGAGAGGAGAAAGACTGTCTCTCTCTCCATATATATATATTGGATTAAACTATTTAAGACCTGTCAGATGAAGGTTGAGAGACCTTTTCTTTTCAAATGAGAAGTAGATTAAGTTGTTGACATGACATGTTATTTGATCAAATAACTTAATGTTTTTTATTTTATTTTCTGTTTTTTGTTAATTAGTTGTTTCTGTTGTCCAGGTGATGGGGCATGATAAGAGACCCTCTGCAAGACAAGTGGTGCAAAACTTGATCTCAGAGGATGGTTGGAAAGGTTTATATAGAGGATTGGGTCCAAGATTTTTTAGCATGTCAGCATGGGGAACCTCAATGATTTTAGCCTATGAATATTTGAGTATGGACTCTTTATCCATTTTGAACTTTCAGTTATTTTGCCCAGGAAAAAAACATCATTTTATTGTTATGAGGCATGATTAGATGGACAAAGGTATAAAAGAAGCTTTGATATGAGGATTTTGATGCTTGAAACCCAATAAAAAGTTATTGTATTTATACATCCTTTTTTTTTTTTTTGAAATAATTATACATCCTTTTTATTCTTACTTCATTATGTAGCCCATCAGCTTATTAGCTACATCTAGGTGGTCCTGGTTTTAGACCTCAATTCTGGTCTTGGTGTTGGAACTTGGAGTTACTTTGACAGTTTGACTGGTCTATACCAAGCTATTGAAGTTTTATCTGTTGTATCAGATCACTTCTTTTGTAATCCTGTCTCCTTATAAGTCACCAGCACTGACATGCCTGATTGCTAGGTATTTGATATAGGCTGCGACAAAAAACTGTCTTTTCTATTTGTGAAATATGGATGTAAACTATGAAATAACTTGAGGGGGAAGTAGTTGCATGTTGTGTTCCATTTCTGTGGAGCTTAACTTAGGTTGTCTTCAGGTACCCTATGAAAGGAAAGTCCTTGCGTTGAAGTTTTCTTTACATTTGGAGTTAGAATTCTTTAGGTTAAGTATACATTAAGCAATTATATTTTTTGGAATGAGTTAATACTTTATTGGATCAATATAACTACCTGCAGAGCTACTTATTAAGTTGCAAGTCCAATTTGTATATTACATTACCATTTATGCTTATAAGTCCCTTTTTTTTTTTTTTTTTTGAAATAGCTTGTAAGTCCATTTATGGTTATGTTTATGTGAGATTTTGTTATCTCATGTGATGTCACAACAGATGTAGTGCTCCATAAAGTGCAATAGTAATTGTTTTGCCAGCTTGCGAAGCTAATTGTGCTTGATTTTGTGGTCATATTTTGATAGGGTTAACATAGATGAGGTTGAGGGGACATTTTGTATAGGCACACGTTAACAGTAGTAAAGGGTGCCAAAATTTAACCATATGCTTATGATATTATTACTATTTGCTTCCAGATCTTTGGTGCCTGCCATTTATTATATTGATATCTGGCCCATTGGACCTCCATTTTCAATCTTGAAATAAGATGTTCTAACAGTGTTAGGTCGATGGCAGAAAAGAAAACTATTATACATCATTGAACTTTTATTTTTAATGATCTTTTAACAATATTTTAGGTCGATGGCAGAAAAGAAAACTATTTTACTCTCTCTTTGCCTCTCCCTCGTTTGCTTTCGCTCTCTCTCTGACTAGAAATCTGATATGTTCAGATGGCAGAGTTTTTAATTTAATGGAATTGTTAAAATCATTCAGTTTGGCTGCACAGGTGTATATATGTTGGTTTTGTTCAGTATTTTATTCCCCTGATTACTCCAGTTGTGGTCTTTCTGGTTTTTACCGTTGGTGACTAATTTCTTATTTTGCTCTTCTTTGTATCTGTCTCAGTTGTCAAACCTCATTCTAATAATACTATTGTTTGTGTTTTCAGAACGTGTGTGTTCAAAGGATGGGTAGATGTGATACATATACTACTCACAGGCCTTACTTATCGTGGCATGAATAGCAGAGTTTTGGCTGGCTGGGATTCAACCTATTTTTGGTAATGAACATGTTTGACATACTCAAACATTATTCTCTAAATTTTGAGATCCATAAACATAATGCTGTTGCTGCAGCAATCATCATCTTCGTATTGAGAAGCCAGCATCAGTAGTTGAGATTGGATTACTCTTAAATTTTAGAAGCTCTCTCAGATTTGACCAAGATTCTTTAGACTAGACTATCATTTTTTGTTTACAGGAATTGATGTTGAAAACAGGTAGAGGCTCTATCAACTGTATTTTCAAAGCAAAGAAATGTTTAGACAGATAATTTGTAATTTTTCCATTCAGGGATATAGATATCAGCATTATAACAATTTTGAGTTTAAATGGAACATTCATTGCTCGTTATCACAGTTATTATCTCTCGCCTACACATGACTATGCACGCACACTTGCAGTTGTGTTTGGTTGCTCAGTTGTACTCTTCAGATGCCTGCTCTGGCCATATTAGGCCATTGGCATAAGATGATTAGGCTGCCATCTTTAGCACTAGGTGGCTATTTTTATAACTTTGCATGACAATATTGCTTTGAATAGGAAGGATCTCATGTCATCTTGTCCCGTCTATTAACTCTTTATCATTTATGCATCCCGTTTAAGTTTTATTGTAATACGAATTTAAATTCCTATGTAGATGTACACACTGCTGGAATTCGTCGTACAGGTACGAGAGGTGTTATTTAGCTACTAGTTGAAATCAGGTTTTAATGATGACTGATGATCCATAGCAATTACATACTTGTATGCATTTAATATCAAAATCAAAATCGAACAGGTTGAACCACAGTACTTGCTTGATAGTCTTCCAAACCTCAACTTCTACTTGGCTGTTCTAGAAGAGCAGAGAAGAAAATTTCATCGCCAAGCTTATCAGTATTGGGAGCAACCCTCCTGAGCAGCTTCTCGTAGCCAAGCCTAGCAAACTCATCCAGATACAGCTTCAAATCATCTTTCTTACAAAAGAAACGATCCACCCAAAGGAGCGCTTTTGGTCTAAGCAGACGTCCCTATCGAATAATATGAATTGTAGATGATGTATCCCAATCCATCCATTCAAGAACAGAGTAGAATGGACAATGTCAAGTGTATTGTCAAAGAGTGGCAACCTGGAGCCTATTGATATGTATAGAGGTAGAAGGCCTCTTAGTGCAATCACCTTATTAAAAGGGACTCCCAAGTTTAAGGTAGCTGATGCAATGGTCACAGGACTCACATTTCTCTCCCTCATTGTGGCTGCAAAATGTGCCAGTTGTTGGATTGAAGTCGAGGCCAATTCGAATTTCTCCTGGCTTTAACTACAGGAGTTCATCAATGGTGAATTCTGCAGAAATAGACCCGTTTGTCAGGATGTCCCATCCTGTTTTAGAAAGAATGAAGCAATCTGCACACTTGAACAAGCCTATGCTATCCATTCTCATTTTAAACAAGGCACGAGTATGTTTTGCACTTCCATAAAATGTTGATATCACTAGATAGAGTCCAAAGAGAATTGTTACTGTAAGCTACTCAGCCACGTCCCAATCATCCGGCCACAGCCCATGAATCTTGTGAGCCATGAATCGGTCTACACTTTAAGTCATCTTGGCGCAGTTCAGTCCAACTGATGGACTAACTACGTCCAATCCAAAGAAGTTCTTCCCATCGTTGCTGATTCCTGTATTATCGGCAGGAGGATCACTAGGTAGGAGACTTATTAAACTGTCTGCAATTCTGTCCAAAGATAAAAGCTATATGAAGAACTTGGTCAGAGAATTTCATTAGGGCTTTTGATTCTGAACTTTCAACGTGAAGCTGTTACAACAAAACGCCTTGCTGTTTCTCCAAACTGGAAACTTGGGTTCGGATTCTGTGGAGTAAAACAGTTTGGTGACCGGAGTTGCCAGCTTTAGCTTTGGTGAAAGCGAAAAGAAGATAAGAGAGATCAGAGCTCAAGAAAATAACTCTGAAGAGGCTTATAAGAAGAAGAAAAGAAGCAATCCTAGACGCCATTTTAGTGGTTTAGAAGCACTCTGTCGCTGCATTTCTTAGTTTGTGAAAGCAAACACCATTATGAGAGATTTCACTCCAAGTTGACATGAGCTCAGATTCTCTTGTTAGTTCTTTTATTCAGGTTTTTTTTTTCTTCCTTGTAGACGTGAAAGAATTCTTGAGGTAAAGTGTCTTTTAATATTTCGTAATTTAAATAAATATTTAAAATTAATTTCACGACTTAAATTGGAAGCATATATCCCAGTACACATGAAGATGCATGTGAATGCTAATTAAGCATCCTAACAAGAATACAATTTTAGCTAAAAAAGGAAGCAACACTCTGTTGAATCCCAACTAAATTCCATGCTTTCTTCTCTTTTACTAAAATACTATTGCTAATTCCTTTCACAGAAACTAGGAATTAAAGAGTAAAATATCAATGTGAATCCTTTTAATCATCTAAGCAAGTTCACTTTATTCTTTTCAAAATTAGGTGGTTCTAAGAGATCGTTTGTTTTTATTATTTTTCACTTAATGAGTTTGAATTACACATATTAAGTTATTTTTGTTTCTTTTCTTAAATGATTGAACCACTTAAAACCACCCAAAATTTATTGAAATAAAAAAACTACAATTTTTTACTTTTAACTGAATGTTAAATCACTTAATGATTTTTAAATATATAATTTCAAATCTATTTTTTCCAAAATAACATATTTTCAAATTTATCCTCATTTTACATAATGCAGATTCCTTTTAATGATATTTATGTTAATGTTATTTTGATTTAAATATATAATAATAATAATTCAACTTAAAATTATTTTGTTTATTTTTATTTAAATATATAAATTCCATTTACTTTACTACAATAAGTTTTTATGTGTATATAATTTTTTTTTAAAAAAAAACTTTTTTATAATAATTAATCATATTTTAATTATGAACAAAAATATTATTAATATATATATAAAAGTGTTTTAATATTTATTAAATAATTTATTATAATTATTTGTATTATAATAAATTAAGTTACATAACAATTAATAATAAAATGATATAAATATCAAATTATTAATTTCTAATCATTTCAAGTTTAAAAAACAAACAAAATTATTATTCATTCAGATATTAGAGAAAAACATAAATATATATATATATATCATTCAAATTTCAGATTTCAATTATTATTCAGATTTCAGTCTTTAACATCATTGTTCAGTCTTCAAACAAAAAAAACAAACAACCCCTAAGAGATACCCTCTGAAAAGCAGTTTTAAATCTAAACGATTAATCACTAGAGAAGTGCGATTACAAGCTCATACAGATACAAAATTACTACATGATACTTGCACCGTAAAAGTACATCAGACAGCAAAAGAAAAAGAATGTTGCATGTCACTTAAATCATACAGTGAAATTCTTGCCTCATTTTGCACACAATTATTATTAAGGATAAATGATAAAGCAACAATATGCACCGTTACAAGGAATGAAATTATCTTAGGGCTGAAAAAATGGATCTCAACTCCCTAGCTACGATAATTTAGCTCATTAACAAGAACAAAAAGGAAGAGTACAACAAAGGATACAATCCACATTCAAAAGCAGCTATTTGAAATAGAGTTTGCACCTCTCTTAGTTACAGACTCGATCCTCATCTTCAACATTATCTTCATCCACAACTTCATCTTCAACTTCATCATCATGGTTGCCATCTCCAGTTTCGTCGTCAACATCACTGTCAATGTTATCACCATTGTTGTCTTTGACACCTCTGCTTTTGGCAGCATATGCTTCGAGAGACGCGTCAGGAAATAATTCCCCCACCTTATTACCTTGATTGGATGGGGTTTTGGCTGAATTATTGGATTTACCTTTATTCATCTGTTGGAATAAAGAGGATCAATACCATGCATGATGACAAAAAAAGGTCACAAGGGAAGAGCAAATTCAAAACGTTAAACTTCTGTTGCTCATGAGAAGGTATAAAACCAATGATCTAAATAGTTTTAGGTTCATTATTATAATTCATCTATGTATCGTTAACTGACAGGAAATACGCATACATATGTGAAACTATGAAAATTTGACCCAAATGCCAATAAAAACACTTGATTAAAAGAATAAAAAACAAAGAAGTTCCTTGTAAGTAAATTAAAGGGTCGGGATTGTCTACAACGGAAGTATGTTGTGCAATGATTATAACATCATCAAAAGGAAACCACCTTCAAAACATATCTCCTCTACACTCAGACCGAATTATGAGTCCAAAATCAAATCTCTTTTAATGCAATAGAGTGAGTGCACCTCTATAGCTAAATTTTTTGCAAGACACATGACCTATGATATTCCCATTAAAAGTGCTAGTTGTGTCCTAGATAGAGAAATTATAAAATCAATCACATACAAGTAAAGATAGCAAATGAGATAGTTTAATGCTAAAAAGAAATCTCATAAGCTCAAGAGCACGTGTGGAGAAGCTTACAGCACGTAGAAGGGTCCTTTTATCCCTCTCTCTAGCATTTTTAATTGCCTGTAGTGAAATCAACAAACCGATTATTACTTTCTAATCAACGTCTATTTCATATCGAATATAGTCAATAAAAACGAACCTCCTCAAGCATCTTTTGCTCAGCCTCTACTTCCGCAAGGTCTCTACAACAAAAAATCACAAGACTCGACTGTTGAATTCAATCAGAAAGTGGTAAACTATATAAAATCAGACATACCTTCCAATCACACGATCCACACGACAACAACACTTTGCACAGACATTCTGCTCCTTCGCACAACCTAAACCAACACCAAATACTCAACCATTACCAAAAAACACAACACAAGCAAAAACAATAAATAAATAATCAGACAGACAGACACCAACCGGAGCAGAGATTATGGTAAGCTTGACGCACGGCCCGTTTCGAACAACGCTGACTGTAACACGAAACATATAAACAAAAATCATCCAATCAAAATTGTAACATTATTCAATGGAAAAAAAAAAAAAAAAAACGAAGGAGACACCGACCACTTAGCAGGCTCATTCAGGGGTTTGTATTTGCCGTAACGCCGTTTCCAGTCAATTTGGTCTCTACATCTACCGCAGACTCCAGTTATCTCCGAGAAGGGTCTCTGTTTTCCACCAACTTCCTACAACAAACCCAATTCAAATCAATCTCTCTCTTTCTTTTTTAAAATATATATATATATATGAAACTTACAGTTTCGTTGATCTTGTGACCGGCGTTTGGTTTCCAGGCGTAGCGGTTCTGGTGCTTGGGTGCGCCCCGCCTGTTGCTGCTCATTTTCTACCCTGCTGTTGTTGCTGCTCAGTTTCGTTAACAACAACACCGTGACTTCCATTTGACCTAAATATGTTTTGCTTCTACACTCTCATTAATCCCCATAACTATCTCGTATTACTTTTAAGGCCCGAAGCAGCCCAATTGGGCCCAAACACTACTGTAACTAGCTTGGGCTTGGCAAAAAGAGTGGCCGGATTGCCATCCTCGTAATTTTTGTGTACACCCCAGGTTATTTCTCTTTTGTTGTTTCTAAATATATAGCTTACTTTTTTTTTTGGAGCTTCTTGCCAATTTGATACTCAAGATTATTAAATTAATGAAATGAAAATTTATAATATTTTTATTAATGCTTTATGTAAATATTTTTGTTTTAGTGCTCATAAAATTAATATTCATTGTTTATAATATAAAGTATTGTAGTAGTTGCATGCACAGGTCTTATAATTATCAGGTTAAAAAATTTATTGAAAGATAAATTTATAAATAATCTTAGAAACAAAATGACTTGGTTTCCATTATTCATTTCACTCCCTTATAATCATAGGGGTAAAATAGTCTCGCCAAGTTTGGTCTTCAAATAGTCAAACTAGGAAAAAATAAGACATTTATAAGGTAGTTGTAATGGGGTTGTTATACAGTATGCTACAACTTCCCTGGAAATCAACAACTTGTATTTTGCATAGACCAAACAAAAGAGAGGGAAGGTGACTTAGACATCGGTGTGGTGTCGATCGAAGATACTCCAACGCCTAAATTAGTAAACAAACCAAAAAAGAAAAGTAAAGCAACATATAAATGAAATTAATCGACGAGGGTTAAGGAATGAGAGATCCGTGTTGATGAGAGCTTGAGGTGACAACATTGTTAGTGGATAGCGCAATCGTCGGTCTAAGGCAGCAATACGACACGGAGGAGGAAGCACACCAAAGAAAAATGGAAGCAATGGACCTTCGTGGTCAAACCCTTGAGCAGGGCGGAATGTGGTCTCTAAGAGGACTTCAGCAAGGCTTTTGCCAATGAAAGCTTCTTTATCTATATGTTATATCCCTTTTTATCGAGTTAAAGGTCTTTTATATAGGTAAGAGGGATCTTGACCCTTAGGGCACCTTCTTAGTTTGAATATACTGCAAAGATTAGATTCCAAAGAATCTAAGAGATCTCGAGTTAATCCCTGGATTCTTCTTATACCGATTCTTTCTATATCACTTTAGACAATAACCTTACTTGGGAGTAAAGTTGATTAGGTCATAAATGGAATAGGAAGGTGGGCTCCTAAGCCTGATTCATAGGCCTTATAGGTTGGGCTTAGTGTTGGACCATCAACCGAACCTATGGGTTAACCCATGAGAGTAGATTGAGTCCAGTCTCATAGGTCAATAATGACTAGGTTGTTTGGTCAACCAACCCATGAAGCATTAGGCTTCGATTATCCCATCTTATGTTAGGCTATTTGGTTGATGTGTAAACCTAGGTCTGTAAGCTGACATTGCCAAATGGGCTGATTTTAGGTCTTGTTAATGGATTTTGGGCCTAAACTGTAGGCGAAGATTTTTGACCACTACAGCAGTCTATAATTGGATCACATGACAAGACATATTGAACATTCCAACTTTGTTTCAACACCATATCTTTAACAAAATGGACATTCACTTCAATAGATTTGGAGAAAACATGAAACATTGGATTGGCGGCTAAAGCACCGACACTCATGTTATCCCTACTAAGCAATTTGCCATTTAGATAAAGGAATTTTAATTTTGATTAATAAGGATTTTTTTTTTCTTTTTTTATGGTTGAGACAAGTTCAGAGATAAACTGAAACCAAACAAGATTTGACTTTATGATGTGACTCGAGAAGTGGCTCCCACATTAGAGGGAATATCCCACATATAAGGGGAGAAGGCCTACATAAGGTATGGGAACAACCCACACTTAAACCATGCAATTTCAGCATTTAAAATAGACGAAGCTTGATATTATATTTTTATTACGTACTTAATTGTGCTATCACATGCTACATTTTTAAAGACCAAGACAAAGATTGTTACCAATGTCGACACAATAACTAGCTACTGACAATCTATCTTTAAGATTGCAAGCCTAGTTAACATCACAAAAACTAATCAATATTATTAAATGTCATTAATAGACTCCTTAAGAAATGCAATACCCTTGAGTATGTGTTTGGCGTTTAGGGTACGAGATTGGATTCGACTATTTTCATGGGATTAAATTGGATATAATTGGATAATAGTAGATTAAACTAAATTATTTCTATGATATATTTAGTGCAGTTGAGATTGGATTCAAAATAATGCAAAACCTTGTTTTAAGTAATTTGGAATTAGACAAAAAATAATAATATTTTATTTTTAATGCTATGAGATTAATTAATATAATTAAATTAATTTATATATAAAAATAATTAAATTATTTTCTTAAAATTAATTAAAAATACCTACAATTAATTTAACTAAAATAGTATTTAATATTTAATTTTATTAAAAATAATATTTTATCTTATGAAATAAATATGTTAATTAATTATAAAATAATATATATATAAATAAAAATTTAAACAATGCTGAATTTTATATTGTTTTTATAAATTTAAATATATAATACAGGAAAATTTGCAAAAATGTCACATTTAATAGGCTGAATAACAAAAATAGCCCCATTTTAACTTTACCTACAACATTACCTCAAATTACCATATTGCCCTTAATTTTCCATAGTCCATCCTTTACCCATCTCTTTTCACCATTCATCATTTTCACTTCCTCTAACTTATTTATCACTTCCTTGACCAGCCTAAAGGTTTGTTGCCAGCCACTAGAATTGACACTTTATAAAAGTGCAACATAACCTATTCACCCTCCTGTAGCTTATTAGATTGACTACTATCATCTCACATTCAATGGACAAAAGGAAAAAAAAAAAAAACCCAAAAAACCACTTGACGTTTGATTATATCTCGTTTGTGCCACCCGCGATTTTATTTTTATCCGAAATATCGTCTGACGTTAATATAAACACTCAAAATATCTCTTGGAGACATGTGAATTAAAGAATAATAATATCTCTGACGGTCACAGATTTCATTAGGTTGATATGATTGAACGTTTGATTTTAGGGGCAAAAAAGGAAAATGGAAAGAAAATTAATTAAAATAATATTACGTAAAATATAAAAAATCAAAATAAAAAATATTAAATATAAAAATTAAAAAAAATCAAGGTATTTTTATTTAAAAATAAAAAATATAGAATAAAAATCTAAATTTTCTATCACTTGCCTCTCTTTCTTTCTCTCGCTCTTTGTCTTTCTCTCTCTCTCCTCTACGGTAGTCGACCTCTCTCTCTCTTACTCTCTATCTTTATGAGATCTGCTTGCATTGTCACCACCACTACCCTGTAACCGAACATCACCAAACCCTCGTTCTCGATGCTGTCAAAGCCACTGGTTGACTCGATTTTGGTGGAGCAAGGCCCGAACTCGCAAATTAACGGAGCAATGTGCTTGTCGGCTACGATAAAGGCATAGCTGGATCCACAGGCTGAGCAACTAAAGAAGTTACTACTGAGGTTGGGGAAGGTGGTCAGGAGTGAAGGATTTAAAGCGAAGGCGGCGGTTTTGGGAGTGAGTGGGAGTGTTATTGGAGTTTGTGGTGCCAAAAGCAAGGGAGTGTTGGATTGCATGGTGCCCTGTGTGCTCGACTTCTTGAGTAGTAATGATTAGGCCACCTGAAAGTCCACTGTTGAAGTTTTGGCCAAAGTGGTGCTTGCTGAAAGTGATCTGATTGCACAATATAAAAGCTTTTACTTGGCAAGTTTAGAGCCAATAAAATTGAATCTCTCACCTACCCCTCTTTCTGTCTTGATGATTGATGAATTTTTTTTTTTAGGAGATTGATGATGATTGATGGTAATTGGGTTGATGATTAGTGATAAGTGGGTTGGGATCTTGGTTTCCAGTGAATCCAGAAATTTTTGGGTTTCCAGCAACAAATTTTAGGTTTCCAACCATTGCAAACCTAGAAAGTTTTGGGTTTCCAACGACTAGACCAGTGCTAAAAACCCATAAATAGGGAGAGAGAAGAAAAAGAGGGAGAGAGAGAATGGAAGAAAAGAAAGAATGAGGTGGCGATTAGCGACGGCGGTCTGGTGGCTCGATGTGATTCAATGATGGTGTTAAATGTTGAGAGATTGAAGGTTGATGATGATGATGATGTAGTTCATGGTTGATGAAAAACCAAATTAGATTTTTACTGTCCATCCAATCCGATTTAGATCTCCATTCTTTTTTTCTATTTTGATCTTTTTAAAAAAAAAAAAATTAATTTGGTGCATTTGATCTACACCGTCCATATGATATGTAGATAATAGAAATCAATTTTTATTAGTTTATAATTTTTTTATTTTCTTATTTTATCTTTTTTTTTTTTTTTTTCATTTGATGTGTTGATCTTAATGAAGGTAAGTTTTTATTAGTTTATAATTTTTTATTTTAAAAAATTATTTTATAATTATTTTACTTTTAAAATAAAAATCTCTTTATTTGGGTTAAAACTTTATATTTTATCTAGCTTTTCTATTAACTTCGTAATGACAGCAAAATTTTGGAAAAAATGAAAATATTAGGTGGTAAAAAGAGATATTTTCAAACATTAGGGAACTTTTTGGGATTTTTCCAAAAAAATAGAAAAAAAAAAAATCAACTCCTTTAATGGGAAAGAAAATATTATTGGTCTTCCGAAAGACCATAATATTTGATTTTGTTTGTCATTCATTCTAATTTTATTTAGAAATAATTTTGTCATATAAATATTAAAACAAAAAAGGTGTTCAAATAACTTTTATGGGTGGTAATTCACCCTACCCAAAAATCAATAAAAATAGTAATGCACCCTAATACATGAGTATCATCATTCTGACTAGATGTAGGTGGTGTTTGTTTTTCGGTTTGATAACTTATTAGGCCTTAATTTAAGACTTGAATAAGGTTGACCTTTAAGATTTTATAACTTGTTTGTTTTCTATTTTTGAAATGACTTAATGATAAGTTAGACTGAGTTATCTTTTATACTTATAAACTTCCATCATCATTTTTTGAAATAATCTTTCAATATCATTTAATATTCAATTAAAATTAAGTTCATAAGCATATATATTTAAATTATTATTATTTAAATTAATTAAAAATATTAAATTTGATAATAAATTTTATGAAAATAGTAATAATAATTTAATTTTTAATAAATATATAAAAAATATTAAAATTAAAAAAAGTTATTATGGAGGCCGTCGATGGCCTCCATACAATAACGAGTTCGCAGCATACTCTCCAAATTGAATAGGAGAAGCCTTTCAAGTGACCGACGACCAATCAATCTCCTTCTACTGACCAAGGGAGGAGGCCGACTAGCCTCCTTTTGTTATTAATTGGCGCCAAGATTAGATTAGGTTTGAATTAGGGTTTGATTAAAATTGAAAAATTGTTCTCATTGAAAAATATTGGTAATAATATAATAATAAAAGATTAATTTAGAAAGTTAATGTAAAGTTACTGATAAAAGATTTTTTCATTAAGTTATAAGTAAGAATTTTGACATTTAAAAGATATATTTTCATAAAAACTAAAATACAAATAAAAGTTAAACAAGTTAAATCAT
Organism: Nephelium lappaceum; assembly: GCA_021234005.1. Taxonomy (NCBI): domain Eukaryota; kingdom Viridiplantae; phylum Streptophyta; class Magnoliopsida; order Sapindales; family Sapindaceae; genus Nephelium; species Nephelium lappaceum. The sequence goes on along the minus strand of CM038011.1, from coordinate 12,221,173 downwards.
TTAAATTAAAAAAGACTTATTGAAAAAAACAAACAATCCCATAGGCTTCCATCTTCACTAGGAATTCCAAAAGGTTGGGTTCACGCGGGTTTGCCCAAATCCACAACTAAATCTACAAAAAAATATTGCACTTGCACCCACACTAACTGATGTAGAACTTCGTGGGTTCAGGTGCAGGTGCAGGTGGACCCAAACTTGCAAGCCTGCAACATTTAAAGAAACTTTTTCCACACCAACTTTCATGTAAGTTTGTTCCTCAACCATCAACCTAATACATACAAATGACATAATTTTCAAATCCTAACAATAAAATCAATCACAAAATAGAATTAAACTTAATAATTCAACCTAAAATTAATTAAGATCTAATATCTAAAATAATGAATTCAAAATAAAAGGTCATAATTATGTAAATCATATAAATCCAAACACAACACAAAATATGCCTAAGTGTTAGCCAAATACATAACAAATTTGAACTCCACATAACATAACAAACAAATACAAAAGTTTTCATAAAATTAACAAGTATATATTTTATTTAATATTATACTATATAAAGAAATTTAAGATTTTGGGTTCACAAGTACGAAAACGGATTGTTTTTTGCACCCGCACCCAAACCCAAACCTGAACGCCAATTCAGATTTGAAATTTAGTATCCACACCCATCCATAAACCTATTTAATTAAATCCACATCTACGTCCATTAAGGGTTGAAATCCGCAAGATTGTAGGTTCGCGGGTAGTATTATTATTTATTGTTTATTGAGCTTTAATAAAAAGATTCATATTATAAATAGATGATTTTGAACTAACAAATTGATTTAGGATTCATTACTTAAATATATGTCAACCTAATAATTTAATAAATAATAAAATTTTTAATTAGACAATTGATAATGAATAAAAATAAACAAATAAATAAATATGTATTGTAAAAATTCCAACAACTAGAAGAGAAAAAAAGATAAAATTGATAACGATAAAGAAAAATTATAGAACATATTAATTTATATATTTAAATATCTAATATCATAAATTTAATTAATTTTTTAAAAAAAAAAGGAGGCTCAAGCTGGGCCTGTCCTTGTTCGATGGTGTAACCATATCCCAAGTTTCATTGGCGTCAATGCATGATCACGAATAGGACTTGTCATAGACTTGTAGGAAGCGCAAGTCGTCGCAAGACTATTCAAGTCTTCACAAATAGGACTAGTTATTAATTTAAGAGTCCCGCTTTGCTGGCTTGAATTCTCATGTAATCATTATGTACTTTTACCTAACATCATCATTCATCACAACATCCATGTGGTAATTTTTTATTTTCAACAGGTGAAGGTGATAGAAAAAAAAAAAAACAATTGCAATAAAAGTTACATTTAATTAATATGATTGAGAATTTCAGAAAAAGTTTGTAAGAAGAATATTGTAATCTAAGTGTAAAATGCTAGTATTATTCATTGTATAAATTGTTGGATCCAATTAAGAGATGAAAAAACCGTATGTTGGCGTAAATATATGAATCTCCTAGTGTTATTAATTCTTCCGTGACTATTTATCTATAAAACTGTCGGCAATTTTCATTAATGGTCAAGAGCTTTTTTCATATAATATCTATTTAAATAGAAAACCAAATATAAATATTTAAATATACAGAAAATATGCTATGAAAGTATGTCGTTTAAAAAATAAAAAGTGAGTTTAATATGCTCTCAAAAAACCGTAAAATTCGTAACTCTAACAAGTTAATTTATCAACACACTATAAGCACTTCGCCTAACATATTAACAGATTAAACTGACTCCGATTTATTGAGCATATTGACAAAATCTCTTCCATGTCATCAATTTCAACCAACCTAAACAAACAAGATGGAGATCACATGTACTAAACAACAATTTAGACGATGTGCTTCCATGGCTGCAATTACTTAATTAATCACACACGTATGTACGTCTAGAGCATCCTAGTACTGGTCTTTGACCATTAAAATTTTCGGAAACCTTTGAATCTAAACATCATTATGTAACACATGATTTTACAAATTAGAAATTAAGATATGTTTTGCCAGAATGGATGACATTAATGCTTAATTATCTTTGATTAGTTATGAATTACCTCAGTTATTGTTGCAATTTGAAAGTTATTTTATATATATATATAAAGTAGGCCTGGACCCATGAAGCATAAAAAGGAAACTGTCTCTTTCAGGAAAAAATGCCCTTAGAGTGATGCCAAACACTAAAAAATATCATAAAGAGTCTGCCAACGACTTTTCTTTTCTTTTTTATTTTTTTGTTAAAAAAAAAATGGAGTCTGCCAACGACTTCTATACATGCAAGTCTTCCATAAACAACGTAGACTTGCTGGAGAGCAGTCTCCTTTTCGTACAGTATCTGCCAATGATTTCCAAGTGATTTTCCCTTTGATGCCCCATTTCTGCGTATCATCTCTTGACATTTACTTTTTATATTAAAGATAAACTCAAGTTGTTATGTTATAACCTCTCTTTGCGATTGCATATTTGAAACGTCTTCTCTCAAAATCCTTACCAATGAAGAAAGTTCACAACCAGCTGTACGTTGTTGCCAATTCTATACCAACACTAGTTTACATCATCTTCTTCTTCCACCACCTCTCCATCCCAGTAGTCACTGGTGACTCGGAGCATGTTTATTACCGTCCCACAGAAACCATTTTTCTATCCTGCGGCTCCTCCGGTGATCTTCCTCCAGAATTAGATGGCCGAAACTGGACCGGAGATATCAACTCAGAATATTTTCCTTTACACCAATCACAAAACAACGCATCAAGAGGCGTTGAAGCCCAGCGACAACCCTCCGGCCTGAAGAAATACCTTTACATGAGCGCCCGCGTCTCTAATTCCCAGTTCGCCTACACATTCAACCTCACTCCTGGCCAAAAATTCATCCGATTCCATTTCTATGCCAACTCGTATAACTTGGACATGTCCAAGGCTTTCTTCTCTGTCCAAGCCGGTCCTTTTATCCTTCTCAGAAACTTCAGTATTCTACTCGCAGCCGAGGATCATGAAACCTTCTTTAAAGAATACTGTGTCAACGTAGGAAAAAACCAAAGCTTGAACCTAACCTTCACTCCGAGTCAAGATTACAAGGATTCCTTTGCTTTCATCAACGGAATCGAAATAGTGTCCATGCCTCCCGATCTTTATTACACTACGGTAACCGGTGACAGGGACTTTCCCCTTGTCGGGCAGAGTGCGGGAAGTCAGTTTAGTCTCTCATACAGTAACGCTCTTGAAACGGTGTATCGAGTAAACGTTGGCGGAAACTTCATCTCACCAGATAAAGACACCGGCATGTATCGAACCTGGCTACAGGACGGCGACTACTTGACAGAAGCTAAGCCTAGCGCTGTTCCTGTTTCTTATAACCTTTCTCATCCACCCAGGTTTAAAGTCATACATAATTACTCTGCTCCAGCTGAAGTCTATCAAACGGGCAGGTCAATGGGACTAGACAAGACAGTGAACGAAAATTATCGTCTCACTTGGGAGTTTCATGTGGACTCAGGGTTTGCTTATCTTGTTAGGCTTCACTTTTGTGAGTTAGAGAGAGTGATAAGGACGACTGGAAACAGAGTATTTCAGATATACATAGACAATCAGCTAGCGGAGAAAATGGCGGACGTCGTTGGTTGGAGTGGTGGAAGAAATATTCCAGTTTACAGGGACTTCGCTGTGATGATGGGACGATTAAATGCAAACCAAAGGCAGCGGAATCTCTCCATTGCTTTGCATCCTGCTCCAGCGTGGATGACTAATTACTCTGATGCCATCTTGAACGGTGTTGAAATCTTCAAAGTCGACAGCTACGGAAATCTCGCCGGACCCAATCCTGATCCTCGCCCGGCCGCCACAGTGCCGCCCCCTTCAGAATCAACAAAATCCAATAAAAATCGTAGAGTTATAATCCCAGTCGTTGTCGGAGTTGTGTCAAGCTTCGTCGTTGTCTCTATAGCTCTCTTTTTGATCGTTCGCCGACGAAGAATTCGTAAAGTGAAGGAGTACTCCGGTGGTTTCGACACCACGGAAAAGTCTTCATGGGGCCCTTTTTCGTTTTCTACGACTACGTCCAAGTCAACCAAGTCAAATAACTCATCTCTACCGTCAGATCTTTGCACCCACTTTTCGCTGTCGGAGATCAAAGCAGCTACCAACAATTTCGATGAGGTGTTCATAATCGGAGTGGGAGGGTTTGGCAACGTGTACAAAGGGTTCATCAATGGTGGGACAACCCCAGTGGCCATCAAACGGTTGAATCCTGGATCAAAACAAGGCGCTCTCGAGTTCAAGACCGAGATCGAGATGCTTTCCCGCCTTCGTTATCTTCATTTGGTCTCTCTCATTGGTTTCTGTAACGATGCCGGTGAGATGATTCTTGTGTACGATTACATGGCACGTGGCACCCTCCGTGATCATCTTTATGGTACGGATAATCCTGCTCTCTCTTGGAATCAACGGCTGCAGATCTGCATCGGAGCGGCACGTGGGCTGCATTATCTTCACACCGGTGCCAAGCACGTGATCATCCACCGTGACGTCAAGACCACAAATATCTTGTTGGATGAGAAATGGGTGGCCAAAGTGTCCGATTTTGGACTGTCCAAGGTGGGACCCACGTCCACATCGAAAGCGCACGTCAGCACGGTCGTCAAGGGTAGTTTCGGGTATTTAGATCCGGAGTACTATCGACTTCAGCGACTGACGGAAAAATCGGACGTGTACTCGTTTGGGGTGGTGTTGTGTGAAGTATTGTGTGCGAGGGCGGCTTTAATTAGAACGGCGGACAAGAAAGAAGGCAGCTTGGCAGTGTGGGCCCGACAATGCTATGATCAGAACGGGACGCTTTATCAGATTGTTGATCCTTTGTTGAAGGGAAAGATAGCGCCTGAGTGCTTAAAGAAGTTTTGTGAAGTGGCGATAAGCTGCTTGGATGATGAGGGAACCAAACGGCCCTCCATGAACGATGTGGTCTGGGGCCTTGAGTTTGCACTGCAACTACAAGAGGAGAATGACAAGCTTCGTGGAGAAATATGTGAGGCCCACCTTGATGATGATAATGTTGATGAACAAGCGTTGATCAACAACTACTTGTCGGATTATGATAGTGCTGCCGTGTTTAGTAGGATTGGTGGACACGTGTTGCAGTTGGAAACAACGACTATCACGACCGTGACCACATCCACTAGTGATGATTATGGATTTTCTAGCAAAGATTCTAATAGCAAACCCATGTTGTTATAGTGTTTGATAGTTGCTACTGTATTATAATAGTGTATGTGGTCAGACCCATGTTGTTATAGTGTTTGATAGTTGCTACTAAATTATACTAGTGTATGTGGTCATATCAAAGAGCACATCCATGCATTAGTAACTTTGATCTTGTATAATCATGCACCCTTGTACTGTTTTTCTTGTTTAACTTTTAGAGAATAATTTTTTGTATAGAAATCCAAAAACAAACTGAGTAAAGAGAAGAATTTTCTATTGAGAATAATCAATAAAGATGAGAACAAATCAATATATAACTACGTAAGTGCTTCATTCATATGAAAATTACATTTGTAGCGATATTTTTGTCTTTCTAATGGACTTCGGAATTGTAAATATATATTAGATAAAAAAAATAACAAAAACAAAAAAACAAAAAGGTTAAGTAGTCAAAAAAAAAGTGAGTTTAATATGCTCTCAAAAAACCATAAAATTCATAACTCCAACAAGTTAATTTATCAACACATTATAAGCACTTCGCTTAGCATATTAACAAATTAAACTGGCTCTGATTTATTGAGCATGTTAACAAATTAACCTTATGAACAAATCTTCCATATCATCGATTTCAACCAACCTAAAAGAATAAGATGGATACCACATGTACTAAACAACAATTTAGACAACATGTTTCGATGGCTGCAATTAATTAATTAATCACACAAGTATATACGTCTATACCGTCCTAGTACTGGTCTTTGACCATTATAATTTTGAGAAACCTTTGAATCTAAACATCATTATGGAACACATATGAATTTAGAAATCTAGAAATTAAGAGATATTTCTAGAATGGATGACATTAATGCTTATTTATCTTTGATTAGTTATGAATTACCTCAATTATTATTATTATTATTTTGAGAATTACCTCACTTATTATGTGAAAATTATTTTATATATATGAAGAGGTAGGCCTGGACCCATAACGCATCAAAAGAAAACCTGTGTTTTTCAGGAAAAAGATGCCCTTGGAGTGATGCCAAACACCAAGAGTATCGTGAAGAGTCTGCCAAGGACTTGTATACAAGTCTTCCATAAACAAACACTTGCTGTGGGGAAGTCTCCTTTACATGTAGTATCTGCCAATGACTTTTGCAAGTGATTTTTCCTTTGATGCGCCATTTCTGTGGATCATCTCAAGCTGTTACGTTATAATCTCTCTTTGCAACTGCATATTTGAAACGACTCCTCTCAACGTTTTGTTCTCAATCCTTACGAATGAAGAAAGTTCACAACCAGCTGTACGTCGTTGCCAATTATATACCAACACTAGTTTACATCATCTTCTTCTTCCACCACCTCTCCATCCCAGTAGTCACTGGTGACTCGGAGCCTGTTTGTTATCGTCCCACAGAAACCATTTTTCTATCCTGCGGCTCCTCCGGTAAGTTTCCTTCCGCAGGCCGAAACTGGACTGGAGATATCAACTCAGAATATTTTCCTTTACACCAATCACAAAACAACGCATCAAGAGACGTTGAAGCCCAGCGACAACCCTCCGGCCCGACGAAATACCCTTACATGAGCGCCCGCGTCTCTAATTCCCAGTTCGCCTACACATTCAACCTCACTCCTGGCCAAAAATTCATCCGATTCCATTTCTATGCCAACTCTTATCCAAACTTGGACATGTCCAAGGCTTTCTTCTCTGTCCAAGCCGGTCCTTTTATCCTTCTCAAAAACTTCAGTATTCTACTCACAGCCGAGGATCATGAGGATTCAATCTTCTTTAAAGAATACTGTGTCAACGTAGGAGAAAACCAAAGCTCGAACCTAACCTTCACTCCGAGTCAAGATTACAAGGATTCCTTTGCTTTCATCAATGGAATTGAAATAGTGTCCATGCCTCCCGATCTTTATTACACTACGGTAACCGGTGACAGGGACATTCCCCTGTCGGGCAGAGTGCGGGAAATCAGTTTAGTCTCTCATACAGTAACGCTCTTGAAACAGTGTATCGAGTAAACGTTGGCGGAAGAGACATCTCACCACATGAAGACACCGGCATGTATCGAACCTGGCTAAAGGACGGCGACTACTTGACAGAAGCTAAGCCCAGCGTTCTTGTTGTTTCTCCTAATTTTGCTCATCCACCCAGGTTTAGAGGCATACATAATTGCTCTGCTCCAGCTGAAGTCTATCTAACGGGCAGGTCAATGGGACAAGACGAGACAGTGAACGAAAATTATCGTCTCACTTGGGAGTTTCCTGTGGACTTAGGGTTTACTTATCTTGTTAGGCTTCACTTTTGCGAGGTTCAGATAGAGGTATGGCAGATCGGAAACAGAGTATTTGAGATACACATAGCCGACCAGCTTGCCGAGAAAAAAGCGAACGTCATTGGTTGGAGTGGTGGAAATAATAGTGCAGTTTACAAGGACTTCGCTGTGTCAAAGGGATTAAATGCAAGCCAAAAGCAACAGAATCTCTCCATTGCTTTGCATCCTGCTCCAGCGTGGATGACTAATTACTCTGACGCCATCTTGAACGGTGTTGAAATCTTCAAAGTCGACAGCTACGGAGATCTCGCCGAACCCCATCCTGATCCTCCCCCTGCCGCCACAGTGCCGCCCCCTTCAGAATCAACAAAATCCAATAAAAATCGTAGAGTTATAATCCCAGTCGTTGTCGGAGTTGTGTCCAGCTTCGTCGTTGTCTCTACTGTTCTCTTTTTGTTCGTTCGCCGACGAAAGATTCGTAAAGTGAAGGAGTACTCAGGTGGTTCCGACACCACGGAAAAGTCTTGGTGGAGCCCTTTTAAGACTATGACCAGGTCAACCAAGTCAAAAAGCTCATCTCTACTACCCGATCTTTGCACCCACTTTTCGTTGTCGGAGATCAAAGCGGCTACAAACAACTTCGATGAGGTGTTCATAATCGGAGTGGGAGGGTTTGGCAACGTGTACAAAGGGTTCATCAATGGTGGGACCACCCCAGTGGCCATCAAACGATTGAATCCTGGATCAAAACAGGGTGCTCTCGAATTCATGACCGAGATCAATGTGCTCTCCCGCCTTCGTTATCTTCATTTGGTCTCTCTCATTGGTTACTGTAACGATGCCGGTGAGATGATCCTTGTGTATGATTACATGGCACGTGGGACCCTCCGTGATCATCTTTATAGCACTAATAATCCTCCTCTTTTCTGGAATCAACGACTGCAGATATGCATCGGAGCGGCACGTGGGCTGCATTATCTTCACACCGGTGCCAAGCACATGATCGTCCACCGTGACATCAAGACCACTAATATCTTGTTGGATGAGAAATGGGTGGCCAAAGTGTCCGATTTTGGACTATCCAAGGAGGTTCCCACGTCCACGTCGAAAGCGCACGTTAGCACAATCGTCAAGGGTAGTCTCGGGTATTTGGATCCGGAGTACTATCTGTTTCAGCGATTAACGGAAAAATCGGATGTGTACTCGTTTGGGGTGGTGTTGTGTGAAGTATTGTGTGCGAGGGCACCTTTGATTAGAACAGCAGACAAGGACGAACGAAACTTGGCAGTGTGGATTCGAAAATGCTATGATAAGAACGGGACGCTTTATGAGATTGTTGATCCTTTGTTGAAGGGGAAGATAGCACCTGAATGCTTGAAGAAGTTTTGTGAGGTGGCGATCAACTGCTTGGATGATGAGGGAACCAAACGGCCCTCTATGAGCGATGTGGTCCGGGGCCTTGAATTTGCACTGCAACTACAAGAGGAGGATGACAGGTTTCTTGGAAAAATATGTGAGCCCTACCTTGATGATGATAATGTTGATGAACAATCATTAATCTACCGTGACTACATCCACTAGTGATGAGGGTTCTCCCTCTCTTTCTCATTCTTTTTCTTTTTCATCTTCTCTTCCACCTCCTTCTTCTACTTTTCCTCATTCTTTTTCTACTATTTTATAGATTCAGGTTCCTAAGTTTTATAAAAAGAAATTTGAAACTCACAATTCCGCATATTTTAATTTCATTAAACCACTATTGTCTTTTTGCCCTTGGATTGGAGGGGAGGGGGGGTGTCAAGTAGATGAGAATAATGAGGGTTTAGAAAAATCATTTCAAGGTTTGCTAGAATTTAGAAATGCAATTGATGAATGTTCTTTATTTGATCTATTTTTTACGGGGCCTAAATTTACTTGGAATAACATAAGGGATGGAAAGGATAATATTCAAGAGAGACTTGGCAGGTTTCTAGTGGATCATGGGTAGAGAACCTCTAAAAAGCATATTATCACCCTATTCTCTTAAAATTCATTAAGGGGTTCATGCTTAAAACTCAACCTCTAAAAAGCTTCAAGTTTGAACCCTTATGGTTAAAGCAGAAGGATTGCCTTGTTGTGGTGAGTGCAGCCTGGGCCCTTAAGGGACGATCTTATTCTATTGCTGACTTAAAATTGAAGTTATACAAGTGTGCTTTCAAGCTTTCTGAATGGAGTAGGGAATGGTTTGGTTCCTTTAGAAGAAACATTGAAGACAAGCAGAAGTAGATAGAGATTTTGTATAGAAAAGTGACTCAACCTGGTGTAATGCAAAAGATTTAGAGAAGAGAGGAAAAGCTTGAGAATATATTGTTTCAAGAAGAGTTGTATTGGAAGCAACGATCTAGAGTGGATTGACTATCAGTTGGTGATTGCCACACAAGATTTTTTCTTTTTCGAGCATCGAATAGAAGGAAGAAGAATTTGATCTAAGACTTAAAGATGATAACAGCAATGTAGTCAAAGATCAACAAGGGATTGCAAACTTGATTTGTAAGTTCTATTCTAATTTATTTACCTCTTTTAATCCTTCCATCTTAGGTTTATTAAATGTTTGCACTTGTATTGAAATTTGTCTGGATGAAATGATGTTTAGGAAGCTAATTAGTTCGTTTACAGGGGAAGAGGTGTGGAAAGATGTTTTTGATTTGGGTTCTGTAAAAACTCCTAGACCTGAGGGATTTCATGCATTATTTTTTCAAAAATTTTAAGCAATGGCAGGAAATGAAACTACAGAGATTTGTTTGAAAATTCTTAAGAGAAAAGCTTCTATTAAAGATTTTAAACAAACAAATATAGTCTTAATTCCCAAGAAAATAAATCTGAAAAGGTTGAAGGACTTTCGACCCATTAGTTTAAGTAATGTAGTATGAAGATAGTGGCTAAAGTTATAGCCAATAGACTAAAAACTATACTGCCGAAACTTATTTCCCCTAGCCAATCAACCTTTATCCCAAGTTGTCAAATATTTGATAATGTCATAGCATCTTTTAAAATTTTGTACTCAATCATCAGTTCTAAAAGAAATGGCAAAAAAAGTTTGATGACTCTTGAATTTAACATGCTTAAAGCATATGATAAAGTGGAATTGTCATTTTTTAGGTGTGCAACGGATAAAATGAGATTTCCCTAGGGATGGGTGGATGTTATTTTAGATTGCATCGCCACTGCTAAACTAAGTTTCCTAGGCAATGGACAGTCTGTGGGAAGTGTGATTCCTTCTAGAGGATTGAAGCAAGCATATCCTCTTTCTCCCTATTTATTCTTATTTTATGCTGAAACCCTTTCAAGTTTGATTGAGAGGTCTGAAAATAATGGAAAGGGATTATGCATTAGGTGTTATAGAAATTGTCCTAACATAAGTTGTTTATTTTTTGTGAATGATAGTGTCCCTTTTTGTAAAGCCTCTTTAGATAATTGTGTTAGAATAATGGAAGTTCTAAGAACCTATGCAAGATAACAAGTGAATATGGATAAGTCTAGCATTGTTTTTAGTCAAAATGTTAACTCATCCTTGAGAAAGGAAATTCAGCAGACTCCTGGTGTTGCAGATGACAATACTCATGACATATATTTAGGCCTACCAACTTTAGTTGGAAGAAATAAGAATAAAACTTTTACTTTATTAAAGATTGAGTCTGGGGTAAATTGAAAGGTTGGAATTGTAAGGTTTTTTCCCAAGAAATAAGAATAAAACTTTTACTTTATATACTATGAGTATTTTTCAACTTCCAGTAAATCTTTGTAGGCACTTGGTTCCATGGCTGCTAAGTTCCGGTGGAGGACTAATAATGGTAAAAAGAAAATGAGCTGGATTAAATAAAATATTTTGTGTCATCCTAAAGTGAAGGGTGGCTTAGATTTTAAGGATTTAGTAGCCTTTAATCAAGCTTTACATCCTAGGATTCCCTTGTTGCCAAGCTTCTAAAAGCTAAATATTTCCCTCATAGTAATTTTTTGGGTACAGGTTTGTAGCAAGGTTACACTTGCTTATGGCGTAGTTTCCTTTGAATGAGAGAACTCCTCAAAAAAGGTTTGTGAAGGCAAGTTGGAAATGGGGAACAAATTAAGGTCTTTCAAGATCTGTGAATAACTCGACCAACCTCTTTTAAAGTAGGCTCCCAAAGTAGCAATTTGAACAAGAAAATGCACATTACTACTTTATTGCTGAGGGACAATTTAGTTGGGATTTGCAGAAGCTCAATGCCAATTTGCTTCCAGTTGATAGGGAGGTAATCTCTTTAATCCCTATGAGAATAAGGAAAATGGAGGATCACTAGTGTTAGCACTTTGACAAGAGAGACTTGTTCTCAGTGAAAAATGCTTATATGCTTGCTTGTCAAAGTAAATTTTCTACTTCTTTTTCATCCAGTTCATCAACTCACCTTTGGTGGAAAACTTTGTGGAGTCTCTTCATTCCACTAAAAGTTAAATGTTTATATGGAGGGCCTCTCTGGATGCTCTTCCTACCCGATTAAAACTGCCAATAAGGAAATTGAGATGAATGGCTTGTGTCTTGGCTTTGGTTTGTACAAAGAATAGGTTTCTCATACTTTTTTATGGTGTCCCATGCTTGCTTCTATTTGGAATTCATTTGGTGTAGGAGAGTTGATTTACAGGTTTAATAATTTGAATGTGTTGGATGTATTGTTGGGGCTCATTCATCTGTCCAACAAGGAGTCTCTTGCTTGTGTTTTTGTGACATTGTGGTGTATTTAGAGAAAAAGGAACGCTGGTGGTTTTTAGTTCGGCATCAATCTGATTTACAGGACTAGATTACTGATGCGATCAATTTTCTTTGCAATTATCAACAGACCATATAAGCTACTTCTTCTTATATTAAAATCCAGCCTTAACAGGTTCCTACTACTTGGCAGCCTCTAGCTTTAGGAACTTTGAAAATAAAGTTGGAAGTTGTTGTCAAGCTTGGGAAGAAGTTCATCGGAGTAGGAGTGGCTATTTGATATCATAATGGGATTATTCAGGCAGCTACTTCCAAACTAGTGAGAGGCAACTTCTATCTGGAAATTGGTGAGTTGATTGCTTTCAAGAAAGGATTGCTTCTTGCTTGTCGACTCCATCTTCACGTTGATGAAGTGGAGGTGGATACTGTTAGTGTAGCGATAGAGATTTGAGGGCAAATTGCACAAACCTCCTCTAAGTTTGGCAAAACTACACAAAAATAACGATGTTTGACTAACCCGTATTGATCTTCCCTGAGGCTCTAAAAACTTAGCACAAACCTCCCTTACTGTTGGTCAATCATAGTTAAAGTCACATAGTCAACGGTCAAAGATACAAAGAGAGTAAAATACCCATCATGTCAAATTTAAAGTCAAATTTTTTATTTTTTGTAAATTTAAAATTAATATTATATATTTTTAATTTAATTAAATAAATAAAATAAAATAAACCTAGTCTCCATGGGAAACTGGATCTTGGTCTCCCATGGAGACAAATAGTGTTTCAAAACTCGCTACTCACTACTCGATAGGCGAGGTAGTGAGCAGTGAGTACTCGGCAACTCGGCGAGTACTTGGTTTGACCATCGGTCAACGGTCACACCGTTGACCCTTAGTCAAATCAAGTCAAACCTGTAAAAAATCAAATTTAAAATTTTCTATATAATCGAAATACAAACATATGACCATAAACCACCATCAAACCTATCTTATACAATCTTCAAAGTCACTTTAACACAATTACATAATTAAAAATACTAGATATCTTAAAAATTTCGGCAGCATAACCACTATTTTTTTAACAATTCCACATGTAATACACAAAAATAACAACACTTCAAAAGTCTCATCAATGAATATTTTGTATATTATAGTATAGGCAAAAATCTCATCAATATAACAACTAACAAAAAGTCAAAAATACCCTTTAAAAAAAAAGTCAAAATACAAAACCCTACACAAATATAAATAAGACATAATCACATAATCAATTCCAAAATCTAAATTTCTTAGACAGCTATAGCTTATATAATCAATCAATCATCATCCCTAAAGAGCCTAAACAAATACATGTGAAAAAATTATGTTAAAAGCAAAAAAAAAAAAAAAATGATAATAAAACAACTAACCAGATTCGGCCTTCGAGGAACGAAGATGATGACAGAAGGCGACGTTGGCTTTGAAGGCGACGGCAACAGACGAGGCAGAGACCGGCGGCAATGACGAGTAGATCGCAGAAGTACTGAAGCAGAACAGAAGAGGAACCGAGGAAGAATGAAGAGAAGAACTGTCGAGTGAACTATGAAGACAGCAGTGGAGTGTTATAAGTGACGCCAAAACGGCGTCGTTTTGGGCATATCAAAATGGCGCCTTTTTGGGGACGAAAAAATTGAAAAGAAAAAGCGTTGAGTTGGGCCGAGTTGGACCGATTTTTGACTATGATCGATTTGTACTGCCGATCTGGCGATTCTCGAATCTGGAACCGACCAAACGGCGATTCTTTGACAAGAAATCAACCAACTCGACCGACTTTTTATTCTATAGAGACAGAACTCTAACGATGGAGACCATCTCCATCACTAAAGTCCCTCTCTAGCTGGGGACATGCCTGAGACCAGTGGTCTCCAACAATGGAGACTACTGATCTACTAGTCTCCATCGTCGGAGACCACTAGTCTCTAAGTCTCCCTCACCAAAGACCAAATCTAGTCTCTATCAAGATTAGATCTGGTCTCCAGATGGTGAATTTTTTTTTTTTAATAAGTTCGTGAACTTTAATATATATTTTTTTTTTATTTGAGTGATATTTAGTTTGATGATGATGATTTATTTGGGTAATGTTGGTTTGATGAAAATGATGGAGATGATGATTTTGATTAAAATAAGAGATGGATGATAAAAATGATGAAATGGAGAAGAGGAAGATGATGATGGAGAGGTAGAAGATGAAGATTTTTTTTTTTAGGGTATAAATATTATATTATTATTTTATTAATTAAAAATATTTTGTTTAATTTTTTGTTTATTTAAATTAAGATATTCTTAATGTATGTATTGACCATTTTACTCTTGATAATTTTGATTTGATGGAGGTTGAATAATGGTTAACTAACAGCAGAGGAGATTTATGCTGAGTTTTTAAAATTTCAGGGGAAGTCAGTGTGGGTTATCCAAATATAATCATTTTTATGCAATTTTGCCAAACCTTAAGGAAGGTTTGTGCAATTTGGCCAAAATTTAATTCTAGTAGCTCTTACCTTGATGCAGTTGATATGCTAGTGAGATATCAAAGTGTTAAGTGGGATAATTAGTGTTCAGAGGTGTCAAGCCGTTTTCAGGTCTGGAAATCACTTGACTCACAAACTAGCCACCTTGGCCCTTTTTTCTTTCGAGGAGTTATCTCGGCAATGTGTGCATGTAAATTTTATATTCCCTGACTTTGTTTGGTTTTACTGAATGTTAGTTCATTTGAAAAAAAAAAAAAACAAACAAAAAAAACAAATCGGGCACAACTTTTACATAGATTAAATAACGGTGTTGTAAAGGCTCTTATCAAGCTTGGACTGTGTAGTTGTAACCATATTAAAGTGGAATAATTGGACCGTGTAATTGTAATCATATCAAAGTGCATTTGCTGCAGTGGCGATGCACAACCCAAGACCACTCTTAGTCTTAGGTTCGAAACCAAGCGCCACAAAAATTGTGGCTACCTTTCCCCTTTAGCGTGTAGGCCGCCTCCCACCCTCATGTGAACTGTTTTCGTACCTATGTGTGGGTCACTCCTTCTCATATGAGAGTCACTCCCTAGAGCACACCATTAGTGTCTGATCCCGCTTAGTTTTGGTTGTTCTCTAAGTCAGTCCTAATAATCAAAATGAAAAATAAAAATAAAAATAAAGAGATAATTTACAACTATATTCACAGATGATGGAACGAACATGTATATGTGTGCTAGTTGCAATATTTTCATCTCATGGGATACAAAAGTTATTTTCTTCATTCTTTTGTCTTTTTTTGTGTAAAAATCAAACTAAAAGCAATTTTTTTTATATTAAGTTTTTATACTAGTAAATTTATTAAGTTTTTATACTAGTAAATTTAACTTAAAACTCAACATAGTTAAAGTAAAAGTCTCTTTTTTTTTTTTTTTTTTTTATTGAAAGCTATTCTTTTTTGTGTAAGCTAAAATGAAAGTAAAAGCAATTTTCCCATATTAAGATTCTATCTAGTAAATTTAACTTAAAACCCAAACATAGTTAATGTAAAAGTTCTTTCTTTTTTTTACTTCTTAACGCTGACACCAATCAAGAGAAAGGGCTATCCATATTAGTATTAATATTTACTAATAGAGATTGAACCCTAAACCTTATAAGGAGTAGATATGTCATTAACCAATTGCACTATTAGAGGGTGTGTCATAAATGTAAAAGTTTTAATGAGTTTGATCTTCAAAGGAGTAACATTAGTAATATTAAGGACCTTAGACTTACAACTTACATCTCAATTTGTACAATTGAATTGACAAGTAGAATACTAATTCCACTTGTCACATGTAAGTTAACTAAAATTACACCATCACTTTCACAACCCCTAAGGGTGTGTTCGTTGAATGAAATTGAATTGAATTATTTATAAAAGATGAGATTAAATTAGATATGATAAAATTAAATTTGACTAAATTAATACTGTTATATGTTTAGTATTGTTAGAATCGGATTATTAATAAAATATATTAAATTAATTTTTCAACATAATAAACATTTGAAATATAAATTATTTGTAAAAAAAATGAAATGAAAAATTAAAAAAAGGACATGAGAGAGATTAATTAGTCCCACCATTTTAAGTAGGACTAATTTATCCTACTCAAATGAGATAAAAGAGGTGGGATTAAATTTTATCTAATCCCATCTCCTCAACAAATATGATTGTCCAATCCCTTCCAATATTGGTCAACAAACAGACCCTAACAGTAATGTTTTTTTATCATCTTATTAAGTTACTATTTTCTATATTCCCTATAGTAAGCGTTAAACTCTAAAGTGTTAAACCCATGACATTTGGCGTTAGTCACTTACGCTGTTACGCCAGTATAATAGCAATTGTTAATCATGACAAGCTCATGAAATTTTAAGTTATACTGCTAATTCTAATTGCCAAGAGATGCTATTAAGTGTTTAAATTTGTAATATTAAAATACTAATGTTATAGTTTACATGTAAGATTTATTATTAATATTTGGACTTGCGAAATAAGGCGAATTACAGCCTCCCAGGTCCTGTGTCTAATCTATTAGTATGTCTACAATAAATTTTCTAACTCGACATCAGTACATGAAATTACACCGTTGGTGTGTCACAACAATAGACCATTATTATTATTATTATCATTTTATTATATTATATTATATATATATATATATATATATTTTTTTTGGTGTTACTTAACAGGCAAAACCCAGTTAGGCGAGCTCAAGACATTTGTAAAATGGTTACACAAAATCTATCCATGCATCATATAGTAATGTAGCACCATAAACAAAGGAAACAACTCATCACTCAAAATTTCGGATACAATAAAATGGAATCACTAACTAATGTGAATAAATGGTAATCACAAGTATGGTAGTTCAGCCCCCAATAAACAGTCTTACCTACCTCTAGATGAAAGGGGCAGGGCGCACAAAATGACTGATTAAAACAAAACTCTAGCGAATCATTAACCCTTGCACTGCCTGCGCCCCATCTTCAGTTACCTTGTTAGCTTGAATGGTGTTGATGACATTTGCAATATTACCCTAGAAAAAGTAACATCCCATAAAAACTTCACTGAAAATATATAAACCCGTTGAAATAAGAAAAAATATAAATAAACTGAGTTTGCATATGTTTTGTATCAAGGACAACCCAAATCATAGGGCTACCAATTGAAACATTAGTTAATCAGTTAAGGAATGACAGTAATGTCAAGCTAAAACCATAGAAATGACACCAATACTTGCAGATCACAATAGCTATGAAATAGATACTAAAATTTTTCTTTTCCAATGATAGACCCAGAGTTAGAAGAATGAGACCACATAACAAATCTTTTCGTCAAACATTTGTCTGCAATAAACCATATGAAACCACAAAGCATCAATACTGGGAATTCTTACCCTCCAAGTTGCAAGCTTGGTTCTAAGAGTTTGCCACTGTTGCTGCCCAAAGACACGCTCAGTACAGCGGCTGCAGATCAAAAATGAAAATCAAAAACAAAACTTGGAAATGAAATTTTCTAAACACAATCAACACTAGAAGTACATAATAAGCACTTGTTAAGAACAAGCACAAATAACTGTGTGCATGTGTCTATACACACATGCATATGAATAGGACAGAGAGAAAGGAGAGTAAGGAGTTTACCTCACAATTACAACTTGGTTCATCTGGTCCATTTTGCCGTCAATTAACTTGGCAGTAATTGCCTTTACCACCCATGTTTCTACCGCATCATCGCTTATCTGAAAACAAAATTGAACCAATATAAGCAACCAAGACACTCCAGCAAATCCGCTGGAAAGAACTTAAGGCAATTACCCGAAGGGTATCCCTGATGAGGGCATATGGAATTTGGCCAGATTCATTGGAGCCAAGATCCACCAATGACATCAACCTCATCTTTGATATACAGTCTTCATGAACAAGACCTACACCATTGCAGGATGCATTGAAAACCATTTAAATTTGAGGACACTTTAGCTCATTAGATAGCTGACTAACTACTACACCAAACCAAGAACAGTACCATAGCTTTTAAGTAAGGTAGAATTCGCAGCTTGAAATTCCAAGTAGGCATCCAGCCTCTGAGTCAGAAATATCTTCAGAAGCTGGTATACCAGTGCATATTTAGCATCCTTCTCCAGTTGCCCTACAGCAGGCATGTCTAACAAATCACACTGCAACATAATAAAATAAATTACTCACAAAGAAAGATATCTATAGACTATTGAACAGATAATAGAATTAAAAACTATAATTTGAAAGGGAAAATGCCTACAATAGCGAAGATGCAGAATTTATTCTAACGCAAAATGTAATCAAGGTCATCCATCATACTTAAAGTCAGAAGATCCTAACCCAAAATGTTCCAAAACCAATAACCTATATTTGTTCAAATCATAAAGTAACTACAAGAAGTTGTACACAACTTGACAAATGATAATAATTATACATTGGTATTTGCTTCATAATAGTGCCATTACAGCTGTCAGCCAGTACATATATCTGAAAGTTTACTAGGGCAAAAAATTAATTATATCGATGGTTGTACTGATACCGTTTAAAATTTCTCGTGTGAGTTAGTTCATTTATAAGAACTTGTTTATGGTCACGACTCATAAGTTACAATTTAAATTCAAATTTCTCCAGGCAAGGATTAAAAAGATATTAGTTGAGATTTAAAATCCTCCAAGAGTCATCGCACGACCACAATCATAAGCATGTTCAAAAAGTTATACAAATAACGAAATTATAAGACCACTGAATTCCTTAAAATAAGAAAACTGAAGGAAAAATAACCCAACTACTATAATAATAAATCTAGAACCTAATCAAAGAGGGATAAAACCTTAAGCCCCCCAGCACTATAACATCTTGTTTGCACAATCTAAAGGTACAACACAATCAAAACTCAGTAGTTGACGCTTCTGATAGGTACTATTCCAAGACATTAAGAACTTCTATATTATTGATCAGTAGCTTCCAGTAATCATAAACTAGAGCATAACAGATTCAATCTATAAAATTCAATAAACTAACTAAATCTTGTTTAGGCAGCAGAAAAAACAATTGTAGGAAAGTACAATGAGATGATTTCAGAATAGCATCACAACAGGAAGTTACACATATGGATAGGGGTTAATACATTACAGAATTAAGTGGGACCTGCAGTTACCTGAAACATATCAGGTGCCTTCACAAATTCTATAACTGTGCGGACAGCTTCCTCCTTGGCTTCACCCATGGTATATGCATCTTCACCAGAAAAAGTTGCCAAATACTTGGTCAGGAACTTGAAAGAATCCTTGGATGAGCTGGAATAACCAAAGAATGTTAATGCATATAACTAATCAATGAATGTCCATGAGAATGTAATGATAAACAAAACTTCAATTGTGGGAGTGGTACACTCTTTGTTATACCTTTTGTTTTCTTTTAGTACATTAGCAATGCCAAGAAAGAGTTCTCTTTTATCCTTGATGTCGATATTCCACTCCTTCAAGAAACTATCTATCTTTTTGCATGAGGGTATGATATGTTCAGTGACTTTTCCATTCAATGCCAGATTTAGGGCTTTCATGTATACAAAGAACCGACTGTATGGATTCTCCAGCAGATTGTACAGATTAAACAAGCTGGTAAAATGAAATAAACAAATGTAAGACAATGCACTCAATATCTTATAAGCTGAGTTTTAAATCACATGACATTACATCTTTAAGCGCAAAGCAGGCTTTTCATTTGGTTGTTGTGTGACTTTCCCGCAGATAAGTATTGCCATCTCATGTGTTTCATCAAGACTTTCAAGCTTTGAGACAAGATTGCAAATAACGGTGAAGATACACTCAAGATCTGGAAGAAAGTAACAGCACAATCAATATACACTTCTAAAAGAATGACAAAATAGTCACAGAAGTCAAGAATGCAAAGTTGTTATACTTTTACTGTATAATTATCATTGCACAAACCACATCTAGATCAATGTTGGCTATTAAGTTTGCAACACTTTGTTATCGAGAAGCATTTGATCACCTTATACAACTTGTAGGATTATAAAATGATGATTTTTTTTTTTTTTTATTACTCAGATCAAGGTTTAAAAATGCAAAAGACAAGGCAAAGCGATTAAGCCTTGTCGAGGCCAGGCCTCAGTTGCAAGACCTTCTTGACAAGGGTTTTATTCGCCCTAGTGTTTCGCCTTAGGGTGCTCTTGTGTTGTTTGTGAAAAAGAAGGATGGTTCTATGCAGTTATGCATTGATTATTGACAGTTGAATCAGGTCACCATTATAAACAGACATCACTTTCCTCGAATCGCGGTCTACTTTGACCCTAACATCCTATTTCCTTGTTACTAGATTTCTGGGGCCTCAATTCAAAATGACAAACAAATTAAAAAATAAAAAATAAAACTAAGATAGAAAATCGTCCGCAATATTGAACAAAGTAATGATAACCAATATTAGAAACATAAATATCAAACAAAATAGAATAAAACAAACAAAAATATCATTCTAGTAACCACTACATATCGAATAAACTATCATTTGTGTGGAGGAAGAGATTTGTTGAGTAAAGGAGGAGATGTGTTGAGTGACGGATAGGATTTTAGTGAAGGAGATTTCTAGGGTTAGTGAAAAAAAGAAGAGTAAAGGGGTGAAAGTCCTTTCCATTGGAGCTATACATATATATATAGGTTTTTAAGTGAGGCAGTGGTGGTGACCGCGTCACCACCCCCTCAGCCTGCGTTGCCTCGACTCAGGCTTGAGGTGGCCACATACATAAAGCGGTTTGAGGTGCCTGCATAGGGGCGCCTCAAACCGATTTTCAAAACTATGACTCAGATACCCCAAAGCTTTCTTTATTTGGCAGGTTCTAATCTAGGGATTACTACAAAACTCTACAACCAGATATGAGCATTAAAATATATAAAGCAAAGAGCGGATTAGAAACTATGAGTGATTGGCAAAGAGGGTTGTACCTTTGTCAGAGACCTTGGAGAACATCAAATCAGCTGATGTAAGCATTAGATTGACCAAATCCAACCATCTTCCCATAGCCATGGTTTCTTGAGCTTCCAAACAGAGTCTACTAACTTGTTCCTCTGCAGCCTGACAACACACACCCACCCATTCGAAATTTTAACTCTTTAAATTCTTAATTTGCACTTACAGGTTGACACTAACAACTCAACAACCATCAACAAGGACAAACCTAATGCGAAAAAACAAGGCATTAGATGGATACCTCGGGACCGGCATCGGCCCAGGCGAGTTCGGAGGTGAAACGGACGACGGCCAGGGCGGGATCTTCCTCTGAGGTTGGGACGACAGTCGTCATCGTGCTCGTGGCTCTCTGCGACGGCAAATTTCGAAGGGCTAGTAGCTTTTCTAGTATTTGGCAGCCGAGCTGACAGAGACACAGAGACACAGAGACGGAGAGAAAAACCCTAGCTGGTTCGCTTTTTTATTAAAATACCTCCACGTTTTTTTGTTAGGGTAAATTTCATTTTGGTACCCAATCTTTGATGAAATATCATTTTGTTCACTTGCAAATCGGTTTTCATTCTCCATCATCCTTAAAGTTTTGAAAATTCATAAAATTAGTTCATTTTGACGGTGAAACGTGACGGGAAAAAGTAGAAGACGGTTTTGCCCTTGAAAGACTGATAAATATGTTGAAAAGACCAACTTATCACCTTTACAAATCATAAAATTACAGTTTAACCTTGCTTGTTATTACTGAACTGCCCTTAATACAAAAATTATATAATTTTAAAAGCTTTTATAAAGTTGAAAAAAATTTTAAAAATTAAAATCTTATCGTTTATTGCATCCATTAATGGTGGAGATTTTTTTGTAAGGTAATTAACTATGGGGAAAAAAATTCTCAAATTTACATCTATTGTTCAATTTTTCATTGAAAACCCAAATTTTCTAAGTTCAATTCATAGTCAATTCAACATAGCAAACATGATCATATTCGTTCATCATCAACATTTTTAATTTCAGTTCATCCTCACTTCAACATGAATTCATTATAACCCAATGCAAAGTCAAACCAACACAATTTATCATCACATGAAGCCTAGCCTCATCATCACCTAATAAACCCAGCTCATCCGTTCTTCTTCACCAAATGAAACCATGTTTGTGATTCCTTCTCAAACATGAACAAACATATTAAATTTAGATGTAAGTCTATGGCAGCTAAGAAGGTTGTCATGAAAAAAAAAAACTTTACCAAGGCAAAAAACCTTAGAAGGATATACTAGTAATTTGACTTCATATTCTTTCATTCAAAAGTACTATCAGAGGGCATTGGTGGAGATGATTATAATAGACAAGAAAAATAAGGGATTTCAAAGGCTTTGGAAAGCACTGTGTCCTCGGTTTGATATAACATCCAAGAGAACAATAGTAAGAGATTTGTAGGCACTGTTAAAGAGAATGATTAGAGAAAGTTAAGAATCTATCTAACTATAGACACTTGGACTTCGATCTAAAATATTAATTACATAGTTGTGACAGCTCATTTTATTGATAGTGATTTACACTTGCACGAGGGGATTTTGAGTTTCACTCAAATAGGTGATCATTAAAAGGGAATCAGTTGGGATTTGCATGTGTTAAGAAGATATTACCTGAGTGGGGTATTAAAAAAATATCATTAAATACTTTAAAAATTCCTTTTTAAAAAAAATATTTTAAATAAAACCCAAGAATTTCTCATAAGAAGATATTCTCAAGGGAAAATCCTCAAAAACAACATAAGGTTTGAAACATTATCCTTTTATCCATAAATGTTTCGTTTTTATCTAAAATCCAACAAAAGTTAACTTTAATAAAAAAGTTTTTAAAAAAATAAAAAGACCTTTTCACCCCTAAAATTTTTATTAAAAAATATAATAATTATAATATAATAATTTAAAATGAAAAAATTATAAATTAATAAAAATCGATCTCCACCGTCAATCTATCATAAACGGACGATGGAGATCAACCCATCAAATTAAGATATAATAAAATTTGATAAAAATATTTAAAAAAAAAAAACAAAAATATTTAAAAAAAAAAAATTATCATCATCATTTGTAAACTCTGATTTTTTTGAGTTTCGAGTCATTGTAACCTAGTGAGATTGAAAACCCAAAAATCTAGGTTTCCAGTTGTTGAACCCAGCGAAACAGGAAACCCAGAAATCTAGATTTCCAGTCGATTGGAAACTCAAACCAATTGATTGGAAACCCAGAAAACTGAAAACCCAGATTTTGGGTTTCCAGTGGCACTGAAAACCCAGAATCTAAGTTTCCAGTGCCACTAGAAACCTAGAAAATGGGTTTCCAATCGACTGGGTTTACTGGAAACCTAGAAATTCTAGGTTTCAAGTCGACTGGAAACCCAGAATGGTTAGAAACCTACATCATTATCAATCATCAATCCCACCCAAAATAATTCATCCACCGAATCATCAATCATCAACCACCAAACTACCAAACACCAAACCCACCCATCAATCATCAACCACCAAACCATTGAACACCAAACCCACCCATTAATTATCAACCATCAAACACCAAACCACTAGGTTCATCGTCGAACCCACAACGTCACCACCATTATCATCGATCAAAGAAGAAATTGAGAAGGGGAGACGAGAGAGAGAGAGAGAGAGAGAGAAGAGTAGATGAAAACTTGGGTCTCTGATGGTGGATGAGATTCAGGTCTCCACGAATGCCATTGTCGAGATATCCACCACCATTATCACCGGTTGGAGATTGAGAAAGATAAAGAAGGGTACCGGCCGGAGATGGAGAAAGAAGAGGAAGAGATGAGAGACAGAGCCAGAGCCAGAAAGAGAGTTGTGAGAAAAAAAATATTTATATATATTTTTTATTTTTTTATTTTTAAATAAAAATATCTCATTTTTTATAATTTTATATTAATATTATTTATTTTGATTTTTTATAGTTTAATTAACATTATTTTAATTAATTATTCATTGTTTTTCCCTTTTTACCCCTAGAGTTAAACGGTCAACTATATCAACTTAACGGAATCCGTGACCATCAAGAGCAGTGTCTTCTTTTCATACGCCTCTAGGGGGGATTTTGAATATTTATGTTAATGTCAAGTTGTATTTCAGATAAATATGAAACAATGGGTTGCAAAATAGATATATTTTCATACGTCAGGTTGCTCTTTAAGATTTTCTCTATTCTCAATAAATCCAGAGATATAAATTCCTAAACATATTCTCAATAAAGATAGAACAAAAACAGAGATTAACAAAAACTAAAACTTTCCCCGGTTTCTGCATTGTTCACATTCCAGTGTTGTTGAAGCACTAATTTGAGTTCTATTGTAACACCGGAAACCTTTATTCTAAAAAACAAAAAAAAAAAACTCTCCAGTTTTCGCCCTCTTCACGTTACTGTTTACATTCCAGTGTTGTTGTAGTACTAATTTGAATTTTATTGTAGCACTGGAAACCTTTAATTAAAAAAAAAAAAAAAAAAACTGGAAATTTGAACAAGAACTTAAGTTTTGCTCAAAATCTGCCAAACAACTCCATCTCTTTTGCACTTACATATGGAATTAAATTTTTATAAAAAAATAATTGCAAACATGTGATACATGTGATATATGCAATCCTAAAGGTCCAAAACTATATGCAAACACTCTTAATACATAAAATACAAAATGAATAACCATAAAAAGGCATCAAAGCAAGAATATGTGAGCGCTTGCTTTTGTAAATGATGCCCAAAAGCATGGTGTTTTTTATTTATTTTATTTTTTTTAAATTTTATTTTTTTATCAATGTTTATTCCTTATTCAATGTTATTTTCATATCTAAAATAAAGTATTTCACGTAACATTGTAATCTAAGATTGTTTTTGTCAAAAGTAAAATCTTTTAAGGTTCCTAGACTATAACTGTAAAGAATTATTCATATAAAAGGGCTTATGTGTGGTAGGCATAATTCTACATGATAGTTTAAAAATAATTAAGATGAAGGTTTGACACCTTATCTTGATTAAAGTTGTACTTTTTTTTTTCTTGGTTTCAATTAGGAATAATGAGTCTAAAATCATCTAAGTGTAAAACTTTGAACAAAAGAACCTAGTACATTTGGTATATATTCAATTGGATTACATGAATAATATTATTTTATTAACTGTTTATAAAATAATATAATTTACAATAAAGCAATGGAATGCCAATCTCAATTATGAAATAAATAATGTAATTTATAATTATAGAATACAATGAACTATCAATGCGTGATTGTCAATACGATCTCATTTTCCGATAGTTTGGTATATAATTTACCAACTATAGAGAACATATATTTATAGACGTTGAAATCAAGGTTTTTATTTTTTAATAAACTTTAACATCGCCGTATGGGTCTTATAAGATATTAGATAAATCTTGACACCAAGTATTCAATATTTATTATTGAATTATGATTTTTTGTGAAATCAAATTATCCATTAGATGTAAGGCGATTATATGGAATAAAATAATTGGAAAAGTGAAACGGTTTTGCATCTCCAAATTATTGATGCGTTTCATGTGGGCGTTTCTATAAATTTCTTAGGGTATAAAATATTAAATATATATTTCTTTTATTCCAAGAGTGCAATTCTAGAATTTTAGTGAAGTAAAATTAATAGATTGGGTTTAATTAATTAAGAGTTAATTGGATTTGGATCTAGTCTATCGAACTAGAGAATAAAATGACCCGATTGATTCCCAAATGTACACGATTTTATACGATTATCCACAGTTGAATTGTTGGATCCATTTAATTGGACTTTACTTGGAGAATTGTATTAGGCTTGGCCATCCCAAAGGTGGGATGGGCCGACCAATCCATGCTTTTAGTGCAAGGTGACCAAAAGGCCACCAAGCATTATGTGGAATAGGAAATTAGTTTTCCTATTTCAATAAAAGTGTATTCTCCAAGTAATTCTTTTTTTTTTTTTTTTTTTTTTGAAGTACAGCTAATTCCCATTTTAGTTTCTTTGAAAAAGAAAATTAAAAGATAGTAGGAATTGGATTCCTAATAGAAAATAAAATTTCAAGAAATATTATGATATTTTACTTAATTGTAATAATATCATAAAATTAATTATTAAATTAATTTTTTTCTTGAATTAATTAATAATTAGGAGTTCTAAAGAGGAAATGATTAGTTTTATTGGAAGGCAATTAGATTTATTCTTTTTTTCTTGGAGAACTATATTCCTTTAGAAGAAAAATAGATTTTAGGAGGCTTTTGAGCCTATTAGTCAAATTGATTGTCTTCACAAACACAAAACTTGCAATTTATTTTTCTTCTCTATAATCTTTTGGGGTTGATTATTTTTTGAGTTTTGTAGAGATTTTCATAATTCAAGAACGAAGACCTCACTCCGTGACTAATCAACTTTCGTGACAAAACGAAAAATTAATTGATAGATACATTGAATTAAAGCAAGCAAATTAAAAGATATGATTTAATATTGAATTCAAAACAGTTATTCTTGATTGAATTTGATCCGAAGTTTTGAGAAAATTTTTGATAACATGTTTCCTAACTTATTCTTTCAAAGTAATAAATTGGGATTGTTTTTCAAAAAGATTTTCTCATTCACAAAAATGCTTTCCCGTACATACATTTTTCCCATTATTTGCATCACATACATACATTTTTCGTGTTACTTGCATCTTAGAATCCTCTAACCAACCTCCTTGCCATATCTTAATCTTCAACCTTCATTGCTCATCCTAATATAAAAATCCTAATTCCCAAGAACTCAAGAATACGTTTAAAAATATTGTCTATAAATAAACAAAATACAAATCATAAATCTTACACCCAAAGATCTGGGTGGAGAAGGAGATTTGAGCAGAGAAGATGAAAAAAATTGATGAGGATGGATTTGGGCAAAGGAAGAAAGAAGAATTTAAAAGAAAATGAAAAGTAAAATGGAAAACAACCTTTTTTTTTTTTTTTCATGTTTTCATTTGTTTACACTAAAATTGTTTTCCTTATTTTTTTTATATTTTTCAAAAATAATTTGAAAAATAGCTGCAAATGCACTTTTTTTTTTGGGTATTTTCAGGAAACAAAATAAAAAACAAAAACAGAAACACCTCCAAAAATCAGGTGTCGGTTGGGCTCTAATATTCACTAGGTTTGAAAAATCAAAACCTTATTATACCTTCATTTTACTTGAGAAATTAATTATAATGAAAAAAATCTTTGAAATATTGGATTATCATCCATAGATTGTGATCTACAGATTTTGAGTTTCTGCATCCTATTATTTTCTTATAGACCATCCTTTTCCTAGGGTTTGCACGTCCTCGAACACAATAAAAGTAAAAACACATGCCCATGCGCAGACACAAATAATAGAAAGAATAAATGCATTATGAATTGCATTTAGTGAAAATCCACGTCTAAATGTGTCCAATGACAAACAACTCCCAATCAAGGCAACACATTACATTGCACAAGGATGAAGTCCGCAATTTCCAATATACGTACAAATATAATTAGATTATACTAAACTACAAATACAATATGAGTCATTGCTGGGTGAATAAGGCCACCCACGCATTCATTTGACAAAATAATCAGTTCCCGCCACCACCAAAGAGGTAGCCTAGGGAAGATCCACCGCCAGGGGCAGCATGAACTTTGGTTGATGGACGATCCTGCATCCATGTAAACAATTCTTGACAGATTACTAAGATACACAGGCATATAGTAGGTCCCTGCTAATCAAAATTGCTTTTAATCGAACACCAAGTCTTATATATATATATAGTATAATTTTGGTCTGTGTTCTGGGTTGTTCAGGCATTTTACTGGCAGTTCGAAGTTGTAGACATGAACCATAAAATGCATGTACTTGGCATAAATAAGCACTTAATGATGAGTGGATGATTCATTCCATGAGGCAAAAGATCAAATAATAGATAACCTTCAGTTCCCACAGTACCCCTTCCCTTGTCCGGATAACAAGCACATAAATGTAAAACAATTTAATATTCTATGTAGAAAGCGAATTATGAACCAAATGCTTTCAGTTCTTTAACAATCAAATTTCAAATAACAATCCATCCATTTTATTTTGTTGTCTATTTTTTTTTTAATAAATTATCCGAATAAAAGTAAGAAATCTAACCCTACTCATGATATATAACCCAAAATTCTAGATTCGGTATTAAGACCAAGCAATTCTGGTTCCTTTTTTTATTTCAGCTTTTAATGAAATTAAAAGGTGCACAATGGAAGAGAACATGAACCTGACCAACAAATCCAACAAGAGGAAAACAAAGTAACTCATCAAGGAAAATTCTAGGCCAGCAACTTTCTTATAAGTAGTCATTCTAAGTTGAGTAACAATTAAGGTCAATTCGAAAAAGGAAAACTGTGAGACGGCAATTAATTCATGAAGAACTCATCCCTTCATTTCTATAACCTTGAAGAAAACTAGTATTCTGGCAAGCAAATAGAGTGATTTGGAGGGATGCATCTCTCTTAATATCAGTAAAGTGTGCATGTACTCAAGTTGGATTTCACAATTGCATATACCTCCTGAAAGTTATTATTTGAAACTCTAGCTTACTTTTTCACTTTGTTCTGGCTCTACTACACCTCATTTGCATATCGATTGCAGTCATTTGGCATCTTTAATTGAATATGTTTTATCACCTATAAAAAAGGCAAAGCAAGGATTCTGGCCTCTATCTGTTGATCTTGGTTCTTTATAGGAAATATACTGGTGTCAGATCCTAACTAGATTTCAAATTTCAGTTGGATACAGATTTAGTTACAGTTCACAAAAATGGATAGTTTCAATATACGTTTTCATGTAGTTAAAATGAGTTTTAAGCATGACTTTTACGAGATCATACCGTGATAAAGTTGCCACAGTTCTGTCCATCCGCTCGATAGTAGTTATTAGTAAGGTTTCCATGAATGCCAGCCGGGATTTGCTTATCACGTGGTTGCGAAGCAACACTAGGCTTCTGGAAAGATGCATTATCCATGGTATGCCCCTCCTTGTTCTGAGGTGCACGAAAATTGTTTGCAGTCTCTCCGCTTCCGAATAGGTAACCCAATGAACTCTGTCCACCACCAGCACTGACTCCACGACCCATTCTTAATTACAGCTCCTTCTTCTACAAATTACTCTTTAACCTGCACATAGTTTTCGGTGATACAGAGATTAAAACTTCACGATCAATCCACGACAGAAGAATGTGAATACAGAAAAGCCGTTGTAACCAGAAGAATAGAACCCATCATATGCAAAGGCAATGGAAAAAAGCATAAGAGCAACCATTCTCCCATACAACGCAGGTCCAGTTCTACGAAGATAAAGTAACATTTGCATCATAAATCTGCACACAAAGTAACACAGACCAGGCCCAAATCACCCAACCCTTTGAGCTTCATAATTCTATTACCTACAGAGTCCTAAAGGCGTCCACCCCTATTAACATTGAATACCAACAAATCTATACCACATAGGTATACACATATCATCCACTTTCGAACATTTTTCATATATGATGACAATAATTCCTTCCATATTTGACAATGTATACAAAATAGCTTCAATATACCTGCGTCATCATCCACACAGTAATGCACAAAAACAACAGAGCTTATAATAATAAACTTGTCAAAAATTCTCCCTTATATTCATTCTTCCTCAACAAAAGCATATTCATAACCATCAATAATATTTATGCTTAATTTTCTAATCACATTCATGCTTATTACATATATATATATGTATATATATTTGTAACCTTACAAGTAAACAAAACGGTAGCTAGATCCATCGTGCATTTTCTAGAGAAAAGAGAATCACCTCAAAACTGAAAAGATCATTCTAATGACAATGTGAGTAGAAACAAAGAAAGTAAACAAAACATGCAATGGATGATGGATTTAAATATTGTGAAGCTAAAAGGAAAAAGAAGAGTTAAGTTATTTACTTTTAATTTGAGGAGCTAAAGTTGGAGCAGAGAGAGATACAAAGGACAATGAAAAGCCTAGCCCAACCGAACCCAGCTATTTATAATATGTAATTACACATGAGGAAAAGAAAATTATGGGACAAATTCCAAGGATCAGAAAATAAAAGCCAAATTTTTATTTTATTTTATCTTCGTCGATACCTTAAGCCAGATAACTATAAGGATCCATCAAGATAAATTATTAATACTATGGTCCGATTGACTACTTTTATAATCAAGAAGATAATAACTTCTATCGAAAAGAAATTCACAATCCACACACTGTGTATTAAAGAACAAGTAGGATTTGAACTTTTAATTTTTTAGGAATCAAAATGATAATTAACTATTCCTACTCATAAGTGGTATCAAAAAATTTATTATTATTAATTGTCAACAAAACTTATTATTTTTATGGGTTTAACTATTTTATCCCCTCAATTGGAGTCCTTATATTAATTATAAAAGTGATTATTGAAGTCAATTTAAGAGTTTCAATTGATGAATAAGATTAATGGCCGGATAAACCTTAGAATATTTTTTTCTAAAACTTTTTAATATATATTTTTCATTTTTTTCTTATTTATTAAAAAAAAAAACAAAAAAAAAAAAAAAGGTGGTTGTAAGTGGATTTATAGTTAGTTTAAATTTGACAAGGTCAATGCGTGAGCTGGAATTTGTTGTGTGGATAGAGTAGGTGGGTGGTGGGCACAGACACAGGTTGTCATCATGAACTCACGTGTTCTGTGATGGTAGATGATAACTGATAGGTTTTGCTTTGCCTTGGACCAATTGATCCTTTCTACTGATTTTATTTCCCATTTCATTGTATACGGGGTTATTCATGAAAAATCCCTTCAAGAAGTAAAATAATCATGAACAGCTCTCAATTTTTTTATTAGATAAATTATCTTCTACCTGTTAATTTTTATTTAAAATATTAATATTTTTCATCCAAAATCATGAAAGTGACCAAAGTACTCTTATTAAGATTTTATAAAATCTCTATTATGCCCTTCAAACTTATGTAATGATTAAGATATTCTTTAAATTGTTAATTAATAATAATATTAAATAAAAAATAACACAAAACTTAAAAAAAAAAAAGAAAAAAAAAACTTCTAATAAAAAAGGTTGCAGGGTTTCTATTCTAACAACTTAGAAACTCGTAAATGGGCTTTCAGGTTGCTTGAAACCTAAAAATTCTGGGCTTCTAGGTTGTTGGAAACCCAAAGTCCTTGGTTGCTGGAAATCCATTTCTAAGTTTCCAAGTTGTTGGAAACCTAGAATTTATGGGTTTCTAACAACTTGAAAAGTCGGTGGAAAATGAAAAAAAAAAAAAAAAGAAAAAGGAAAAGAGTTTCTAGGTTGCTATCAAACCTAGTAGTTGTCAAATCCAAAAACCACCACAGCAACAATCCCAAACCAACATCACCACCACCACAGTCAAACCCAAAGCCCAACATAACCACCACCACAATTAAAACCTAATCAAACTCAAACCCCAACTCTACCACCATTGTTAACCCCAATCAAACCTAAACTGATGTCACCCACCCAAACCACAGTCATCGGTCGAGAGAGAGAGAGAGAGCAGTGAGGTAGGATGAGAGAGAGAGTGGTGAGAAGAGAGAGAGAGAGAGAGAGAGAGTGGTAAGGCGTGAGATGGATGCGTCAAAATCAACTGTGATGGGTGGAGATAGGTGCACCACAGTTATCGATGGTGGATATGGGTGGCTGCAGTGGCGAGATAAGTGGACGAAAAAGAAGAAGAAAAAGAGATGTGGATATGGGTAGAGTGATAGTGATAGGAAGGGGAGGAAAGAGGAGAAAAGAGACTATGGTCGCTATAAAAGAAAGAGAGAGAAGAAGAGGCTAATGAGTTTGAAGATGACTTAAGGTCGGTGGCCTAGAAGGTGATTTAGGTGTTTTTTAATTTTTTAATTTAATTTATTTTTTTAATTAATATTTAATATTTTAATTTTTTTTAATTAATCTCCATTATCTACCTTAAGATAGTTGGTAGATATCTAGTGAAATAATTTTTATTTAATATTTATTTATTTTAGTTAAACTCTACTGTCCATCTGAATGGTAAAAACATAATGAATGAAATTTTTATTTAACTATTTAATTATTTATTTTTTCAAAATTTTTTATTTAATTTTATTAAAATAAATAAATTTACTCATCCAATTACCATTATATCCTTTAACTTTAACATCAATTGGTTTTTTTAACCTATAAAGGACAATTCACCTAATAAAAAAAAAAAAGAAATTGAGACTCATTTACCATTGTTTTACTTTTTAGGGGGATTTTTATAATATCCCTTGTATATAATATAAAAGTCCCATTAAACAAAATACATTTACATAATTCATTATGATAAATATAACACCTGAAAGTTTATTCTATTTAATGTTAAACATTTTAATGGCATAAGTTTACTGTAGTTAGTTTAGTTAATTTTCTTCATTTTTCTTTTGGAACATGTTTATTAATCAAAGTAAAAATGAAATGGAATTGAATTATTATATTTTATCTTATTTTTTGAAAATAAATTGAATTTTATTGAAAAGAGAATTAGGTTCCATTGAAAAAGAAATCAAGTTCTATTTGAATAGGAAACCGAATTCATGAACTTATTCCTTAGTTGTGTGAGGTTCAAAAAATTTGTTCCTTTTTAAAGCTAATACTAAACATATCAAAGGGTCCGTCGAAACCTTCCAAGATCAAATCTTAGTTGCATGAAATGGAACCAAGTTAAATACTTCCACAATAAGGGACAAAGAAAAAAAACTTTCACTTTAGTCTCTAACTTTTGGTAAATATTTTTACTACTAATGCACGTTTTGTTTTCATCATCCCTAACTTTAGGTTTAGAAATTCATCAAATTCATCTCTTTAATAAAAATCTAACAGTCTACAATCATAAAATACGTACAAAGATTAAAATACTCTTAACCATTTATATTCTATTAAATATTTAATTTTAAAATTATATAAGTATTCTACTCATGTTATAATTTATAACAAGTTCATAACTATACTAATTTATTGTTAAAGTATGATTTATTTGATCCACAATTACTTGTTTAAGATTGTCCTAAAATTTAACAAAAAATGCTAAACTTTAGAAACAAATATTCATATATTTTCTTTCAAGTTTAAATGCAATGTCCACTAATATGGATATTATTCCCAATATTTTCATAAATTTGGAAGCCCGATATCAATATTAATATTGATAGTTTCTTCCTTTATCATGATGACAAAATAAATAAATAAATAAATAAATTGAAGATAAATTATCCACTTCTTTCGAAAAAATTTGTCTAACTTAAATTGACAAAATATGAAGTCCTCAAGAAAATCTTCCATGAGACTCTTAGTTGGCGTGTCATACTGATGTTGGTGCGTCCTTCCAATGATAACATGACACGTGACAATTCTATTTCCTAAAAAATTAATGTTAATATGACATTCCAATAATAATATGACACATTATCTAATTTTTTAAATGAAAATTTTCTTATAAATAAGGAAAAACACAAACTTTGATTTTTTAGGAAAGAGAAACTGTATGACATTCACGTTATCATTGGAATGACACACCAACATCAGCGTGACACTCTAACTAAATATCGTATAGGAAGATTTTATCGAAATGCTCATATTTATAAATAATTGTAGGTCCTATTCTTTTTTAAAATAAATAGTTCACTCAAAAATGAAATTGTCGGTGGTCTATTTTTGGCACTTAAGCATTGTCTCATGTCCATAGACCTAAAGATTAATGCTAAACATGTGAGAAATGAGAACCACTACTCCATAAACCCACTCTAGGCAGTTAAATTGATTCAAGATCCAACAGATTTCCATTTTATTTAAAATTCTAAAATTTTAAGAAACAATTAATAAACTATATATAAGAATGGAAAAAGAGACAGCAAAAAACAATGTGACATACACTGTAACACTAACACTACAATGATATTAACAGTGTGCTTGGAAATATCAATTCAATTATTTTGTGATTTATTTAAAGGTAATTGTCAAATAATTTCTTATCTTTTTCATAGATTTAGAGTATTTGCAATTTTTTCATTTTTGGTTGAAATAATCCTCATATTTTTCACATGTTCCAATAACTTTCTAAAAGAAACTGAATTGATATTGTTTCCCACACTCAAACTTAACATTCAACTTTAAAGCTATGTTTGGTACATGAGATTTGGGATAAGATTGAGATTCATTTTTTCTTATTCTCCCAAATCCCATGTTTGGAGCCAATGATGGGAATGGATTTTTTAATCTCACACTTACCTCCATTCCCATTCTACTTGGTAAGTAGAATCTCATGCTCAACCATGTCTTTACAAAATCCCAAGTTCATGGGATTCTTTTTTATTTTTATTTTTATTTTTCCTTTTCATCCCCTCTCTTTCTACAAGTCACAAACTCTGTCTCTCTCTTCTCCACCACACCAACCCACCACCACTACCATGCCGACCCACCGTTCTTTGTCTCTCTCATCTCCTCCTCTATATCTAGATGAACCAGTAGTGATAAGAACCTCTCATTTTTTTTTTTTTTTTCCTTCTGAGTTCGACGAAACTAGAACTAGGTTCTAGGTTCGTCATCAATGAACCGAGGACCCAGTTCTGGGTTCGACATCTCAAAACCATCTGATTAGAACAGGTGATGAACTAAGAACCTAGTTCTGGGTTCGACGTCTCAAAACCATCTGATTAGAACCCCTATTTTGATGGTTTTTTGGGTCATGTTTGAATATTTTGATGTTGTTGATGATGTTGTTGGTGTGAGAGATAATAATGTTGATGAACTAGATTGATGATATTGATGAATTGTGTTTGATGATATTGAATTGTGGGAGATTTTATGAATTGGATTGATGATGAGATGAAGAATTGTGTTTTTTTATTTTTTATTTTTAGATTTTTTATAAAATTAATTTTATATACTAAAAAACTAAAATTAATTTTATTCCAATCTAATCATAACCTATACCAAACATGATATGATATAATTTTTAATCCTAATCTCAAATTCTACCAAACATGAAACAATAATTTTTCATTACCAATCCAATCCATTCTATTCTAATCATGCGTGCCAAATGGAGCATATCAGAATTTAGTTGAAGTATATTAATATATACGATTTGTCCAATTTGAAGCATATTAATTAAAATAAATATAAAACTTGGTTAAAATAAAGTAAAATAATATTTTAATATTTAAAATGAAATAAATACTAATATTTTTAAAACAAATTAAAGTCACACTAAATATATTAAAGTCACCAAATATAAATTTACTTTTGCAGTAAATTAATCTAATGGTGCATTAAAAATATTAAAATATGAATAAAGGTTATTAAAAATAATTGAAAACATTCAATAAACCAAAAACGTTAGACCATCTGTATCCATTACTTTTATTATTATTATTATTATTATTATTATTATTATTATTTTGTATATCAGACACTATATACATATCAGTGTTGTAATGGATTTGACTTAAAATATAGTTTTACCCTGAAAATGTTGAAGTTGACTAAGGGAAATTAATTGAAGGGATTAATTTGGTACTTAAGAAAAATATAAGCATGGATTCTGTCAAAAATAAAGTAGTCACATGACTACTTGGAATTACCGAAAAAAGGCGTAGGGCTTATCCAATAATTATCGTTTGTTTAATCAAATTGGTGGAACCACTTACTTTTGACGGTAAAAATCAGTCAACACTCAAATTGGTGTGAATGTTGTGAATTAAGTGAATTGCAAAGGTTGAATAAAATTGATACGGAGATAGTGATGGCAAGAAGGAATAAGTACTAATGATGCAATTCGGCCCTATGAATCATGCCTACGTTTATGGTTATTTTATTGTTGAAGGAGAAGGTTGCGTTTAGCAGAGTTTTTGCTAGTATTTCTATAGCTCCTTGCTATCGACGACTGTATAGAAGCTGCACGGGTTTTTCTTTTTCTTTTTCTTTTTTTTTCCTAGGATTTGAAAAAAAAAAAAAATTCACCTCTCCCTTATACCATTTGGGTCGAATGCGTGGGATATTTTGTTTTTCATTTTATTTTAAATATCATCAATGGTGAAATAACTATAAACGAGTAATGTTAGATTTTTCAAATTTTTTTACCCAAATGATGTGATATATGAGTTATCAACATTTTGTAAATCATGAGATGATATGATAATTATTATGATATTGAGAACTCATATATCATATTATTTGAGCATGGATTTGGACAAAAAATTTGAAAAACCGAATATTACTTATGACTAAAATATGAAATATTATTAAACTGAATGTATATTCTCAACCATACCACATTGATGGTGATTGAGAAAGCGACGGTTGTTTACTTATTCGTCTTGTTCCGAAGAAAAGAAGAAAGAAGAAAAAGAAGAAAGACAAAAAAAAAAAAAACCCCACAACTAGTGATTTAAAAAGTCAGAATGGTAATCAGTTAGTGAATTCTAGTTGCACATCTCACACCTATCCATTTTAAAGTGGTTGCCTTGAAGGCATTCAAGAAAAAGAGCATTGGAAATGGGCAAGAGTTCTTAGTTTGGAAAACTAGCTGTCCTTTCAAGTTTGTTGGGCTGCCTCTAATTGGATAAACAAGGTAGAAGAGTAATTGAAGGGAATGGGTATCACCCTAACAAACTGTGTTTGGCTTCAATCGAAAGTGGAGAGATTAAAAACGTATATCTTCTCACATCTTCTGATGTTCGATCTAATTATACAGGTAGATACAATACAAGTGGATTTGTATTAGAACTAAACCAAAAAAAAAAAAAAAACAAAACAGAACCTACTTCATTTGCAAAATCAAAACAGTAGCATTGTTGTGCATTTCATCTATTATTCATGTCTCATGACCTCAGTTGGCTTGAGAGCAAGAAAACTGGTTGGAGAAGAAGTGCTTCAAAATCAACTTGACATTTTAAAAAGAATGCATTGAATTGCGAATGTGTAAAAAGGACCACACCATACCTAACCTTACCAGACAAAATTTTGTGCAGGCGACGTATGGTAGGTGCTGAGGTTCTTCTCATTACACGTATACAATTCAATGCATTCTTCGCAACCTTATCTTGCAAAACTGGGGCCAGGGGGGGAACTCTTATCATACCTTCTATGGTTCATTTCCATACAAAACTATAGTTTTAACACTTATAAAGTAGGTTTTCTTGTCTAGCAAATGATTATGTTCACTTGTAGAGTGTAGGATTGTAGAAACCTGCGTGGCTCGACTAGTTATTGTGGAAGGACAAACAATAAACCTCTTTGTTGGAAGAAAAAATTACACGACAAAAAGATATGAACACATTTCATGTTCATGGAAGATGTCTCTTAACATATTTTCTGGAATTCGACGCTACAAAAGCCATATGGTGTGTGGTTATGTGCATGTACAAGATAACCCACAACCATGGGTGGCATTCCTGTACCACATTCAATGAAAATCTAGGTAGGGAATTGCAAAAGCCATCTAGCTATTTCTCTTTCAAGTTGAAGGGGATTTCGAGATCTCCACTAATAACTTGTGTAGAGCTTGCGGCTTTGAGAAAAAAGGTGAGTGATCCGCACCTTTTAGACGGAAAACCTGTTTTGGGGGGCTTGAGTTTATCATGCTCTCCTGAAGTGAGATAGGTATTGCATTATCTTCTGGAGCTTCTATATAATACCGCCTTACAGATCCATATTTTAGCTCAGAAAGAGAGAGCTTCTCCAAAACTGGAGCAAAGGGGATTGACCTCATAGAAACAGATGCTAAGGCAATATCCTGAATTATGATAAGCAAAGAGGAAAAGCAACAGTGAGAAAAGAAAAGAAAAAAAAAGGAAGAAAAGGCATGCAGACAGAGAGAGCAGCATGTTCATACTCCAAAAAACCTCTATATACAATGGCCAATGATATAGAAAACTATTCAAGTTGTGATTCCTTCAACATTCATGCCAACTGAATATCATGGTCTAAGCTGATGCTGAAAGTCATACTTCTCATAAGCAAATTCCATTGGAAAGCAATAGACAAAATTCCTGACCCACTATTGAACCATTCCAATAAAATTAAGCATCTTATATACAGCTAAATTCACAAGTTTCTATAAGTTGTTAATAAGTGTGAGAGCACACTTATGATTGATCAGTGAATTCGAGATCCAAAGGCCTGCAGTAGATACTCTTGATTATAAAGTACCAATAAAGGCACAACCAAGATGGCGGTTTTATTTTAAATACCGAGTGTGTTAAATGTTCTAAATCTATTCTCTGCCTCCACAAACTGAATGATGATTGACAGTGGAGAGAAAAGCTACCTTTCCTTTTTAGTATGCATGAGTATATATGTGTGTGTGTGAGAGAGAGAGAGAGAGAGAATAGAAAGTAAACAATCATATTGTGTACTTAGTAGGTAGGTGTTCTGTTTGATCAGCAATATCAACACATAACAAGTTCAAACATACCTTGGCAGGACTTTGGTTGAATAACAATTCCTTCAACAATGACTTGTCTAGCTCAATGGCGGTTGGAGGGTGATCATTCCCATTTGCATACAGAAATATCTGAGCCTGTCGTATCAGATCATTTGAACCTGTCTGCAATGGGTTTGAACATTAGTCTCAAGCATTGAAAAAAAATCATTTCTTTGCTTTGTATCTTGCTGTGGGTTTTTTTTAGCTTATTTCCTAAATAATTCTGTTATGACATGCACAAGAAGTATCTTTGAAGCATGCAAAATTACAGCAAACCGATAGTTCATGTGATTGAAACATGACGAAGTGAAAGCACAAACCTGCTGGGAAAACATATCAAGAGTACTTTGTCCATTAGTTAACATTGCTGCAGCAATAAAAATGGCCTTCGATATTTTGGAAGGGAACAACTCCATTGCATACGATATGCATGCACCACCAAAATCATGTCCTACCAATATTACCTGGATATATAATTTTTAAAAGGCAAAATGGAGTTAAAAACCAATCAATGTTCAAAAGAAAAATTGCTTTGCTAGCTAATGTAATAATCTCATATTCAAATTGCAGCAACTCAAAAACAAAACTTCATATAAGAATTTAGCAAAACCTTAAACTTAGAAAATGACAGTAAATACAACATCATACGAGAAAAATGAGCTTAAATAGATCAGTTCATCTCTGATGACATGAAGAACATGGTGGATGAAGTCTTGGCGAGTAGGATTGCAGGGTCGAAAACAAGTGCACACACATGCCATATTACTGTTCAGAAACAGGAATTCAAATATTATGGGCAAGTGGAGAATGGCCTAGCTTGTACCAACTATCTAACCGTTAACCATTCAGAGATCATGTTATAATATGTACCAGTGTAATCTTATGTAGCTTTCAATTACTACTGTACAGTGTAAAGTCTCTTTAAACAAAAAACTGAAAAAGCAGGACATGAGTTAAAATGAAAAGTAAAAGAACCTTCTCTCCGTCAGCAAGCTTTTCTAGGAAATTGGTAAGTGGCTTCACGTATTGTGAAAGACTGGTAATACCATTTGTATCAAATGAATGAATCCCAGAACCAGTTAAGTCTATGGCAGTAACTCTGAAACCACCTTCTTCTAATAGTGCTATAGTTTTATACCAACACCAAGCACCAAAACCTCCCCCATGGACAAGAATGAAATGGTTGGTTTCAAGATCATCAAGTTTTACATCCTGTCAAGAAGAAAATCATTAGGAACGGAATGGAATTTAACATTAAAAGCAACTAACAAATGAATTCATTTTTCTTGCCATGGCATATATTTCAAAACTGTCTATTGTCACATCACAATCAATCTATGTCTATATTCTAGCTTCAACATACAAAGACGCATCAAGAGCAGGCAATTGTAAGGAAAGTCTCAAGTCACATTTTGTTGCAAGTGAACATAGACAACTGACTTGAACTCAGTACTGTAGTAGTGTAGTGACCCTTGGCCATCACGATGACCAGTTTATCCACCGCGGGTTTTTGGCCTTGCTCTCGGAGGGGTGTGGCGTACATTGGCCCTCCTTGAACCATAGGTCTGAGACAATCATGGAGGCATGTCCTCCTTGAACCATAAATAAATGAGTAAGGATTTGAACCAAAGTCCAACAACCATTTACTTTTTAACAAACAAATATTCACATAAAAAATCACTATCATCTAAAAAAATCCAAACTCGTTCATGGATGACATGGAACACCTATACTTGTCATCAAATTTATAAAGCAAAAACTAAACAACAAAAAGAGACTGAGACAAACCCGGTTAACAAGCTGGTGAGGCTGCAAAAGCGGGTCAGTAAGAGAGCGGGCACGAGAGCTGGAACTCCGAGGCAACTGGGTCTTCTTCGTCGACCCATTCGGGTACCGCAACGAAGCAGAGCGATCAAACGGCAACCCACCGCCGTTTTGTTGCTGACGAAACAAGATAGCTGCAGCTAAAGCCTGCTGTTGTAACGTAGCATCATCAACCTTGTCTTTCCGAGAACCTGATCGGATCCGGCTCCACCTACTGCTCGTGTTGCCCATCGGACCACCCGGGTTCGCCAATCTCTTCGTGGGTCTCTGTTTTCTCTTCACCCTTGCTTTGGGTGAGAAACAAGTGCACAAATTCCCCATTTTCGCTCCCGCATGCAACTCACAATATCAAATTAAGAATCTATAACTCGTGCTCTGTTTTCTCCTATTTTTCTCTTTATATATATTGTAATGCAAGATGTTCGATGAAATGGCGGTGGACGGTGTTGAAATTCAGGTAAGGGTTGGGGAGTGACAGACAGGGGATGGCGAGAGCTTTGGCAGGGCCTTTTATAACGAGAGAGTTGGCCAGAAAGTAAAGTCAGTCTGTGAGTTGTTGTCACAAATGGCAATTTTATTCGATATGAGACAACTACAAAAAGTTATTCCCACGTGTCACTTGAATATATGTATGCCATCCAAATTTGAAATACGAATAGGATACGAATTCTATCTTTTTTTTCTTTTCTTTTCTCTCTTTTTTTTTTCTTTTTAATTATAACATATAATACCATTAAGAGTGATGTGTATTTAAATTATAATTACGAATTTTTTTTTTTTTTTTATAGAATTGTCTTATAGCTGATGTGATATGAATGATCAATGAGAAATATAAAAGAAAACAAAAAATGACCAATAAAAAAAGTAAGAAAAAACAATTACATTATTTTATTGGTTCATCTTATCACATCATGTGTGAGATAATTGAATAGAAGATTTTCTCGATGAAAGGATATACCATTAGGACGTGTGACTTAGATTGCGTTTACTTCAATTGCAGGAATCAGAATGAGAATCGAAATGATATAGAATCAGAATGATATATCGAAATTAGAATAAGTTATTTACTTTAAATGTAGGAATCAGAATCGGAATCGGAATCATCAGTATTTTCATTGAATTATTTACTTTACTTTTTAATCGGAATGAATTAATTACAAATTATAACGAAGTCCTTGATTAAAATTATGTACACCATAGACTTTTTTTTTTTTTTGTAATAATAATAATAATAACTATTGAGATTTTGCAAATTGCAAAAGAAACATTATGCATCTTCTTGCAAAATTATGTTAATATGTGGCATCAACTTTTTGTCATGTAACTCATCATAATAGGCTAAAAATAAATAAATTTTATTAATAATATTATTGCAAACATATTATATATCTATATTGTATATCAAATACAAATACAAATAAGATGATGAAAGATGGAGAGACAATGTTAGATGAGAGCAATAATGACTATAGTGGTATCAGCAGAGGCGAAACCTAATAAAATAGGTTGTTTTTTTTTTTTTTTTTTAATAAGAGTGTGAAAATCATTTTAATTTGAAAAAAAGAATAAGAATGAGATTCTCAAACGAGATAGAAAAATGAGATTTTTATTCTTCAATCTCAAATTCATATGATGAGACCTATATTTTTATTTTCATTATAAGAACAACATTTAGAGAAATAAACAACATTAATTATTTATATTTTTCAATCCACAAAGTAAACACGGTCGCAATATAAGGTTGGTTGGTTATCGGTAGAATTGGTATTTGGTAAGCGCGTTGTAACTGCGAAGCTTCACCTTTATAGGCGTTGGTCAAAGCAATAATATAGGGTGGAGAGGGTGGCGGTGGGGGACTAACATGTTAGTTACAGTACAGATTCGCAATATAGGGAAAGTTACGTTGCGTATCGATTCTCGAGACATGAGAGTAGACTGACATTATTATTATGCGAGCTTGCATGCTATTCTGAGAACCCCATGAATTTGCTCCTACTCCCCACTCTTCTTGCCTTATAGACAGTAGACAGCCATTTTATCACGTGTATAAATATCTATCTAACATATTTTACTTTGTATATACAAAATTTAAATATTGCTATGATCCTAGATCATTTACATACGTTGCGTTTATGAAAACAAGTTCCCCTAAAATGCATACAAAAAAGAGAATAGTTTTTAATCCTTTAATATCGTAAATCTGACGTAGTTTATACATATTATAAATGTGAATTTTAACCGAATTAATTGATGAAATTAAATTTCAATTACATGATAAAATCTTGCGCTTTTTTTTTTTTTTTTTTAAATACCTGGGGTGACTCAAACCTAAGATATTATTAGATTGCAATCTTCTAATTTTGTTACTTCATCTACTACTATAATTAGAAATAATTATACATAATTACATATATATATGATAATTAGGTATGGCAAAATTATGAATGGATACAGATACTGATAGAAATATACTCCATTTTAGGTACGGTAAAATTATGAATGGATATAGATACTCATAGAAATATACTCCATTTTAGGTATGGTAAAATTATGAATGGATACGGATACACATTGAAATATACTCCATTTAAATTATTATAATTACTATTATATTAGGGACAAAGTCGGGATTGATGCAAGTCCACTATCCATTTTATTTTCGGATATGAGGATGGATACAGTTTATGAATATCTATTCCCATCCAAATCCATTTGTTGATGTAAAAAATCGCTCAATACAAGAATTGATGCGAATAATCGATGAATGGACGCGGTCACGTAATAATAGTGAGTAAATAGAATAATAATGATATAAGAACAAAAGCAAAGAGACGAAATTTTTTTTTAACATAGTTTGACCTTTTTTAATAATGCTTAGGTCCATGGTTATATTATTTATGGAGGAAAAAAACTAGTTTGTAGTAGAGCCCCTATTGAAGATGAACAATCAACTCGTAGTGTATTTGGATGTGTTTTTGTTCACACGTAAAACACCCTTTTATACAGTGTTAA
Organism: Nephelium lappaceum; assembly: GCA_021234005.1. Lineage (NCBI taxonomy): Eukaryota > Viridiplantae > Streptophyta > Magnoliopsida > Sapindales > Sapindaceae > Nephelium > Nephelium lappaceum. The sequence continues at coordinate 12,177,485 of CM038011.1, read as the reverse complement.
ACTGTTCTCTATTTACATATGATTTGGTCATTAAAATATAGGAAAAGCTTGAAATCCTCCTTCTATTTTATATAAAAATGTAATTAATACATCCATATTTTAATCAAAGTATACCTCTATCAACTTCATATTTGAAGAGATCTTATGTGCATTATAAGGATCTTCTATTTGATAAGATTCTCTTTTTCTTTCTAGAGATTTTGAAACAAGAAAATATACTAATTTTGGTCGAATATAGAAGCCCTTATGCTTATAGAACTCTGTACTGTCTAGGCAATTGCGAGTTGGTGGACGTGTCACGGGCTGTTATGCTAATACTGGTTTTGCACTGCTTCACTTCCCTATTTGGCCCTTAGGCCCCTACCGGATTATTGGGTCTTAATGGATTTTCGATCTAGATGTTATTTTTTAGCACAACACCATTAATAATTTTAATGTTAAATAAATACAATTTTATTATGTAATTTTTAAAAATAATTATGTAGGTTATTTTCTATTCTAGACTCACCTAAAAAGCTATTTTGCAACATAACAACTTATAAGCATTTTACTCAAATTATCAACCTCAGTTACATTTTTATGACAAGATATTATTATATGTTCGCATATAATACATAAAATTTAATATTTTTTATTGAACACGGAGGTGGATGGAGCGGGATGGATATCCTATCTAAGCTCATATTCTCCCAGATTTGTACTGTTTTCAGCAATAAAGATGGGGATTTATATCTCGAACACGGATACGAATATGGATGCCCTCAATCTGCTCCATTGCCATACTGATAATGTATTGTTGATTGGATGTAATATATTAATGTAATACAATGACTGCATTGAAAATTTTCTCCTCTCTAGAATTTCATTAAACTAATTAGCAAATTATCTAACACCCTAAATACATTAATAAATCTTCTATTTATTTATTTATTTTTTCTAAGTCATTATCTTACTTGCCTAATCTGAAAAACCTAAACCTCCTAAATATTAGCATCTACTAACACACGTTCTTATGATCAAGGCAACTAAACATTTATTAACTACAGCTCTCAAATGTATATAGGCATTTCAATAGATAAACAAAAATTAAAATAAAAACTAGTAGATAATCAGATAGATTTAAGTCTAATTTAATCATATTTTGAATCTAATATTTATCTTTATTTAAATTAAAACTAAAAACTAATTAATATTATCAGCATAAAAATATAATCGGATTATTTTGACTAGTTATCAGAATTATAGTAATGGAAGAAACTGTTAGAAAAAATCGAAATAAGAAGAATAAGTAATAATCAAAATACCAAAATTTTGGAGATTCACCCGATTACAACAACTTTGCAATAGAGGAAAAAAAAATAAACAAAAATTTTTGTGTTGAGACTCGTGATAACTACAATATCCTTAAGATAAATTCGTTGTACATTCTCTGAGTTGCTCAGCATTTGTTTCCCAGGATACAACAATACAAACCAGATAGCATCTGACAAATTAAATTATTTATGAATCTCTATCACTTTGAAATCCTACGACTAGAAATAATGTTTGAGAGAAAATAAACTGAAAACAAAAATGGATTTCCAGTTATCTTTGACAACTAGAAAGAATATCAATTTATAATTTCCATGTGAGCGGTTACAAAACTGATTTTAAATAAGTCATTAAACCAATAACAATTATGTTTGAAAATTCAAATTTTCATTTAACACAAACGGTTACAATTAGAATATTCAGTTTCATAATTCATGGTAATTAAATCTATAATTCAACTCTACAATTAATACTTGCAGTTATAATTTGAAAAATTAAATCCACAATTTAATTTTGCAGTTGCATTTTTTTTTTTTTTTAAATTCAATAGTTATATTCATGACACTTAATCCATCAAATATATTTTGAAAATTAAATCTTCAATTCAATTTCCATTCATCCAAGTACCATTTTTTCTATGATCCATTTTGAGCAATCTCAATTAAGATCTCTAACCCAATAAAAATGGGTCCTTAAAATGGGTGTTTACCCAATTTTTCCAACAGAAACATAGAAAAACGTTGAAGGAAGAAACATAGGAAAAAAAAAAAAGTTTAAGTAATTGGAGTGTTTATACTTGATGTATGAGACTGGAAATATATATGAAAGAGTTTGCAAATACATCAATATAATTTGTCAAGTCATAACTTAATTTTATTTTGTTGCTGGTGGTAGGCATTAATAGAGAAATAATAAGAGATATTTTTTTTTTTAATAAAGAATTTAGGTTTAAAAGAACTAGAAATCAACATTTAGCAAGTGAAAAAAAGAAATAAAGGTTAAAACTATTCTTTTAAAATAAAATTCCCAAAATAATACATCAAAATCATGATCTAAATAAGTCAACTTGTAGTCTGAGCTTTAACTCTCCCTTTCATGTAACCAACTGGAGAACCTTTCAATGAAGTGTTTTAATTAGCTTAAATCTATTCTTGGCAGTGTTGGCCAGCATTTAATTGCCCAAAACTATAAATTACGGTTTTTGGAAAACGATAAACATCTTTTTCTCATATGAACCTCTTTTAATTTTGAAAAATCTTATGATGTATTGTCTTTGTCAGTAGTGGATGATTGTTTTGCCAACCGCTACTTGCTAGTAGCAACTATTTGTGGTTCCTCTTTATTTATTTATTTACTTATATTTTTTAAATACTACTAGCAGTGCAACGACTCAAACACTGTTCGATTGGATTAGTAGTGGCAAATGTATTATATAATCCAAATCTGATTTCGATCCGAAAGTATCGAATAAAAAAATATCTGATCCAATTTCTTCAAAACTCGAATTCAGATTTTGCAAAAAGATTTGTCTGTGCGGATACGATAAATTCGAATCCGCAACAAGTCTGAATTCAAATCTCATCTAAATTCAAAAAAATCCAATTCCAATCCTAGGAAAGTTCGATCCTAATCTGAAAGTTATAAATTTGAAAAAAATATATATTTTTTAAATATGTTTTTTAAAATTAAAATTTGTAATAATTGCAAAATTTTTAATTAAAAATGTGCCATATATAAAATTATTAACTAATGACATTGTCAACAAATATAGAACTTTGTAATTAACACGACTATGCAATAAATTATATTATTTAATAAAAAAAAAGCTTTCAAATAGTTTGATTTTTACAAGTTAAATTGTGTGTGTGGATATTAAGTTATTAAAAATATAAAATATGATAATTATTAGGGATATTATCAAACTCTATCCCATTTCACAAAATATTGAACAAAATTCATTTTCTAGTTTCATAAATTGCCAAAATCTACATTGTTTCATAAAATATTCGTCAAAATCCACCCTTACTTTCATAAACAGCCAAATCCTATCCCAACATTTTCATTATTTCTCCAAAATTCATCCCACTATCAAACATCCCTTAAACATCATGAGGGTAAATATATAAATGCAACATTAAATCCTAACAAATCCTTGAATTATATTAAAATTAATTGTAAAAATTTTATTTAGTTTTAAGAAATAAATTTAATAAACTTATTTTGCTCAAAACTATATTCAAATAAAATATTTTCCAGTTTAATTTGTAATTTTTATTTTATTTTAAATTAAGTATTAAAATTAAATTGGATTACGGATTTAAAAATAAAACTTTATAAATTAAATTAGATTGGACGAAAAATAGTCTTGTCACTTGTACATTCCTTAAACATCGTGAGGGTAAATATGTAAATGCAACATTAAATCCTAACAAAAATGCTTGAATTATATTAAAATTAATTGTATTTATTTTTATGAAATAAATTTGTAAAAAAATTATTTTATTCAAAAATATATTTAAATAAAATTATATTCCAATTTAATTTGTAATTTTTATTTTATTTTTAAATTAAGTATTATAAATTAATTGGATTAAAGTTTTAAAAATATACATTTCTATATTTTTGTTGCCAAATTAAAGTGAATCCATATTTAAAAAAAATTGTTGACTTGTCACTAATAAAACTAAAAAATAGGTGATAGTATTGGAGATGCTCAATTATATATTAACTAATCACTTTAACTGATTAATTTTTAATTAATTAATTTTTAAATATAGTGGCAGATCTTTAGTGCTCTTTCACACCGTTTTCACTTACTTATGTGTCATGACTCATGAGATCATTAAAATGTGAGGAAAAGTTGAGCAAAAAGAGGATCCAAATCCTAAAATTTTTATTTTTTATTTTTGTAGTTTAGGAGAACTGATCTTTATTTATTTATTATTTTTTTAATTTCCCAATTATAAGAATTCTAACTCAAATGGAATCCTTGGGTAGCAAATTGCTTTGACTCTTTGAATTCGTTGTTGCAGTTTGATTATCAAAGCATTCACATTTAAGTACTTGCACCATTGCCGGCAGCCGACAGAAATCCTTATTTTTTCTACAATTCTTCCGATGGTGTATGTCGTTTAACATTTAAAATTATCTAATAAAGTACATTTTTTAACCTCAAAAGACTATTCTAATTTGACAAGTTATCGATATTGACACATTAGAATAGCACTTAACTTTTAGACTAGTATGTTGATAAAAATATTAATAACTATGAAATAATGTCAATCATGATGACAACTTTTAAAAGTTGTTACTTAATTATTGACCAAAATCAATGAGTAATTGAAGTTTCCTGGAAAATTACATGTGATTTATCTTTTTGAACAACTTTATGCCTTCCGCAGACCTTTTGGTCATTCAAAGTGGTTCTGGGAGTAGAAAATTATTTATAATACCTCTTGCAAAAACTCTATTTCTTATCCCCCAGCTTGAATTAATGGGCACATCCCAACCTAATATAAGTAGTTAGTATTTGTATATCCATTTTAGTACTAGAGGTTCAAATTCTCTTAAATTTATTTTATAAGTTTTGTGTGGATATTTCTTCCCATACGAATAGTTGTGTCTTATTATAAAAGTATATATTTAGCTAGGCTGTATAAATAGCGAGTGATTTTGATGATATGAACGATTCCATTTCTTTCACAGCAATAATATACTTGAATGATTGAGATTGCTTAAGTATGTATGATTAATACATAATTCATAGTATTGAAAACAACACATGTTGAATGCAATTAATTTCATCTATAACAATTGGTATGATGATGTAACAGTTGAAAACTCAAAGTAAAATCTCCCATTATCTTCTAATCTATTCCTTCATTTCTTTGGCTTTCATTTTTAATCACATGGATGTAAATCCCTAGTTAAAGTGACAGATAAAAAGGAGTATTGTTTTAACTGATTGATTGAGAGACCGATGAATGTAATAAGATTTTCAACACATTTGATAGTTTCCGTACCATAAAAGAAGCTTGCACATGAATTTACTTTCATTTCAGGTTTCAACATTGCTCTTTAACTGCGATGAAGTAGAAAGAAACAAGAGATCAGAAATTGAAGTGAAGTATTGCTGCATAATTAACGGTTTGGCTTCCAAATGGTAGGTGAATTGAAAAGCATATTTGCAAGGTTGTTATGGGTCCCGAGAAGTCCTGTGGAGATATCCTCAAAAAAAAGCTGATCATTATTGGGTTTCTCTTTTAACACTTGCTTGACTTTTTGGCCTCTTAAGCAAGTTATGGTAGGTGGTTGTGAATTTCAACTTTAACGTTGTCTACCCAATGCACCCATGCATGCCTTAAGTTTGAGGCCACTTCCCCAACTATGTGCCTCCATAATAATTAATGCACATCTCTCTAAGTCCAACCTGTCCCATTTGCTTGTGTTGTGCTCCACTAAGACTAGGTGCACATTTAAAGATTTTGTGTTGTGTTTACCTGCTCAATTTCATGACATCCACATATATATTATCAGAGCAACACAATCCAATTTCTCATAGACGGCTACAAGATGTTACATTCCTTATCCAAAGGTAGTTTTCAACAACTAAGATACAATAATTATACTATTAAAAAATGTATTTTGTATTCATTTTTTGTCCAGTGCATATGTATTCGCATATTTGTTACATAAAAAGAAAATGAAAACTATAAAAAATACCAATACAAGAATGCCCAAATTCGTTTTTAGCCACAATTTTAAAGATATTCGCTTTCAGCCCCTAAACAAATTAATTGTATCATATACCCACTTTACCCAAATTGTCGTTGCCTACTTTGTTCTCCTCCTCCGGTCTGATCTATTGCTCATGATATGCGATATTTGGATTCTTTCGTTAATTGTTTGAGTTTTGTTGGGATTTTTTGAGGTGTTTTTGTGATTTTTCAAGGGTGTTTTTTTTTTTTTTTTTTTTTTGTGTTTTAGATGTTAGGTATTGATTTTTAGGGTTAAATGTAGTTGGATTTGATTGAATTTGATTTAAAAATTGAGATTTCTAGTGAGATACAACTTTGAAGACGACGACCAATTTTTAAATGCACTTACAAATCAATATCGATTCTTAAATCCACTTAAAAACCGGTTGATACTAGTTTTAGATAACGCATTTTACATCTGCATGGAAGGTAGTTTGGTAAACTTGGATATAAAATGAAAATAGTTTGTTCAAGAGATTAAAATAAAATTTCATGAAAAAAGTGGATAAACATAAATTTTTTTTATTTGTTTTTGGATAAAAATGAATTTATCTTTAAGAAAAAAGTGTGAATGTGTGTGCAAATATATTGTTACATGTGGATCCCTTTTTTCTCTCTGACAATCAAAGTGCAATATTATGTAAAAGTAACAAAACATGTATACTTAAGAAGCATGTTCACAAAATAGGCAGTACTTAGGTTGAGGACCACTTAGTTGTTTTAATCTGAAGAGGCAGGCAGCCAGCATTATTAATTTGCAAATGATAAAGCAAGTGGGTTTCCTCATTTACATTATGCAAAAATTAAAAAAGCTAGCTATATAGGAAGATTGCAAAATCATATAAAAGATAGCATATAGTACTCAATGAGGTTTATATAATCATCATGACATGCATGATGTGCACATGATCCTAGTGATCCTCCTCCAAAGTAACACGTGGGGTTGAACTCTGGCATGCATGCTGATCAGAATCAGAGACAAGAGCACGCACGAGTGTCTGGGATATGAATATTTAATTAATTATGCTACAGTTAGATAACAATATAATTATGTTACAAATTAATGTCGATATTAATTATATTGTGTGTGAAGTTGTTATATAGTATAATTATTGAAAGTGATAATTTGTATCTTCAAACATTGTCACCACGGACATATACGTTAAAATTAGAAATCTAAAACGTGGAGATGTTGTGTAACTTGTGTTCTTATATAATGGGCACTGGATTAGCGTTGATGGTTAATGATCAACAAATACACTAAAGATTGGTTGATCAACCAGTCACCAACTCACTGCATGTGCCCAATTGATGAGAAGTGAGAAGTGGTCCAAACTCAGTAGAAAGTTGGCCTGGACCACTTCATTTTTGATCCATGCATGATGAGGGTCATGATCATTTCTGATGGTTTCTCAAGAAGTGGAGGAGCACTGCGATTTATGGTTCAACTTTAAAGCTTTTCATCAAAGTACCTCTATCATCATCATTAAAAAGTGAAAGGTAATGTATGAACAGCAGGTTTTTGCACAACCAAATATGGATTTAATCAAATGGGTCGCACCCTGTTTTTCCCTTGACATTTGGAGCACGTTTACTTCGACTATGTTTCTGGAAATCATGGTTGTTATAATATCTCCATTTATAAATTCTACTAATTTTTATTGAGCTTCATACGAATTGATTTGACCAATAATTAGACTATTCTGTTAAGTTGTTTCTAAATTCTAATATTCTTTAGAGTTCATTGATATATATAAAGATTAGAAGCGATTATTCAACTCATTTCTACCGAGAGTAACGATTCATAGAGAAAAATAACAAATCTTCAAATTTCTATTAATTTTATCCTTATAATTTTGCGATTGCATTTTCAAGACCTGAATGATATGGAGCTAACTCAACGATATTCATATGATAGTCTGACAGAAAGAAAGCCATGTTTTGATTCATTGAGAGGAACTATGAATGTGGTTGGATTTTCAACATATTTTCGCACCATTCCCATGGAGAAGCTAGGTTCTTGTTGATGATGTTAAGACTCTGTGTAGAGAGATTGATGTTTGCAATTGTCAAACTATTCATAAAAATGAGAATTATCTGGCACATAATCTAACTTTCTAAGCCTTTGCCTCTTCAAAGGTTCCGAATTGGTATTATATCACTATAGATTGTATTTAGTTTATAAAAGTTACCGTAGTTAAAAAAAAAAAAAAAAAAAAAGCATATAACATTCCATGTTGCACATTAATTATTTTCACCTCAGAATTGCCTTTTTCTTCCAAGAGAGAGGAAAGGGCGCAAAAAAAAAAAAAAAAAAAAATGGGCGGGACAAGCTAACCACATCATCGAAGGCCCCATTCACATGAGAATTTCACCATTATGACATATGAATGCAATATCATAAATATTACGCCTTGTAAACCAATGCTATAAGTTTCTCTGAAAAAAAATGAATAAGTGGCATAATTTTATGGAGCCATAGACTAGTCCACTCCAATTTTATACAAGGATAAGGATGTTATCCTAATTTGAACTTTTTTGAGTTTTCAAGCATCTTAAATCATGTGATAGACCAAAAATTAAAATCCTATACCATGTGACTATACCATTTATATATGGTCAAACTTTCCTTATTAGTTACATTTACTTTTTAACTAATAATCTTTAAATTGTTTTTTTGTTGATCTACAAGTTTAGATTAAGAAAAAATCATAGTCCTTCCACAAATGCGTTACACCTTTAGTTGAAGCAATAAAACTTTGCTTATCATATAAGTTTTTAGTATTATTTTTTTGGGAATATCCTAAAAAACCCCCTCCAAATGAAAATAACCTCAATTTACCCCTTAGTTTGAAAATATTAGCCAGAAAACCCCCTACCGTCTGGGAAAAGCGGTTTCCATCGATATATTTAGTGGTTTTGTGATAAAAATAGTAAAAGACCAAAATACCCTTATTAATTAAATAAAAAATATTAAAAATTAATCCAAATCTCAATAAAAATTTGAAAAAAAATGAAAGAAACCCAGATCTTCAGCTCGAAGATCTGGGTTTCATTAAATCAGAACAAAAATTTTAAAAATTTAAAACTCTTCCATAAAAATTAAAAAAAAAAAAAAATTGAAGGAACCTAGATCTTCAATGAACATTTGAAGATCTGGGTAAAAAATTTCGAAAAAAAAAAAACAGAAAAATCTCAGATCTTCAAAAACCAAAATAACATTCATATCCAGATTCAAAGAAAGCAACCAATAACATACATACAGATCCAATAAACCCAATTACTAGCTTTACAACAATCAAAACCCAGATCAAGAGACAACAACTCACAACAACCAAAACCCATAATCTTCTTCATCATCATATTTTATCCAATTACATCAAAACCCAGATTTCATAGTACATCAAACCTGTACCCAGATTTCAGATGCCCGCAGATCCACCTCCCCGCAGATCCACCTCCACCGTTCTTCACTGTCTTGCCCGCAGATCCTCCACCGTTCTTCACTATCTTGCCCGCAGATCCTCCGCCCGCAGATCCTCCACTCGCAGATCCTCCGCCCGCAGATCCTCCGCCCGCAGATCCACCTCCCCGCAGATCCACCTCCACCGTTCTTCACTGTCTTGCTCGTAGATCCTCTACCGTTCTTCACTGTCTTGCCTGCAGATCCTCCTCCACCGTTGCCCGCACCTCCCCGCAGATCCACCTCCACCGTTGCCTGCAGATCCACCTCCGCCGTTCTTCCCTGTCCTCTCCACCTTCTCGACGAACGGCGTCTGATCTTTTTGGCTAAGTTGGAGAGAGAGAGAGGTGTGAGTGGTGACCGGAGAAAGAGACTGAGTTGGAGAGAGAGAGAGAGAGAGAGAGAGAGAGAGAGAGAGAGAGAGAGAGAGGTGAGAGAGGTGTGTGACCGGAGAAAGAGACTGAGTTGGAGAGAGAGAGAGAGAGGTGTGAGTGGTGAGAGTGGTTTTTGGTTTTTTTTTTTCTTTTTTTTAATTAAAATATTACATATTATATTCAAGCTATATTTCATTCTCTATGGACACGTTTAATTACCTTTATACCCTCGATTTTAACAGATCCGTCATTTTTTTAACCGTTTTACTATTTCAATTGACGGTTGGATCTTTTTGGCTAATATTTTCAAAACCAGTGGTGGTTTGACATTATTTTTATTTTGAGGGGGCAAATTGATAATATCCCTATTTTTTTTAATTATTCACAAACATGAGTTTTAAATTAAATTTATTTATTTATTATTTATAAACTTAAGCGTTGTATTGAAACTGTTATAAATTTAGTACGTGATGTGTTTGCATAGTTTTGGACCTTTGGTGAGTTCCAATTGAAACTTACATGTAAACTTAGGTTTTTTATTTACAATTTTACTTGAAAAGGATTTTTGATAAATTGTAGGGAAACTATGTGACAATTTCATAAGAGATTTTATTTCATCGTTTGAAAGAATTCTAATTTGTTTCAAACAATCCTAATTTACTCGTAGATAAACCATGTACTGGAAAAAATCTGTAAAATTTACCCTAATTTCTCCACCACTGTTTCATTAATATTATTTTTTATACTTTTATCGCAATCATTTTACTTGGTGTTGCTTGTGCTTTTTATTTGTTTTCCCTACTCTTGGGCCTGAAATGGGCCTAGCCTATGTTTGAAGAAAGACGCTTATAATTGCCCAAATCAATTGGTTCACCCTCCAAGACTTTAACCATTTCTTAAAAAGCATTTCAATTTAGAGTTTGTTGGAATTTGATGATTTGTTTTTTTTTTTTTTTAATTAAATGCATAAAGTTTGATAGAATTTAAGGTTTCCCTAAATTATATCCAGATTGTTAAAATTCCTTTTAAAATCTAATGAAATTTGTAGAGTAGGGGGCAAGATTTGTTATGGAATTTTTTTTTTTTGGGAAATTGTTATGGACTTTTGTATTCATAAGTTTCATTTTAAAATCCATCAAAATAGTAAATGAGTTTGGATTTTCATTTTCAAATAAAATAAACTAAAAGGTGAGTTTGGATTAAACAAAATTTTACTCGACCTATTAATAATGATTCATTGTTAGGTCTAATCATTATAATTAATTCATAAGAGTATTACTAGACATTCTATCCTTATATCCAAATTTTATCACAAGTGGCAATTGGACTCATATAGTATGTCATAAGTGAATTAAATCACCATTAATGCATTAATAATTGAGACAAAAATGGAATATCCAGTATTTGGGAAGAAACAAAAAAGGGTAAAAAGGTAGATAAATAAATAAAAGCTAGTATTAATATTATAATTGATGAGTGAATTATTTAGTTGCGGGTATGAAGCAGGCTTGTAAAGAGTGCAAGTAGTAAGGATGATAAAAATACCCGATTCGATCCAAATCCATTAAAACTCAATCTATTCGAAACGGGTTTAAAGCGGAAAGCAACGACCCATTGAAGGTATGAGCCGGGTTTGCTATTTCGGATCAGGTTTGAGACAAATTTTCTTACTGCTACTAAGCCACTTAACTCAATCTATATATAAACATTAAAAAAAAAAAAAAACCCTAAATCTGCAACTATGTATTTAATAGAGTTATCATATAATGTTTAAGTCTTACACTGTTAACTATTAGAATGTTCATATGAATTTAAAACTTTTTTCTAAGGATAGTGGATATCATAGCTAATTTATCATTATATATATATGTTTTCTGATATTAATTATATAATTAATTAAAGACTAAAGTGGGTTAACGGATCAAATTCGGGATAAATTTCTTCAATCGGATTTAGGTTTGGGACGGAAGTAATGACCTGTTTAAAATATGGGTCGGATTTGAAGCATTCCTAACAAATTTTGCATTGAGTTTGGTAAGAGCCAAACTCGATTCTATTAAATCTGTTGCCAAGCCTAGGATGTACAACAGCTCTCTCTAATACGTCACGACGCAATCGGACCACCAATCACAATTCACAACCGACCTTTAGTCAAGTGCAATTCTCCTGAGGAGATACTCATCTCTTTTGTACTCTATATTATGTGTTCCTCATCGTACAATCGAGGCTTCTGTCTCTCTCTCTCTCTTTACAGCTTTTGTCTTGTTAACTCTTACATCACATCAAGGTTATCACCTGGTTTTCTCAGAATAAATAATCGGCATTTGAATGACAAATATAACAGGTCAGTCTTCTTTTTGTTTGTATTTTATTTGCTCTTCATCTTTGTCCACATTTTCTCACCAATCCAGCCGTGGTTTATGCTTCTGATTGTCATCTTATATGTTCACTATTTTGTTTTGTGTTTTTTTTTTTTTTTTTTTAATTATTATATGTTCTGACCCCATATATATATTTATCGGGACCTATTAATAAAGTCTGTTTAGCGAGCGGTTCGAAAATCTACTTTCCCAATTTCAGGATCGTGAGAGGGTTACCCACGAACAAGTTGAAAAATTGTCACGTGTTATGATCAGTGAAGGTGGAAACTGCTATTAGAAAGCAAGTGGGTGAGCCTTATCCACTAGGCCACCCACCGTCCTTATATGCTTCTAGGTTGTCATGCATTGTTTCTACAACTTGTTGATGTTCAAATCTTGGAATAAAATCTTTTGTTTAAAATGGGTGTGGTTTGTAAATCTTAAAATGTAGGATGGTCATGTCTAGGCCTTTATTGTTATAGGAGTTGGTTGATCTGTAATCGATACAAATTTTGAATAGAATGAATCTGGAAAAAGAAAAAAACAAGGATATTTGTATTGAAACAAGAATTTGGTGTTTGATTTCTGAGCTACACTGGCTGTTGGTATGTGTGATTACTCTCTAGGAACATGAATGAAAGTTTGATTTGTAGATTTGAGACATGTTGACACCATGGTATATAATGTGGTGTATGATTCTTGAGACTGTCTAGAAACTTGGTTGAAGCTGATTTTTAGGTAGTGAACTTGCTCTACTGGCTACACATTCCAAACATTTTTATAAATTTATGGGGGGTTGTAGAGAAACGGTGCAAGGTTGAATGTCTGGTAGAACTACATTTCTTATTAGCAAATTGGGTGCTCGAATATAGTGATCTACTGCTGATATCAGGCCAATAACAAAATGTAATCCAGTTGGAGTTTTGTGAAGAAATTTCAATTATCATAGCTTGTAGTGTCCTTGCAATTGTATCACTGTCAACTATAATTCAAATTTCAGGAAGCAAAAATGACGAGTTTAGTGGTGCTTGGTAGTTTGTTACCAAATGCTTGATACTTTCATGACATGAGAAGTGGTAGAAATAGCGCTTTTTTTGGATGTGTGAATAAAACAGCCTGAGAAGAAATTAACATATTGCAGAGGCTTATTGTAGATTGTAGGCTAATTAGAAGTTTAGTTCTAGATGGAATTTGAAAAGGCCATTAATTCTAGTTAGAAGTAGAATAAGCCATTAAAATGGTAAATATCTACAGAGAAATTTTGATCATACAATATTTATAGAAATTATGCAGTCAAAGTTGTAATCTTATATATACATACATGACAGTAACAAATTTAAGATTCGATAAAAGGCAATAGAGATTATTTGGAATCGATTGTATGTGTTAACAATTAACATGCTTGCGTAGGCATGGAAAGACGTACTTGATTAGTAGCTATAGTGATGTTTAACAAATGTAAGACATTTGGAGAGTTGCAGCAATTCTGGATACATTGTAACGTAGAAAGGAGATTAATGTAGTTGGCTGAAAATTCTGCTCTTAAATGATTTCCTTTGTAAGTTTTGTTGTTATTTTAAAATTTTTTGGACAGGTTCTTTCTTCTCCTTTATATGTTATCATTATCTGTTTTCATGATTATCTGTCTAATATATACACTTCAACCGAATATACCTTGCCCATATTTAGACTCCCTTCTTCATATCTAATGAAGCTTTTTCTTTTCACACTGATTTAAAGTGATTTCTGTCCTTGATGTGCACAGTTGCAGGAAACAAATACAGGGGAGTGATAAAGGAGGATACAGCTTGTACAAAGTGACTAAGCAATGATAAACCTTGGAAAATAATTTCAGTTGAAACGTGGGTAGTTCTGAAGATTAATTCTTTTCAATTACCGATAGGGAGCTCCGACACTCCCTTTGGGAGTGGACTTGACACTGCAGCCTTTGTTTTGTAAGAATTTTGAAGACTGCTTGTAAACTGCAAAACGATTTTGCTGATCTCAGTGAGCCTGAAAGGAGAGGGAGAAGTAGGATGGAAAACGATAAGAAGCTAGAAAATATTCCAACAAATGAACAGCTCCAAGAGGATGTTGGGCTGCTTATCGCAAATCAAATGAACAAGATGTCCATTCTAAGTCTGTCAGCTGAAAGAAAATGTGCAGATAGAGTTGGTTTGTCAGAGGCTGGTGTGGAGAGACATGTCACTTTTACTACTATGAACAATGACCGCAGCTTCTTTAGATCTTCTGATTCCTCACTGTTAGGAGAATCTGTCCATCGTTTGAGAAAAAAGCTTCTTATTCTTGATTTGAATGGACTCCTTGCAGATATAGTTTCTCATCCTCCGAAGAATCATAAACCAGATGTTAACATTGTTAAACGTGGGGGTGAGAATTGGTGCTGAAACACCAGTTAGTTCAGTTAATATGTCTTCTTCTTCTTCTTCTTCTTCTTCTTCTTTTTTAATATTTAATTGATCATAAATAATTAGGTTGTTTTCTTGTTTCAGTTTTTAGGAGACCCTTTTGCATTGATTTCTTGAGGTTCTGCTTTGAGAGATTTGAATTAGCTGTTTGGTCCTCCAGAACTGAGTACATTTCTGCCTTTTCTTTTTGTTGTCTTATACTTATTTTTTGTGTTCTCAAAAGAAATAATTGCCCCTTTTGCAGTGTATCTTATTTCTGTCATTCAGTTTTATTATGTAAGTTAATTGCAAGGGATATTAATTTTTCCACAGGAAAAATGTGGAGAAAGTGGTTGACTTTTTGATGGGAGATCTCAAGCACAAGTTACTATTTTGTTGGGTAGGTAGTTACCATTTTGCATGGTAGCAAACTTGACTATAAAGTGCAGCATGTGTTAGAGCAACATCAAATATTAATTTGCTATATATAATTATTAGATAAATATTTGATTCTTGTCATTAAACATCCTTGCAAAAAAACTATCATTTTGATTGATAGTTATATGCATCTATTGGTTCTTTATCTTATTGGTTGCTATGAACTTTCAGGATCAATCCCACTGCACTGCTACAAGTTTTAAAACTCTTGAAAACAAGCATAAGTGCTTAGTTTTTAAGGAATTGAAGAAAGTTTGGGAAAAAGATGACCCTAAATTTTTTTGGAAAAAAGGAGATTACAATGAATCAAATACGTTATTGGTGGATGATTCTCCATATAAAGGATTGCTTAATCCTGTAAGTTTATTGGCTCCTTGTTTTTCGATCTCACAGTCCTTTCATTTTCCTTCATAACATGATAATCATTGTTCTAATCTTGTTCGCAAAATTGGATTGACTTTTTGTTTGATAGCCAAACACAGCAATTTACCCTCCTTCATACCATTTTCAAGATTCGAGCGATCATTCATTAGGTATGATGTGTTTCAATAATGTTCTACTATTGTTGTATTTTCTATTCTACAATGCCGAGATAGGTTACAGACATTCTCTAGCTCCTGTGTTTCAGCCTCATGAATACTCAAGAGTTTTAAATAATGCAAGATATACCGTAAGCAATAGTATTTTAAGCAACCAGTAGATTTAGAAGGTGCACCTTGTCAGATAGGTGGAGTGTTTTTTTAGCATGCTCTCTGGTCTGATCTCAGGAACAATGCGAAAATCAAACAAAAGAAACATTAAATAGAATTACTGAGCTACTAGTAGGATACTTCTGTTGTTTCTGTTTTTACCTTTTAAATTACTTTTTTAAATTCATGTATTTATTTTGCAATAAATTTTACTCTTCTGATGACGTTCTTTCGTATCTTAAATTGCTTAAAAGTGTAAAACAAAGCTAATGATGAACTAAATATGCAGGTCCTGGAGGTGACCTCAGAGTTTATTTGCAACATATTGCTGAAGCTGAAAATGTACAAAATTTTGTAGAGCTACATCCATTTGGCCAACGTGCCATCACCAAAGAAAGTGAATCTTGGGACTTTTACACCCAAGTCATGAATTCATTGTCTCATTAATGTATAGATTACAGAGCTATGTGGTGCAGTTAGTTTAACTTAGTCTTGATCTTAGGTTCAAAAGGTTATTGATTGATTTCTTAATCTGGGAATGATCACATGACATCTAGAGCATGATTTCTGATAATGACCAAATAAAATTGAAATATAATTATACGCGTGCAGTGATTTTTTGGTAAAATGGTGGCAGGGGTAGCATGAGTCTGTGAACACCTAGCGGCATGATTATGTATAGGTATATATGTGAAAAATCAAAGAGGGAATTCATTCAGATGACTTGTACGAGTTCCTGTCGATGGCGCTGAGCAACTAAGGAATGGTTCATTTGCATTATTTGGTGATTCATGTTATTATTATTATTATTTTTTTTGCAGAATCAGGTAGGAACTGCATGGTAGGTTGTTTGTTCATCATCTCAAATCCAGAGACACCTAATTCTTCATCTAGATGGGTATTTTTTTTTTCCATGTGGACTCTTACAGAAAGGGAAATATATGCAGGGGTTATAGTTAATGGTTTTGGCTCTATCTTACCGTAGGTTTTGCAGCCTAAATCATCTTTTCTTTACAGGAGTATTACTTCATGTTTTCAATTGTTATCGAGGGTTCTAAGATGTGACATAAAACATCATATCAAAGTTGTTGAAATTGCTTGAAAGTTATGTCGACTTCCCTAAATACAAATCTTAAAAGACACTGATCCTTTCTATGTAGAATGAAATTGCAGATGGAGTAAGGTTAGCTTTATTTAACTTTGATATTCCAAATTATGTGTCATGGTGTAGTCACTTGAACCTATTGCTAGATTGAAGGACGACCATCTACCAATTGGGTGTCTGATTAGTTCAACTAACATGTTGATACACATCCGTATGTGTTTATACCAGGAAATGGCATAAAAAAGTGCAAGCATCATTTGTGTTCCCAAAAAATGTTTTTGATCATTTGTATCCAAAACTATTAAAATTTGGACAAAATTACCCTTTGAACAAAAACAGTTAGTCTCTCTTTATCTTTCACCTCCTGGTGTTGCAGTTCGACGTCTTCTCCAACATAATCTTTTTCTTTTCCATCTGACATTTGTTTTTCTCCTCCTCCTCCTTTTGCTTTTCATTCTTTTTCTTTCTCTTTTTCCTCATTTTTATTCCTTTCTTCTTCTTCTTCTTCCTTGTCTTAAAAACTAACCTGCAAATTTGTAAGTCCGTTTGCTATTAACTGCCGTTGGTACTGGCAATTCATATCGCCATTATTACTGTCAATGCAAACTTTTATTAGTAATAACAATACAAACTATTTATTAATGACAGTTTGTATTGCCATTACTTATGATAGTACAAATTGTCAATTACTAATGGTAGATGCAGGCGATGATTAATAGCATATGGATGTGCAAGTCTGTTTTTCTGTCAAAAAAGAAGAGGAAGAAAGGAAAAGAAGAAGGAGGAGGAGGAGGAGAAGGAAAAGAAGGAGTAGGAGGAAAGAAAAAAAAGAGAGAAAGATAGAGGAGATAATTCATCGAAAAAGATATCGGATGGAAAACATGTTGGACAGTAAAAAGATTTTGATGATTGAAGGATTAAAGAAGACGAAGTTAGTCAAAGGGTAATTTTGTCCAAAAACATTGTTGAGACGCAAATGATCAAAACTTTCTTTAGGAACATAAATTATCTTTATTATCTTTTTAAGGTGTCTTTTGTTTAGTCTCTTTAATTATTGATATTTTATCAGCTATCACAAATTGAGTAAACGAAATTCACAGCCTATTTAAGATATAAAAGTTGAAATGAGCCGTAACGCCGAAGACTTAGACAATGGCAGATTCGGCCCATTTCAACGAGGGCTATTAACTGGCCCCGGCTGACAGTAATTCCTAGCATTACAGCGCTCACAACTCAAAAATGATAATGTTATTAATACAAACAAATAAACTTTTGGGTTTGAAAAGAGATCATTCCAATTAAGCTGGTGAAGTTGAATTTTGCCAGGTTTTCCCAGTTGCAACCTCTAAAGCAAAACATTATAAAATAAAATTGAAAAGCAACAGTACGGACATATTCATATATTGCATTTGTTTCCTTCTTATTTTATTTTTTTAATCTCTTGGTGGGCTTATTATTGTTATTGTTATTATTATTTTTTGAAGTAACTCTTGGTGGGCTTATTTGTATCAGTGTGTTAACCTAAAACTTCTTATGAATAATGATTGTAAATGTCTTCCATGGTGAGAATCGAATAATAATAATTTCATTTCAGTTTGCTTTGAAATGAATTAAATTTGTGCATTGTACATAAATCATTGATAAAGTATAAGTGGTTGTTGACTCAGCCAAAATAAGTGAAAGTAAATAAATCTAACAGTTGATAATTGAGATATTGAATTTATTATATGAATGCGCACTCACCAGAAAAAAACTGATATATATATATATATATTTTTTTTTTTTCTTTTCGGGATGAACAGATGATATTAATCTCGGTCATAACTTTTTAGGCTATTGGATGCATGGACATTTTTAATCATCAGTATCTGTTTGTATATCCAATGACCCACAAAGTTGGAACCTACATTAACAACATCAATTCGTCATGAGTAAAAAATAACTCATAACTAGAAAAATATTTAATAAGTGGTAGAGAAATAAGTTTTTCTCAAACAGTTTTTGTACAAGTTCTGGTTCTGTGTCTTCATATGAGCCTTTGATTATCAAAATCTCTTCTCTGCAGTTTAATTTAATTAGCATGTCCATGGTTGATTATCCAGCAATATTTTTCTTGACAGGAAATCGTTCAATCTCAGTAATTAATGTATATGGTAAAAGTTTTGAATTAAAAATTACTGCATTTGAATCCAATCTTATTCGGTTCAATTCATTTTAATTCCAAACCGATCAAATTCTAAAAGCTAAAAGTTTGCGTGGTCCATTATCTACGGCAGATCAAGCCATAGGAGGCTAATAAATGATTGATTGCATATTTTTCAAACTTTGGCCAAACCTAAGATAAGACGTGACAAAGCTGCTGACTACATGTTGTACAACAAAACTGATCATGAGCTTAGCTTGGCAAGCATGCGTAGGTCGATAATGTTATTTTCCTCATCATTTTCTTCTGTGCTCAGAGATTGGGTGTTGACTCTTGAACAGTTTTGGAAACAATGCCCATACCCCTTGAAACCTAATCCGAAGAAATTTTGTACACTTTGTTTCCATCATACTTAGAGACAATATAGAATCAACTGTAAATGAATGCATGTTACGTGTGCCTAAAAGATTCAGTTAAAAAGAAGAGGTAGTTCTGGTAATTATTGATATGGCACATCAGAGATATAATAATAATCATAATGATCACAAAAATAATGGCTAAGCAGCTGGGGATGGACAGTAAATTAATTGACCTATAAGTTTTAGTATGATTAAAAGTCCTTTCGGTATCATCTAGAATGTTTTTATATAACAAAAATATTTTTGTTTAAGGGTTTTTAATTTAAGATCAAAAGAGCAATTTTGTGTGTGTTTCTTTTTTTTTTTTTCCTTTAACCAAAAAATTGCACTCAATAAAACGGTTTTCTAAGAGTTATTATTTCCTTAAAGCAAAAGTAAAAGAAAACCATTTCAAGTGCCATTTTTTTTTTTTTCTTTCCTTCTCAAGGACGTGTTGTTAGCATTTTTTATGGAAAGTGCTTCTATTAAAAGGATATTCCAATGACAGTAGAACAAAATTAGCTTTCATCAGAGATTCATGAGGGGTTGTGAGGTGTCTTCTCTAAATGAAATGTAATATATATTTCAAATCTGAATGAACTTGATATCCAAATATGGTTGATGATAAGAATAATTAAGTGGGCATGCATGTGCAGAGATAATGATAGATCCTAATGAACTGGCAATTCCATTATGTGATTTGTTCTTAACTTTTAGTGATTGCCAATCTTCTTAAAGGCCTACTATATTATATTCATCAATAATTTTGCTAGCTACTTGTATCATCACAACCACCTTCTTAGTACACGTGACATTAACCATTTTTCTTCATATATATATATATATATGTATGCATGTATGTGTCTTTGCGTGCGCTAGTTCTATTGTTGCATTAATATGTGCCTCAAAACTTCACTATCTTGCAACTTTAAACCAGCTGTTTATGTTCGGGTTAGGTGTTAGGTCACCTATTCTTTCTTGAGCTAGCAAGAACAAACCCACAAGCTATTGTTCACATACTTGGTTCAATTGTCAAATAGAGAGAGAGAGAGTTGGTTTTCAATTACTATCCACTTGATAGTATGCTTACATCCCAAGCTTCGTTAGATCTGTGTATGAGATTTCTAAATAACTATCACTCTCGTGTGAAAATGGGAAGGATCAGATAAGATGGAACCTTGACTTAGAATAAGTTGAATAGAATATAATCATAAGCAAATTGAGTATTATCCCTTGTTTAATGCTCACACTTGCTTAAAACCTTTATAGAAAGACCATCGAATGTGAATAGGAAGATGCCTTCGGCATTGAAACGTACTTGCTCCTTTCATTTTGACTCTTAAATTTCTCACCCCCTTTCTTATAATTATCTTTGAGACAAATTCAATCTTATCTAAAAACAAACGAAAAAATTTCATTGTGACCCATATTTTTTATAAAATTTTGTTTTCAATCCCTTAAACAAACTATTTTCATATTATACCTAAGTTTGTCAAACTACTCTCCACTAGATGTAAAACAAGTTATTTAAAACCGATACCGACTAGTTTTTAAGTGCATTTAAAAATTAATCGTTGTTGTTAACGCTACATCTCACCGAAAACCTTTATTTTCAAGTTAAATCTAATCGAATCCAACCAGATCTAATTCTAAGCATTCATACCTAACATTCCAAAACACCAAAAAACTTAAAAAAAAGAAAAAAAAAAAACCTAAATAAATGCCAACAAAACTCAAACAATCAATAAAGGAGGCAAAAAATCGTATATCATGAACAATGGAGAAAGGGAATAAAATAGATAGAGACAATTTGAGTAAAATGGGTATATAGTGCAATCAATTGGTTTGAGAGGTTGAAAACAAATATTTTTTTTTAAATGTTATTAAAAACGAATTTTGACATTCTTGCATTGATATTTTTTGTATTTTTCACTAAAGATTTTAATCCAAATTTAGATATTAAAATTTCACCCGTTTTATGTATCGATTATTGAGTGAGATTTAATTTTAGTTTTGTTGTTTTATATGATAAATCAAAGAACTAAAATAAAATCCACATGTCTAATATATCTAAAAATTAGAAGTTAAGGGTCAAAATAATATAATTATCCAAAGTCTAGAGATATTAATTTCTAATTATTTATATATATGATCTGACAGTGACGTATTACATTGTATGTCTAGTAATGTACCTAAGTAATTATCATTCCAGTCCATCAGATTAATATTTAATACTTTCTATATATATATATATATATATGAAGTCAGGTAACTGATCTTGACTATGATAATCCAAGTTGGGTATAAATAGTAGCATCAAATGTGGCTTCATATATATATATATATATATATGTAATTATGGATATATCATGTTATATTGTTGGCTTAAAAAAACCCAATCAATTAATGAGGTAAATAATTAAGAAAGTGATTTGGTGGGAGAAGAGTGGGAGACATCATGTGGGAATGACGTTATAAGGTGGTGGCTGTGGGTAAAGCTTCTTGGAACTTTGTGTAGCAATTAACAGACGATGGAGACTTGCTTAGTTGGTCCCTCATCCCTGCCAAACGAAGCTAAAGGCATCCCTGATCATGTGATCTCTCTTTTTGCATGTGCTTCTGCACCCTTTTTCAATTCTTCTCCTCTTCAACTATCGCCATCAAGCACTCTTTTTCTTCAATATTATTAATTTCATCCTTCAATTTAATAATGATTGTCCTAGGATTTATTTATTTTATATAAGCAACCAGTTTCGTCATTTCATGAAGGTTGGTGACTTTTGCGGCCTTCTTTTAATGCTATATATAATGAAAAGATTTAACCTGTTAAGAGAGATTTTATTGACTATGTAAAATCAGTTAGAAAGACTCCATATATAAAGAGAGAGAAGTCTAATAAATAATTAATTGTTTCTAAAATATCTCTCTAACTCGTTAAATCTTTTTTATGTTATTGTTGTATTCATGCATGGATCTATTATTTATATAAACTGTCCTCTAAAATCTCTCTTAACTTGTTAAATCTTTTTCATGTTATTGTTGTGTTCACGGACCATGTCAAGAATTCCTCCATCTAATTGTATTTAATTATGCCAATTCAAATATGATTAGCTTCATTAATGGTGTCAGATTTATAAAGTTATTATATATGTTCAAATTAATTTATGAACGTATTATATTATATTATTCGTGTTCATATTTATAATTTTAGGTCAAACAAATACTATAATCTTCTCTCCTCTACTTCTAAATATATGTTTCTAGTACAGCTCGTTTATTTTCCCAGCTCATACAGTATCTGTCATTGAATAAAACATAATATCTAATTCTATTCTATAAGATTAGCCCTAAGAATTAATTATCCTAAAAATTGTATAAAATGTTTGGATAATATCACCGTACTGCAACCACTTTTTCAAGCAAATTTTTGTGAGACTTTTTTTTTTTTAATTTCTCAGTTATGATATATTTATTTGTGGATTTTTCAAGCCATTTATGTTTTTTTTTTTTATATTTATTTATAGCTCAAAGTTTTGGTATTCGATAACTTCATATTTATGATAAAAATTCATGTCTTATTATGCATATTTATTAATAGAGAATTTTTTCTTTTTAATTATAAGGGTGAATATCTCTTGGTATGGATGTAATTTTTTAGACAACACATAATATTTAAACTTGATAGGTCCTAATATCGTCCGTCGATTTTTTTTTTTTAATTATCTTATAATAACATTAAAAAAAAAAAAACAGTTTCATAAATTTCTTATTATTTTTTTAAATATGTCAAAAATCTAATTGGAAAATAAGATGTCTTGTCTCATTGTTTCGCATAGAACAATATGAAAGAGTTACTACTGAGAAAATAAAGTCCTAAATTTATTTTGTTATTGCTAAGATACCGTAACGTCAAAAATCTTAGCCAGAGGTAACTAAAATTTAATTTGAAATCTGTTTTCGAAGTTAAAAACAGGAAGCAAGCCAAAACAAATTAAACAGTCGAACGTTGATAGTGTAACTGTGTAAGGACCACAACAAATATTTCATTTGTTTTTCCCATTGAATTGAAAACTCTTGGAAGAAAATTACAAAAAGAAGACCGTACATGGTCATTTTCTAGTTTTAGTATTAGAGGGCCACAAGATCTTCTTTGCTACTTACATTATTGATAAAAAATCTTCAAGTTAACATTACTCAATTATATAACACCTTATTTTCTACTAAGAGTATTAAAATCTTTCTGTTTATATACGCGTTCTTGCTGAGTTTTGAAAAATATTTGTAAACATTAGTAACATTGATATATAATGAAAATATTTTCCTTAGTAAACATATTTTAATAAATTATGTGTAAATATATATATATTTTAAGAAAAAGGTTTTTTTTTTTTAAAAAAAAAATTATAAGAATAGAGTAAATAAGAATATGTCTAGAAAGCATATTATAATACAACTGTTTTTTAGATACTTCTTCCAATGAATGGACTTAAATTTGGAATTTTGTCAAGTTAAATAAATATTTTTTATCATTAAATTGTATTGAGCAGTGGTATTGTTGAAAAAATGGGATAAATACCCATTTTAAGGACCCATTTTTATTGGGTTAGAGATCTTGATTGAGATAGATCAAGATGGATTCATGAAAAAAATGGTACTTGAATGAATAGAAATTGAATTGAAGATTTAATTTTCAAAATATATTTAATGGATTAAGTACCATAAATGCAGCTATTGAATTTGAAAAAAAAAAAAATGTATATGTGACAATAACTCTGTCTATTGCACACTTGGATAATCAAATTATACCGGTTTCGGTTTCTATGAACCACTGGAAAAAAAAAATAATAATAAAAACTGGAGAAATTCAATGGTTTGAATTTCAAGAGGTGACAGCAAGAGATACTGTTTAACCACCCTGAACCTTGCGAGGTTCTTAATCAAAGATGTTCCTAAGAAAAAAAAATGGCAAGATAGACATTCAAGTCATTAGTGCCATTAATGCATAGAACCATTCAGATTCCCTTTTTAGGAATTATATTATGAATGATTTGGTTGATGCTTTGTACAATGTGTACACGTTTAAAAAGACGACCAAGGAGTTATGGAAATCCTTAAAATAAACATGTATAACCAGATCCACAATGAAATCTGAATTTGTTGCTGAAAATAAGTGTGATGATGTGGAAGTACATGTTTAGCAAATGTTCTGATTAGGAAAAACTTAGTATTTAAATATGTCCATTGTAACCGACCCATCTTTCCTAGGAACTTACCTAATGTATTATTTACAGACTATATACACTAATCTAATATACAATTATTATGTCAAAATTTTCAAGTCCTTATAAGGCTTGATGTGGAGGAATTTGATGAAAAATTTAATATCCATCAAAGCCTATACGAATAAGTGTGGAATATGAAGAGATTGAATGGTTAAATAATTTTCTAGAGGATATTCTAATGCAACGAATGCCAATTCCTATAATTTGCATCCATTGTGATAGTCAGTTTGCAATAGGAATGGTTTTGAGCAATATGAATAATGGTAAGTCTAGACACATACATCGTAGACATAATATTGTGAGACAATTACTCTCAACTGGGGTTATCTTTATTGACTATGTAAAGTTAAAAGATAACATTGCGGATCTGCTAACCAAAAGGTTGAATAGAGAGTTAGTTGAAAATTATCAAGGGGAATGAGACTAAAGCCCATGAAATAATAAGTTATCACAAAGGAAACCCAATCTATGTGATTGGAGATCTCAAGATCTAGGTTCAATAAGACAACCTAACTGTAAAGACTTGGTTGTATCACTATAGAGGATACCTTCTTATCCATTAAAGATTGTCCTTATGTCAATTCTTATGATCAAATAGTGATGCTTGTAAGAGTTAGGATAAGCTATGCTTTTAATGATCCTTATGCGTCAGGAATTCGAGCAGAGTAATGTGAGATACTCTAAATTAAGAGATAACCTATGTAAGAGAGAAGTAGGACCACTTCTGACGAGAATTATGAGGGCTCAATTCTTTAAAAACTCTTGCAGAACCAGAGAGATGTGCATGGCCAAAACGAACATAACAGTGAGAATTGAATTATATTAGGAAAGATTTCTATATGAGATATATAATTGTTTACATAAACGACAAAACAGTTCAACGATATCGCAGTCCACTGATCAGCCAATAAAGAAAATATATTTTCATAAAGGAAGGTTCAAAGGCCAAAACCTACCTATTCCTATGCAGAATTTGACCGTTGAACTTTATCACCAAGTTATAAGCGTTCTTTCACCAAGTTACAAGCGTTCTTTGAGTTATAGCTTTTGTTTCCTTGGTCAATTTCATTCATGTGGGGGATTGTTGGAAAAATGAGATAAACACTCATTTTAAGGATTCATATTTATTGGGTTAGAGATCTTGACTGAGATAGATCAAGAGGGATTCACGGAAAAAATGGTACTTGGATGAATAGAAATTGAATTGAAGATTTAATTTTTAAAATATATTTGATGGATTAAGTATCATGAATACAGCTATTGAATTTGAAAAAAAAAAAATGTAACTGTAAAATTAAATTGCAGATTTAATTTTTCAAATTGTAACTACAAGTATTAACTGTAGAATTGAATTACAATTTTAATTACCATGAATTATGAAATTAAATATTCAAATTGTAACCGTTTATGTTAAATAAAATTTGAATTTTCAAACGTAACCGTTATTGGTTTAATGGTTTATTTAAAATCAGTTTTATAATCGCTTACATGGAAATTATAAATTGACATTCATTTTAGTTGTCAAAGATAATTGAGAATCCATTTTTGTTTTTAATTTATTTTCTCTCAAACACTATTCCTAGTCATAAAATTCCAAAGTGATAGAGGTTCAGAATAATTCAGTTCGCCAAACGATATTGGTTGGTGTTGTTGTATCTTGGGAGACAAACGTTGAGCAATTCAGAGAATGTGTAGCGAATTTATCTTAAGGATACCGTAGTTATTACGAGTTTCAACACAAATATTTTAGTTTTTTTTTTTCTCTGCTACACAGTGGTTGTAATCTGATGAGTCTTCATAATTCTGAATTTTATTATGATCATCTATTATTCTTATTATGAATTTTTCTAACAGGTATTAGTCCAGTTGTTTGAGTGCACATTTCATCGTCATCATATTTGAAATTGTTGCACCAAAAAATAACAGCTAGGTCACAAGTCCATTAAAGGCTCAAAAACACATAAACCCAAAAATAAGAATAAGGCAATATGAAACTCATTACTTAAGGACACGTCAACAAATGTCACGTTAGTAGATATGTAAACAGTAACAGCCTAACCAAGTCAGCCAGCAAGGAACCCAAGCCATCAGTCAGCTCGGATTGGATTTTAATTTAAAATCTATATTTATAGATGTATTTGGAAGTACAGGAGCCTGCCTATTATAATTATAAAGAGGTCAAACCCCATTAAGTTTTGTGGCTGTGAGGGAAGGCATCATCAGGTTCCTGTAATAATAGAATTATTACTGGCTATGATTTGCTGAAGTAAATCTCCAAATATTCTGATAAGATGATTTTCTTTCATAGAAGGATACGTCCTGATATTGGTTTGAAATTGGAAAAAGTTGATAAATGTATAACAAGATATCACTGACTATAAAATTGTCAGGAACCAAAAATGCCAAAGAGTGAAAAATGGAAACCAAAATTCTGATACGAAGTGCAAGAATTGTAAGAAAAACAAAATGAAAAGAATAATCATGGAGGCACAGGTGAAAGTTGAAGAGATGGGGAATCTGATAACAGATTGGTGGAAAAGAGGGGGTTTGAAAATCAGAGAATGCAGGCTTTCCAGTGCATAAATCCACTTTGTTATTTTCCTTGCAAATCCTGACAGACTCCACATGCTCATTTAGAAAAGGTCCACAGAGTTGAGACCCACCAAACATTATTATTTTGTCCACATGGATGTCTTCTTCTAATCATCTACCCTACTCGATACATTTCCTACCTCCTCTCTCTCTCTCTCTCTTGTCGTGTAAATAAAAATAATAATAAAGAAAAACTTTATTTTAGTCCTTAATTTAAAAAAATATCAAGTTTTTAAAATTTTTTTTGGACACAACTCTTTTCATCGTTATCTTTTTCGAAACTCTTCAAAAAAGTCCAAACCGCAGTCAACTAACAGTTAACATTAACAAAATACGTTAAAAAATATTTTTATATTTGATGGTTGTTAGTGACACATAAATTGCCGGATTATCTTTATAAAATAATAAATTTACAAGTTAAATTATTAAAAATATTTTTGAATTTAAATTGTTAAATTATAACTTAAATTGTTTAAAGTCACTATTGACTGTCAGTTTTTTAAAAGTTTTGGAAAAGTAAAGGATGAAAATAGTTATTTCCAAAATAACTTTAAAAATCTAATATTTTCTAAAATCTTAAGGTCTAAAATAAAGTTTTCTCTAATAATAATAATAAAAGGGAGGGTGGTGGTGTTGCTTGCTTTGCTTGCCACCACTTGTCTTCTCATTCTCTCCTTCAAGATTTCCACATGCAATTAATTTCATACATATCAGGCGCTGCTGAAGCCTCCAGCTGCCATTTCGTAGAGAGAGCCAAAAGACAAAGTAATCTTCTTTATTCGGCTCCCTAGAAAACATTTCTTCTTGGGTCTGCAGAATGCATGCAGCAGCTAGCATTTTCATTTTTGTTACTACTAGTCCTTAGAAGGTGGGGGTTTGTGTGTAAGTGTTAACTGTTCTCTGTGTTGTGTTGGGTCCCTTCCCCACATTTTTATTTTCTCTTTTGTTTCCTTTTGGGTTTTAACACTAGATATTGTCTGCCTTGTTCTGTGAATTCTTCAAATGTGGGGCTCTAATCTGTCTTTCTCTTCTCTTTAAACTCCTTACATCTTCATTCATTCTCTCGTGTTTTTTCTCTCACACATCCTAAAGCAAAAGCAAAACTCCTTAAAAGAAAAAGGCCTGCAAGTATTTTTGTTGCAATAAGAAATCAACTAATTGCATACAGAAGGATATACATGCATGTGTCTTTAAGTTGTTGTGAAAACATAATGACCTTTGATTGATTTAATCAAATTAATTTATATATATATATATATATATCACTTATTGTTCTCTGAGAGAAGACATCGAGAGAGTGGTAATAACAAAGGTGAAAAAGTCTTTTTAAGCTCTTCTTGTTTGTTTAGTAGTTGCAAGAGAGTGAAGATGTCCAAGAAGCTATTATATTCCTTATCAGATGAAAACCCAGATCTGCAGAAGCAGATTGGATGCATGAATGGCATTTTTCACATCTTTAACCGCCACCATTTTCTTAGCAGCAGACGCTTTGCTAACCACAACCAGACGAGGCTACCACCCGGTATGATGTACTTCTCATGTTAAAGAGTGCTGGTGTCATGGTTTGAATTGCTCTAGGATGTGTCCTTTTTTTGGTGCACCTACACTAAAATCTACTTGCTTTCCAAATTACAACCTGCTTTTAGATACATTTCTAGTCCTGGAGCCACTTGCATATCATTTGTAAATGTTGTTATTAATGTTAGTATTATTATTAATATTTTGGACCTGATTGTTTAAAGTTCAACTGCAAGTGTTTTCTCTGATTTTATCAATATCATTTGTTTTGAAATGTTTGCAACCTTGAATTAATCCATGAAACTATACACAAAAATAATTACAGGTCAAAATGACAAGCATGAAATAAAGCCTCACAGTGCATCACAACGACCAAAGGTAAGAAGATAGATTTTTAACACTCTCCATCACTGGAAACACATAGGTAAAATCACTGAAGCTAATGTGACTGACTTGTATGTGTAGGACAAGAATCCGAAGAAGACCGTTAAGGCAAAAAAGATAACCTCGACTGAATCATCCAGAACCTCATTTTCATCTTCATCCTGTTCATCTAGTTTCTCATCCATGGACGGCAATAAACAACCTCAGCCAGAACCATCTTTCTATGGCCAAGTAAATTTCCCAGTAACCCATTCTCGATACTTACCAGTATACCATGCTAGTGATTCTCCAAAGTTAGGCCAGCAACATGTTGATCTCCAACACATGGTTAAGGATTCCATGTACAGAGAAGCCCGTGAGTTACCAATCAAAACAGCAACAAAAGACAATGCCGGAGGCCAAATCTTGAAATACATGGATTCTCCAAGGCCTGTGCGCTTGCAGCAGCCAAAAACTGTGAAATCCACAGTTTCAGGCCTCAATGAATCATTTCAGGGTACTTGATAAGCTTCAAGAAGCACCACCAAGGAAGGATGGTTTCGTTATGCCAAAGGATGCTCCTCGGTTCTCTTATGATGGCAGGGAGTCACGAGATGCATTCAAATCCACCGTGAAGGTCAAAGAGCTTCCAAGATTATCACTAGACAGTAGAGTGCGCTCCATGAGGGGTTCGAACATTGACATGAAATCACATCATCTTTTAGGGGATCAGCAGAGAGGATATGGGAAGCCCAACAATAGTTTGGATCAACAGCAAGAACCGACAAGTTACACACGACCATCTGGTGTTGTAGCAAAACTGATGGGTTTGGAAGCATTTCCAGAACCAACATTGGCAAATGGGAATCAGCCAGGTCAGATGAAAACCTTCTCGAATGTTGAATGTGATTCCCTCTCCCGATTATCACAACCAACCAACGAAATCAAGCAAAAGAGAGTTTCTGGCTCCCCAAGGAATTCCAGAATGGAAGCTGTTTCACCTCGGACACAAAATTCAGATTCAGTAAAGAAGCCCCTTGCAAGCTCCAAGTTTCCAATAGAAACTGCTCCTTGGAGGCACCCAGATGGGAACAAAGGTCAAACACCCGCTTCAAAAAGTCAAGAAACTCTAGCCAAACCCCCAAACTCTCCTCTTTCAGTTTATGCTGAGATAGAGAAAAGGTTTGCACAACTAGAGTTCAAGAAGTCTGGAAAGGATCTCAGAGCTCTTAAACAAATACTTGAAGCAATGCAGAAGACTAAAGAGAAGATCGAAAACACAAAAGATCAGGCTTCAAAAGTTGTGTCCCAAACAGGCAATAGTTGCAGTGTTCGATCAGAGCTCAAAATTAGTGAAGGGTAGCAATCCATCTTCTACCACTTTCAAGGGGACTACTTCTCCAAAATGCTTCAAATCTCCAATTGTCATTATGAAAGCAGCTAAATCTGTTGAGAAAGCCAGCAATTCTGTTTCCTCAGCAAGTCTAGGTGACTCAGCAGATAAGAGAAACGAATTTGCCGACAAGCTAACCGCAAAAGATACAACTCCAGAACCCATAAAATTCAGGGAACCTTCCAGCAGACTGCTACATCTCAAGAATAAGAATACCAGTGCTGAAGCTCTTAGATCAGCACAAACTTCCAGGAGTCCTCACCCCACAACTGGAAAGAACAAGTCAGCTAAGTACTCAGAACCCATGAATCCAAGACTGCAACAGAAGAAGCAATCACATCCCACAACCCCATCATCAGATTTAAGCAGGACTAGAAGACACATGGCAAAATCAGGTTCTCCACACGGGAAATCTGCACTGAAATCTCCTGACGTGCAGCAGAGGGGCACCCAATTGTATGGCATCAGGAATGATGCAAGAGATTTGTGCCACCAAGATGATGCTTCTTCTCTAAAATCTGAGAGTAATATAAGCATTGCCTCTTATATTGATTCTGAAGTCACAAGCGCTGATAGATCTGATAAGGTTGGTGACATGGTCCAGCAATGTATATTAAAGGTTGGAGTTAATACTCCAGCTCAACCAGACACTATTTCGATTGTTTAATTAAGAGCTTTCATTTTGCATTCAGGATCCAGAAACATGGTATACTGAAGACAGATCAACAGTAGAACCTGCAAAAGTAGGAGGGGAGCAACCTAGTCCAGTCTCGGTTCTCGATGCAACATTCTACAGAGATGAACCCCCATCTCCAGTGAAAAAGATATCACCTGTCTTTAAAGGTGAGGCTCTCGTATCAATGCACTAAACTAGATTGATTTAAGTTTCATTATAGGAGAGTAAAGGAAATACTATGGTCATTTCATTCACCAAATCAATGAAATTTGGGGAAAAAAATGAATAGTAAGTCTTAATTATATCACAAAGCATGAATGCAAACATGGTAGCTGTTGAATTATACTTTTAAATCCACCAGATCTTAAATAATGCTATTTTGCAAGAAACCAGTATATGCGCCAATAATAGCTGTAGACAGCTTTAGATCTGGTGGTAACTGGAGCTCATAGTTTTGAAGATAAATATAGGTTCCCTTCCCTCAGCTCCAACCACTAGCAGATGAAATAGATTGATCCTACTTTCTAATGCAAAATGAAGCAAAGTAAAAAATTGACTGAGACATATTAGTCAATTCCACACTTCTGCAAAATATAAACGAATTAAAGACAATTCGAGTTAGGGATTGTAATGGTATCATATATTCTTAATAATCTTGCAAAATATAAATGAAATTCAAAATACAATTTAGAAATTGCAGCAGATCATACCTATAAACCCTGGAAAATTTAAGATTTATAAACATTGTTTGAAGGCTTTCATTGCCGATTTTTAATATTTTAATTTTCTCGTACAGATGAAGTCGCACTGAATTCTGATGAAACAGAATGGAGACTAAAAGATTTAAATCATTCATCCAGTTCCAGAAAACCCAGTTTCAGCGCATACAATGATTATAGAAAACAAAATCTTATGCATCTCTACCCTACTCACAAGGATGAAATTGCATTTATCAACAACAGCACAGAGCCAGATCATAGATATATTTCAGAAATATTACTGGCATCAGGTCTCCTCAGAGAAGTTGAATCCGGTTTCATGCGTTTTCAGCTCCATCCATCGGGCCACATGATCAATCCTAACTTGTTCCGTGTCCTGGAACAAAACAGGGTAAGCACTAGGATTTTAGATGCTCAACGCAAAGACAAAAGAACCATCCAGAGGAAACTTATATTTGATGCTGTTAATGAAATTCTAGTCCACAAATTATTGTTGGAAGGATCCTCCAACCAGTGGGTCTCTTCGAGTAAGCTAGTTGACAAAGTGCCTAGACGACAGCAGCTTCTCAAAGATTTGTGTACAGAGGTAGATCGCCTCCAAGCTAACAACTCAAACTGCAGCTTAGATGATGAAGAAGATAGTTTGAGAAGCATCATATGGGAAGATCTAATGCATGGATCTAAGGATTGGACAAACTGCCAGAGTGAAATTTCATGGTTAGCATTGGATGTTGAACGGTTGATATTCAAGGACTTAATAACCGAGCTTGTACGTGATGAGACAGCTGGTCTGCATGGTCAGCCTGGTAGGCTTTGCAGGCAACTGTTTTCCAAGTAGTTTTTCTAATGTAACGGTTTAAATTTTATATTTCAGTGTTCCTCTCATTTCTCCATCTCCTTTCTAATTAGAGAAGGGGAGAGGGGGAGGACAAGGCTAATCTTTTTCAAATTTTATTCTTATTTTTTAGGGTAAGCTCACAATAATGCTAGCGTGCAAAAGAGAGCCTCAATTAACCGTGTATATCTATATCTCTATTTGAAGCATAAAACATACATGTAAACAGAATGTATATGCATACCCTTTCAAAAATTTTCATTATAGCTATTCTCTTGTAAAATGTCCATCCACAAAAGGGTCACAACCCACCATTTTGGTACTCTTGCTATTATAAGGGAAAATGACAAATTACAGACATTCTATTAAGTGTTAACTCAACATTGCAGAACCTGAACTAAGCCATTCACTTGCAAGTTGCAACTATAAATACAGAAACAATTTGGAACCAGCAGACTGCATATTACTACTACATATACCTCCAAGGGTATATTAATCCATTAGAAGGTTGCTCTACAATGGCCTTTAATCATATATAATATGACATCCAAGAAGAGTGTAAAATTCCACTCCAACAAGCACACAACGTTTTTTAGGTGCAGTATCACCACAAATGTCAGTTATATTTTATGCAAGGAACTAATTGCATTAATTAAATCAAACTCTTCTTGTTAAGAGTTGGTCACAAAATATGCAAGCACATGCACACACTTTCATGAGTGAATTACAACTTAGACACAACATCTTTCTACAGTGATGACTGCAGATATTGAGCTCTGAACAAGACACTGAACGCAAGAGTTTGTGAGCATAATCAGACACCATACAGAGATTTTTAACACTGATAAACACATTAAGTGATATAAAAAAAGGCTAATATTCCACAGCAAAGTGATAAATTATTTATGTTGTTAAACACTTTCCATCACAATAAAACAGTAATTAATTCCATTGTTATTGAATACCATTCTACATTTCATGGACAGATTCAACATAAAAAGTCAATTATCAGAATCCAGAACTTAAACTTACAAATCTTACAGAGAAGATTGAGTTCAACAAATGTATTCACAGCAATCCAATAGAAATCAATTCATCACACCCATGCATCTAACAGCAGAAGGATTAAATCTTTCGACTGTTCTACACTGATCATAAAACCAAATAAAATCCACTAACAAATCAGTATGATCCCAAGTTATTCAACAACATTAACATTAATGGAAAGACCTGACACAATAGAACAATTAGCAGAACCGTTGCAAAAAGACAAAAAGTGATCTGAATATATCAAAATGTCTTACACTTTTCAAATACATAGAAATTATTTATAAATTATTCTTATTGTGGACTAATGCGACAATTGTAAACTAGAAGTGGTTCAGCTAATCTCAGAATCATAATATATCCATTGGCATTTACCATGAAACTTGCGCATAATAGTCTCCATTCCAGCACCCAGAAGTCAAGTTTCTGGGAAGTGAAGTCATTTTTATTCTAAATTGTAAACAAACTTTTATTTAGTGAAAGTGTGCAATTCAAGGAAGCAACTTTGCAACCGATAGGAAATGATAAACAATTACAATCATAGATGGCAAACTTCAGTAGCATGCACTACACTTGCTCAAATAAACTTGACCAGGTCCAGAAGGTACCAACTTTTAAGTTCAAAGCCTTATGACATTTGAATTTTGAGATAGTCCTGAAGTTGCTGATGGCTTGAGCATAAATTAAATCTCTATCTAGAGACTCTCACAACAGACTTAGTCCAATCTTTAATCTCATCCAGTGTCAAACTACCAACAGTAGTCTACACTTCTCTGCAGCTCTTGTCCATATTTCCAAATCTAATACTTCTATCAAATTTTCTTGTGGATACTTCCGTTCACTTTCCTAACCACTGGGAGGGAAGCTTTTATTTTTTCCTTAATTATTAAGAGTTAGCCAATCAACATCTGTGAGCGATGGAAACCATAATGGCAAGAAGTTAACTAGAGGTAAAACCAGAATTTACAAACAGGGGATTTGAATTTAGGACCTCAACATTGTTGAGAGGTGTGATTACCAACTAGACTATGTCTATTACCACAAATCCTAAAATCTGTTAATATTAGAAATCTCTCTATTACTAGATAAACAATAGATATAATACTCCACAATCAATAATGAAGTAAAATGGTAACAATTTTGGAGTAAAATATACGTGGAAATTATTAAATATGTCCCAAAAAATAATGGAAAAAATATTTTTTGGCCCAAAAAAAAGTTCGATTGCCAAACAAAGGGTAACATTTCACACAAGTGAAAATTCACCTACAAGAAATGTTGAAACATTTCATCAAGTGAAATTTCACCTATGTGATATATTTATCATTTTCAGCACAAAACTGATGCTCACAGCCTTCTTGGGGTGCGTGTGACGCATCCAACCTCCTTTTTTGACACCATTTATGGCAATTGGATTCTTCTCAAGCTAAGCTTTTCAACGGTATCTCATACGCTCTGTTTGTTTAGATTACTCATTTGAAGTTCTTATAAAGAATATAAACCAAATTCCTATGTGAAATGTTGCAAGGTGACCCATGTGAAATGTTGCACAAACTAAGATGGGCTAAAAACAATTGAATTTTGTTTGGGTCAAAAATGAATTTGCCCACACATACATAGATAAATATATAGTGTTTTTATAATCAGTAACTCCTAACTTTAAAAGGTTAAGATGAACTAATTAAATTCATCCATTGCATTCTCTTTTCTATTTAATTCAAATGTAATAGATAAATTTAATTTGTTCGTCCTAATTTTTTGAAGTTAGAAAGTACTGATTATAAAAGCACTATACACACACACACACACACACACACACATAAACACGAAAAAAAAAAAAAAAAAAAAAAAAAAAAACTGGTTTGTGCCTCAAATGAAATTCAATAGTTTTTAACCTATTTTAGCTTGTGTAACATACCTCTCTCTCTCTCTCCTCTCTCTCTCTCTCACATACACAAACACACAGACACACACACACACACACACACACATGTGCGAGCGCAAGTTGATGCACACACCCTTACAATTAAATTTCATTTGGTACAAAAAAAAATTAACTTTTGTTTTGGGCCAAAAATTTATTTGTCCCTATACATATAGAGAGAATAATTATCTAATAAGAATGTCCTTAAATTTTTATTTCAGGACCAAAAACTACAACCACTCATTTTCAATAGACCCCATCATAGTGAAAGGACTTACTGAAAATGCGTGATTATAATTTCAAGACGTTCTTGCTAATTACTATAGAAGGATTGTGTGTGTGTGTGTGTGTGTGTGTGTGTTCTAAAGACTTACCTAAGTGCATGACTGTAATCCAATCAAAGATTAAACTTAGGGATCCACTTCGCAGCATTAACTTTTTCACATGTTTCTGCTGCCAGTGCAACCCTCACATTGTTCAAAATTTTCAACTAGTTATCCTAATCCAAAAAAAAAAAAAATCTTTAAAGAAATAAAAATTTCTCCCTTACTATCCCAATCGACAAATGATCACACATTATTTTATCTTCAATTGATGACAAAGCTACCAAATTCAAACTAACATATTTTGTTTCTTTAAGATATATTCTGGCAACTAATGTTTAGAAAAATATATAATGTATTTTTAACTCACAAGTTTCTGCTTTATTTAGTGGATTACATACAACTAATAAAACAAAATTAATGAAGCTAAAAGACAGTTATTCTAACTGCTTAAAAGCTAATTATTCTAACTTTCCTACTTTAGTAGTAATTAAAAAAAAAAGAAAAG
Source organism: Nephelium lappaceum (assembly GCA_021234005.1). Lineage (NCBI taxonomy): Eukaryota > Viridiplantae > Streptophyta > Magnoliopsida > Sapindales > Sapindaceae > Nephelium > Nephelium lappaceum. The sequence continues at coordinate 12,140,859 of CM038011.1, read as the reverse complement.
AAAAAAAGTCACTGATCATAAAAACACCCTGGTCTTCAATAATACTAAATCAATACTATATTACAAAGATTCAATTACAATCAGCAAATTATGTTGGAGAGGAAAGCACAGAAAGAGCCAGAAGCAGAGACAACTATGAAATCATTCAGCGTAAGATCATATAAGAAAAAACTAGAATTCAATTTAAAAGAATCAATGACAAGGTCTATAATGACTAATAACATGAACCTACCTCAGAAACTTGTTAGAGCAATAATATGTCCCTCCAGTTTGTCAATCATTCTAAAAGGTCCATATGCAGTCAATCCACATTCCCATGGCTTTGACTACTCTGGAACCAGCCTCAGCTGCTAGTTTCCTAGAAAAGTATACAAATGCTAATCAAGCTAACCTATTTTACATCTCAGCCAGTTCCTGTGGCTTCTCCATGGAGTTTTTCAGAATTGTCTCAGCCCGCCTTTTTTTCTCATCCTTCTCATTATCCTTGCCAAACCAAGGAGCAATATTATCCCAATCCTTGTTCTTTGGAACCAATTGAAGTGGCTTACCTAACGGGTTTTTGTCAACCCCAATCTTAAACTGCACAGCAGGCCTCCGCTTCACAAGAACCCTATTTCGATCCTCCTCTGAATCATACAACCTGTTCTTTACAGCTTCAATAGCTGGAGCAAACGTCTCGAGCACAGAAATATGATTACCCATGGCACGGCTTTCCGCAGAAGGATGTTTCACAGCTACTTCCTTCAATAGCTTAGCTGGACAAACCACAGAAGATACTTCCTTCTCCTCGAAATGCAAAGGAACAGAAAGAAATGGATTACTTTCTGCTGCTTGATTTTTTTTAGAAATGTCTCCATGATCAATGGAGGATGGTCCTTCTGCTCCATTGCAAGCAAACCGCTGCTGCAAATTCAACAAAGACCGCTGTTCCACTTTTCTCTGTTGCATTGCTAGTTCAGTCCTCTCCATGTGAGAATCAGCAGCTCTCTCATCCTGAGTAGGCAACTGGAGGTACGTCTGGGGATCAGGGAAAGCAGGCAACCAAGCTGGAATGTGTTCTTCAGGAGGCTCCTCTCCAATTTGCAAAAAGCTAGGTGTTGGGTTCCGCTCTTTAACAACTGGGAACCGGGGTATAGAATATGCAAACGGGGAATCCTGAGCTTCACTAACATACTTAATAATCTCCCGAACTACACCAGAACTTGCAAGACAATGATCAATATCCGAAGCTCCAGAAAAGCCTTGTGCTGGTCCCAAGTCTTCTAACCCTTGAAGAATATCAAAAATATTACCCTCCATTCTACCAGCTAAATTAGCATAGAAATTTGCAGTTTTCCCTAATGATATATGTATTGAACGGCAACATCAGCCAGCGTTCCAAGAGCAGACTGTTGAAAAGTATGAAATCCCACTCTCTCGCATATCTGGGCTAGAGCAATCTTGGCAACTGCTTGGGCAAACTCATCACCCCCCAATTTCCTCTTCGCATTTGGTTGTTGTTCATGATTGCTTCCAATCTCCGCACCTCCATCGCTCATATTCAACACCTCATATCACTTCCTACCTCCAACTATTATATCCAAAATCAACATTCTACCCAATGAACCCCTCAAAAGTCACATTCTTCACCTATTTGTCATTATCTGATCACCCATGCAAGGTAACATGCACAGTGAAAAAATAAAAAATAAAAATCAATACCAGGAATCTTTCATTTCACATCAATAATAAAAACACTGAAAAAAACAAGTAATAATAACAGAAACAAACTCCAACCCAGCAGAGCCTAATCGAAAAACCTACGAAATTTTCACTTTAAACAGAGCTTAATTCAAAAGAAAAATAAATAAATAAAGTACCCAACTCGTACAAACCCTAGAAATCTACACTAGTATTACGCAAGACAACAACACAATGCTTCAAAAGAGTTGACTAGAACGGTGCTTACCGGTCAATTCAGCATTGAAGAACATGAAATTCAGCTACGATTCGATCACCAAATACAAACCCTAGTGAGAATAACAATATTAAACAACAACAACAACAACAACAACAACAAAGTTATAAAAAAAAAATAAAAAAAAAACGATTTTAGGTGGTGGGTGAGGAGTGAAATATAAGAAGGCTGTTTAAATCTGTGGAATCGAGGAGAGACGAGCAGAGAAGTGGGCGGTGAAAACGTGTAGCAAGTCCAAGTTTTATAGACCAGATTCTGATTCTGAGGCTGAAGAGGATTCATACCTTTACTTACTGCCAGATACAACACTCGTGAATCTTTCAACCTTGATTTACACGTGTCGTTTCATTTTGGACCATTTTTTTTTTTATTTTTTTATTTTTTGAGGCAGGACCATTTTGATTATAATCGGCGGCTAAAATGACTTATTCAAAAAATAATAATAATAACAAAATTACCCTTTCCACCAAATCATTAATTAATTGCATAGATATCTATTGATCAACGTCGACAGGGGCTTTGATTAACATCAATCTTAATAATTGGAGTGAAATGACCAAAACAACCTTATGTAAACAATTATATCGTTTTTTGCAATCTCCTCCCCTATTTGTATGTCTCCTCCCATGGATGGGTCGATCTCCTCCATGAGAGGAGAGTTTTATCTCCTCTTAAGGAGGAGTTGACTTCCTCTTGGAAAGGAGCTCTACTCATAGAATAAATCTAACTAGGAATCCAAAATATAAAAGTTTTAATTGCATCTCAATTTGAAACTATTACTTATCTCTTAACAGTAATAGTAACAAAACAAAAAAAAATAGTAGAATGTATAAATCAGTAAATGAGAACCTAAGATGCAATGGAAGATACTCAAATTCGCGTTGTTCAACCAGTGGTCGGATCTCGATCACCGAATGGAAAGGAAACCACACTTTACAATGGTAAATGTCTTGTCTTTCTTCTCTATTCTTTCTATGTTCTGTTTTTCTATATTTTGTGATTTTGTTTTTTCTTTTCTACAGGTTTTCATAACTGTTCAATTCAAGCAATTAACTGAAGCTCTTATAGGGAGAGTAACTGCATCATGCAGTTACTTAAAAATAAACTTACGAAACTGTCAATGGCAGTTAATGATTATGATCCATTTTTTATTGGATCTTGGTTCTAGGTTTGAGTTTGGGTCATCTTGGGCGGATCTGACCTAAGACCATACAACCAAACATCTTTCACTCATACAAGATGAGCCAAATATAACTAATAGAGAAACATTAATGACCTCTTTTAAATAAGAAGTACTGACATTCATACAGGTATATATATTGTGTGACCTATGAACAATGTTATATGTGATAAGACTTATTTTTTAAATCTCAATTGTACTTCTATACAAGACATTATAAATTTGTTCATTATTATGTCTTAGATTTAATAAAATTTTATTTGCTCAAGCACATTCGATCCCTTTAATACAATATGTTTGATTATCTAATACTTCATATAATTACAATTATGATTCCAAATCACAATGTGTCGACATGTAAATATATGAAAAATAAAATTTATTAAATTTTTTTGTCTCACTTTCGTCTTTCGGTCAACAAAATGACTGACACCATAGAAGTGTCTCATAGGTCGAATTATCATGACCATAGAAAACACATTAATGGTACAAACATCATCATGTTACTTTGAGACAAAGTGAACAGTTATTACGGACATAGATATAAGTTTTTACAAACTTTAATAGAACTTATACAATGAAGAATCATGGATAATTTCACTCATTTTCCACATCGGTCACTATAAACACACGCAGTATAAAATGCATGTTACATTGAATCTTGCCCTTCAATAAGGATGCGTATATCTATTATATTTAGATTATTCACTGTACAGATCTTAGTTCAGACCTCGAGCTATAGCTCATTCAAGTTGGTGGATTCAAGCTACTTTCATGCCCTGATATATTCAAATCCAACCGCAATTAATTGTGCCCATATTTGAATCTAAGTGTAATTCTAGCAGCTTTCCATTAGGAGAGATCATCTATATGTTGTAGGAATCTTTTTATTTGATGAAGTTCTTTCCATATTTCCAAAAGTTCGTTGAAATAAAGAAATATATTAACTTTTACCTATTTATAAAAGATTTATTGTTTTATAACTCTGCACAACTAAGGAAAGAGCGAGCTACTTCGTTACTACGACCTCAAGCTGTACCTCATGGCAAGCTGGTGGATTCAGGTTACTTTCCTACCTTAATATATTCGAGTCGTTTAAATGTTCTTGCTAACATGACTTTGGAAAATGAGCTTCTTATTGTTTCATTCTCATTTTGGGCTTTTGGTCTTGTTAGTCCATCAAATTTTTATTGGGTCTCTGATCTAGGTGCTATTTTTTGAACACAATACCTATGATAGAAAAGGACACCAGATACATTTGTTTGGTGCTTATGATTGAATAGAACTATTTTCATAGGATATGATTTAATTAAATTAATATTATAATACAATTAGGATTAAACTAAAAATAACGGATTGGATATAAAATAATTTATTTTTCGTTTAATGCTCTAAAATTAGATAGCATAATATTATATTAAATTCATTTTTAATAAAAAAATACTTAAATTATCCTGTAAAAACAGTGAAACTCATAAGAAAATAATATTTATTTTTTAGTGTTATTAACTTTTAAAATTATTTTGAATAAATTATATTAAATTAAAATTTTAATATTTTATATAAATAAATAATCATTGTTATAAAATAACATAATATTTATTTTAGTTAATATTAAAAATGTTTTGAATTAAACTATGATTGGATCCCCTACAGATCTAAGACTGATTTAATCCAATCTTAGGCAACTGCCAAACATTTTGCTAGTGAATCCCACGCATGGTACTGTCCTGTGTTATGCACGTGCAACTATGCCTCCGTAGCATATATGCACGTGCATAACAGTTTTAAAAATGTAATAAATTAAATGTTAAAAAAACCCGTTTAGACGCATGCCTCCGTAGCATAGTGGTAGTGCGTTCGCTTCGTAAGCGAAAGGTCGCGAGTTCGATCCTCGCCGGGGGCTCAGGATTTTCGTGCGTTTCATTTATTTTTCTGCTAACGGACCTGACTGGGTCTTTGAAGCGTTTTATATAGATTTGGGCTTGTGGTCATGGATACAAGGCCCACCAATGTGTCGGGCTCAATTCCCAATGCCCTGTGTGTTTCTCTATTTCTCGTTTAATATATGCACAAACCCATAAAATTGTTTTTCACCCCTAATTTCATTAACTTTTGTTTTGCAAATTAACCCCAATACAAATTTACTAATTAAAATACTTTCCACAAATTATATGTGAGAAAAAATAACAGTGAATATTAGACGCACAAAACAAAAATAAAAATAAAAAGAGGATATAGAACTAAATTTAAGCTGTTGCTTTATTATTAGGTGAAACAAAACGAGCAATTTATAAGTTGTAACAATGCACTTGGAAGAATACAAGTCTTGCCTCCTCATTTCCCATGTGTAACTTCGTTAACTTTTCAAATGAAATCTGTACAAGGCTTTCATCCCCGATGCCTTCAAATGTGGGTAGTTTATTATTTATTACAATTGGCATCAAGTAAGAACAAAAATTAATTAATTTATTTTCCACCTATTAGAATCAATAATCGTTCGAATTAAAAGATACAAATTATTACACATTCTTGACAATAGTAACAAAAGCACAAAGTTCGAATTTTTTTTTTTTTTTCAAGTCATATAGAGGCTGAAATTCAACAAAATATGGAAAGTGTAAATTTTTTGGGCCAATTGCACAACCCTCCCTGAGGTTTAATATAATTGCACAAAAATGATGATATCTTCTGAGGTTTTTGAAACTCAATACAAGTCCTCTCCTATCATGAGTGAGATGTTATTTAAGACAAACAGTCAAAGTCAATTTGAGCAAAAGTACCCAAATACCTCGAAATAAATTAATATATTATTAATTTAATTTTAAAAAATAATTAAAATATAACATAATTAAAAAAATAAAAAATAATAAAAAAATCTTATCATATTCTTCATCACCTTCATCAAATTTTTTTCATCAATTTTCATACCATCAATTCATCATCAATTTTTATCTAATCAATTTATCACCAATATCATCACCAATTTAAACCCAAATAAATTTACATATTTACCAAAAAAAAAAAAAAATCATAATAACTCTTTCTTCCTCACCAGCTCATCATCATCAACATAAATTCTTTTTCATCATCAATGCGGACATAGCATCCATCTTTAATCAACCTCAAAACTCAATTTTTTTTTTTTTTTAAAAAAAAAACCTACGACCCACATTTTCTCACCAACCAAACACCATCCAACAACCATAAAATCTCATAGAAAATTCATAAGGAAATTCAAAACAGATATTCAAAAAACTCAAAGGAAATTCAATCATACCCATAAGAAAATTCATAAGGAAATTCAACCACAAATTCAAAAACCCAAAAGAAAAAAAAAAAATCATTAGGTCTCCACCGATGGGAGACCCACAAGTCTCCAAAGATAAAAACCCAATTTTAGGTCTTCATCATGGGGACCCCTACTGTTGAAGACCCAAGTGGTCTCCATAACTGAGTTAATGGAAGCCCAGTTTGGAGACCAACTAGACCTTCATCGGGCCAGATGGAGACCAATCACTTGGGTCTCTAATCTGCATTAGAGATCGCCCTGGTCTCGGTGGAGGCCCAACAAGTGTCCATTTTCGCATTGCTTTCGTTGGAGGTTTGAATAAGTTGAGAAGAAGATGATGATGAGAGAGGGTTGAGGTAAGGAGAGAAAGGGGTGAGGTGATGAAAAGAGAGAAAGATGGGTGAGTAAGAGAAGAAGATCTGCATTTCCTTTTTATTTTTATTCTTTAAAATTATATATATATATATGTTTTTTATTTCACTTAATCATTGCATTTGGATATTTTATACATCGTCAATTTTATTTGACCATTTTACCCTTACCCCGTACCACTTAATGCCTACTCATTAACGACAAGTTGTTGATAGAGGAGATTTGTGCCTAGTTTCAGAAGCCTTAGGGGAAGGCAGTGTGAGTTTTTCAAATATCGTTATTTTTGTGCAATTATGTCAAGTCTCAGGAGGTCTGTGCAATTTGTCCAATTTTTTTAAACAGTCGGAGGCTGAATTTGCCATTGATAACCAATGAAAAAGATAACAAATCGAGATTCATCACAAAGACAAATATATATACATTATCTTACGTGATTTTATGAGAAAAATACGTGATTTTATGAGAAAAATACATTATCTTACGTGATTGTGAGAAAAATATACTCTTATGGGCATTCGGTACTAGTTTCAATCTGTTCATTTTCATATTTTAAAAAAGTATCTAACCAATGAAATTAAAATTCTTTAGGTCTCGAGGGAAATTGAAAGAAATATTCTTGTGAATTCTCTTAATAAACATTATGAACAAAGTTTGATACAGCTAAGCTGCTAGGGCAAGTTTTCATAGCTATTTGAAGGGATTGAAATTATAAACTTAGAAATTCAAAGCATACAAGAATTTCAACTTTACAAATTCAAAATAGTAGGAGATATATATATTTATCTATTAAAAAAAGAAGAAAATTGAAACCAGTGTTTTACAAGAAGTTCAACTTTTAAACAAAGAAGGTTAAAGCGTGATCTTCTATCTAAAAAACAAAAAAAGGTTAAAGCATGATCATCGGAAAATCAAAGAGACCCACCCAACGCATTTTCACAGCCTCAAAAAGACACACTGGATATTACTTAACATTCTTTTGACCGACCAACAGATTACTCCAGAACCCTGAATCAGAGTTGAAGTCTACAGCAACTCTTTCACAAGTCTCCACCACAGCCAAAGACGCTAACACTACAATTTTTTCTGTGTCTGCTGCAGATACGCTTCAAACACCCTTTTTTTTATTCTGCCATTCACATTCGTGGGCGTTTTACTCTTCAACTGAGAGTTCTATAATATTACTTTGATTTAGTCAACACTTACTTATAATTAATCAATTGTCTACATTTAATGCACTGATTTAATTAATTTTACTGTTAATTGAAATGAAAAAAAAAAAATATATATATATATATATATATCCATCAGTGCACACTGATGTAATGAAAGATTATGATATTTAGATCTAATCATTGCTTTCATCCAAGTGTTAGATTTGATTAGTTCTTAAAAGATAATAAAGGAATATACTGATCTGGTAAAATCAATATCTAAAACTGCTATCTTCTGTAAAAGTTATTGATTATTGCATAGTGAGTTAGGATAAATGTTGTTGATGACCATGTTGTTGTTTTTATTTATCCTAACTTGCATTCAAATCCATAACTTGTGATCTACGTATGGTTAATTGTTGAAATTTATTTTGTTTCACTTTTATTATTTTAATATTTAAGTGTAGATTTTTGTTTTTAACTCTTCATGCTCTACACAAAGATCACGGCACAGTAAGTCCTTATTCAAGATCATCAAGTTAAGGTTTAAACAAACATAATTTATCGTTGAGTGTCTCTCAATATAAAAGATAAATTAAAAAATTGATGATCATGTTATTATTTTTATTTGTTTTGTTGATGGACATGCAATTATCGACGATTAACATCATGATTTAAGAAAGATCTATCGAGAATTCAATCAATGATGACACAGAATGATGGGCATAAATTATAATCCAACATATATAGCATGCATATTCATATATAACTAACCTATCGTTCATTCTTACTGTGCATGTACCCTAGGAATCTGGTTATTTATCATGCTTTGGTCCTGGCATTTATGCAATACCTAGTTTAGTTTCCATGTCTTCTTCTGAATCTCTCTCTCTCTTTCTTTTCCTTTTTTTTTTTTTAAATAATTACATGATATAAACCTAAATGTACCCTCCAATCGTAGATTAATTTGACATCAGTGTGGCAGCAAAAGGTTAGATTGGGCACTAAATACCAATATTACTGCAAACAATAGCGGGCACTGGGTTACCCACGGGGGCCATGGCACCCCCAAGCCCCAGCCCATTAAACTTTCTCGATGTTAATTATGTTTTTCTTTTTAAAATGTAAATATATATAATTAAAATTCATACTATTAATTATTATTATTATAATTAAAGCCACATTTATCAAATTAGATTTTATCTAAAAATATAAAACATATTTCTCTCATTATTTTATAATATATATAATTTCATCATTCCTACCTTAAATAGGAAATTTCATTTCCCATTATTAACATATTATTCAATCTTGGTTATATTTCACTTTACATTTTGAATATTCATCTTGGTTATTGTATCCAAACTTGTCAAGTTTGAGCTGTAAATTTATAAATATTTTATATATTTTTAAAAAATTTGAGTTATTTATTTTTGTTTTTTTTTTTCTTTTGTTTGTTTATTAATGATCAAGTTTGTAACAAAGTGAAATATGACTTTTTCACACTAGTTATAAAACTCGACGAGTAGATTTGACTACTCGTATAGAATTCGATCAATGGGGTACTGTTGACTTGAGAACTCATAAATCAAGGGTTCTACTTGTCGAAGGAGAGTGTGGAGCCATTTATTTTATTTTTTAAAAACTTGAGACACTAAAACAACATTGTTTTGGTCTTCCCAAAACGTTAGTGTCCAAAAACTTAAAAAAAAAGTTACTACAATAACCTTTTCTCAATTCACACTTCTTAGACACTTAACCCAACAACAACCCTTTTCTCAATTGCTACCACCTTTGTTGGTCTACCTTTGTTGTCGTGTTGTCGTCATTGTTGATTGTCGTCACCTTCTCACTTGGCACCTGGCACTTTGCACACACCCAACGCAACAACAATCCTTTTCTCAACTGTTGCCACCTTCGTCGGTCTGCCTTTACCACCTTGTTCTTGCTATTGCTGGTCGCCATTGCTGTCGTCGTTACTAATGAGGTTTTTTTTTTTAATTATTTTTGGCTTTATATTAATTTTAGGTAGAGTATTGGGGTAGAAGGAGAGGAAGCGGGGAGTAGAGTAGGGATGGAAGCAACGAGGAGTGGTTGGTGCAAATGCAGAAGCAGAGAGGAGTCGTTGGAATAGGTTTGACCAAGTTTGCCAATGGTCTAGAGTACTCGCCGAATAGCTGAGTATTCACTACTTATTAGGTCGCGGTCGATTGACTAACGAATAGCGAGTTCTGAAATATTATGAACTCTTTGATAATTTGAAAGAGAAATCGTAGAAAAAGTTTAGTATAATTTCAATATTATAGATGACTTTTATGATTCAAAAGAGTAATAAATTTCATCTTTCCTTATGAGACTAAATAATATTATATTTAGTTTTTCAATTACATAATATTTTACCATACTTAATTTTATTGTGTTAATTTAAATATTTATTTTTATTTTGACCCCCTTAAAACCAAAATCTTGGCTCCGTCCCTGACTGTAAACGAATTGGGTGAGTGGATCAAGCTTTTCTCAAGTTTATCGGCTGTATTTAATATTCAAGTCCCAACTGTTGGCTTAATCATGAATCTTATTCAAGGAGTCTTAGTCAGCCTTCTCAACCAAAATTTGGTCCCAAACAATATATTAACTAGCGACAATAATATCATTTCCTACAAATCTTCCATAAAACACTCAAAACTACACAGATATGTTAGAAAGAATACATTTAACAGTTAACAATCCAATCAAACATCTCTTTGGCTCTTTTTACTATTGTTTATGGTTGAGAGAGACCAAGAAACCAATGGGGTCCTCATGATATCAAAACATGTGGGAATGAAGAGAACAAAACTTCCAAATCCATTTTATCTTCGCTTCTTGTCTTATACTTCAATTTTCTCATTTTCACTAAAGGACCACAAACAATCTTTTCATTTTATGCGGCTTTCATTACTCCAGTCCTTGACTCTGCACCCAAAACATGCATGTGTTTTCTTCCATTATCCTGTAGATCTAGTGTGAATAAAGTTTTTCCTTAAAACAAAATAAATAACTCTACATTAATATCAGATATAAATCAGACCTCCAAATCTTGAAACGAGTAAGATTTAAATTCAATAGAACTCTTCCAAAAAAACGAAAAAGCCTTACTACCCGAATAAGATAGTAGTACACACATTAAGTGATGAATTAAGTGGGCAGTGCTTCAATCCCCGCTTCTCTCTTAAAAGCATCTCTTTCTATTCCCTATTTAATTCTATTTGTTGAATTAATTATCATATTTCTACTCTATTTAGTTATTGATAAAGAAATTTTCTAAAAGTAAAATGTACATATTTGTACCTAAGCTACAATTTCCCCCTCCCTCTAGGGTTCTAATTATAAGTAAATGTTCTTGAGAGAGATGAGAGAGACAGGGAACAGTGTATATGTTATGTATCTCTGGAGCTTTAATATGTATGAAAGTGAGAGGTATGAATCATGATAATAATGGTAGTTTATAATTAACAAGTACACTTTTATTACTACAATAAATTAAGTTGCAAATGGTCATCAAGTTGTTTTTCAATCAAATTCGTTTGATCAAATACGACCAGTACTTGTAACTGATCATATATTGTGCACATTAGCCATTTTTTTTTAAATTTTTTTATGCAAAACAAGAATCACCAATAATGATTGAAAAACATTTTTCTTGTACAAATAGCTAAACTTTTGTCATTCAACCCAAAACATAAATTATGAGAAAAATATAAATATTGTTGTAACACTATCAAACTATTCATATAACATTATCTATTCTATTGATTCCTTCTCCCTATATAATTCAAACTAGAAAAAAAAAACAACCAAAATCCAGAAAACAGAAGATGGAGGATTGATTTTATTCACTGACCTGGTCATCCAAAATTATAGAATCAAACATAAAAACTGTAGATTTTGTAATCTCCATAGCTTTAGATAAACCATCTGCGCATGCATATTCATCTCTTGTACCGAGGAAGTGGTACAAATATTCCACTTAGGGAATATTGTTGCTTTTCTTACGTGGTGAAAAATTGTAACCACGCTATGCTTGTTTCTTGAATAGAGAATTTATTTTCTTTTTTTTCTTTTTGAGTAGTTGGACTGTTATGATTTCATGTTCTTATTATTTAGAAGGAAACTCCTGGTCCTTGGCTGATGGGCTACCACCACTGCTGTTGTGAGAAGGAAGAAGCCTAGGAGTCATGCTAAAATGGAAGGGCCTCATTGATTGGCTAATGGAGTGTAAAGGTGGGGAAAGACAATTCGAGAACAAGTTGTGGGGATTTGAGCTCAGCATTTGAAAATGGTTGATTTGTCGTGGATCAATCTCATGTGTAGGGAACAAGGGTTGTGTTGTTCCAGGTGGACACACCAAAAGCTGAGAGCCGGATGGCAATGGCACAACACTGAAGTTTTGGAGATCTTCGGTTTGAGATATCAATCCATGGCTGCCTAATTGAGACAAAGGAAAAGTACTTGAAGGTTCTAAATGATGAAAATATGAACCACATGACACAACACTATTCAACAAACCTGGTAGGGAAGAACTATGGGATCTAGGTAACATGTTGATGGATGAATCTTGGGAAGCATGTCCTTCATTGGCATCATCTTGTTTTTGTTTCTCATTAACTGTTTCCCTTTCAACCACTTTGGACTTTCCTCTCCAAAGAGAATCAGAGCTCCAAACATTCGATTTTGGTTGTTCCTCCCGATGATCCTCCCAATTGATGTTGGTAGTGACCATGTTAGAAAGGGAAGCACCAACTTCTTGAGAAGATGACATTGAATGATGGTTCAGACCCAGATTCCCAGGTGGCAGTGGGAGGGGAGGGAGTTCATCGATTTCATGCTTAGCCGCATTAAGCAACCAATCAACAACCTTGCTTGGTTGATTAAGTCCAAGCCTGTCTTGTAGATCATATAGCTGAATAGCAGTTGGAACAGAAAGTCTTACTCTCCTATCTCTTAATCCTCTTATGGTGCAAACTTTGCTATGTCTGTCTTTACCTCCGAAAGCACGCGAAACGCGAACAATTCTGGGATCCTTCAACCTCAACCATGTTGATGAACCGGAGGAAATCTTGGTGATCTTGCCATCACTTGCACTAGCTTCATTGGTTGAAGAATCCGCCTCTTTCGAACCCCTAATCATCTTATTTTTCTCTCATCATTGCTGCATAAGCACAAGTGTATACCCTTTCATTTGTAACCTAATCAAAATTTTTCTCCTCCTCTAGCTTGGCAAGAAGACAAAAGCAAGGCAAATAGATTAAACCAAAAGCTAGGCAAAAAAGAGATATTGAAAACCTAGCTATAAGAAGAAACTATCATCATGAGCTAGCGTGAAGAAGTTAAACACTAGAAGCAAGAAAAACATGAACCAGCTGCAAACACAGTCAATATCTACTCTTATGTTTATATATGGTATCTTCTCTACAAATTGAATATATGGCTGCTTCAGTTGTGAATGAAAACCAGCTATTATACAGCTGTGATGCTATATGTTCCTATGAGAGATAGTTCAAAGTTAAAAACAAGTATACCATATTGATTGACGAACTAGTTTTAGAGATCTGGTTATGCAAAGCAGAAAATATAACATATAGTACTTCAAAGATTCAAAATTATCTGGACTTACAAAAATGGGAAACCATTTTATGCCTTTTGTGGTTGTAGTTGAAGGGCATATGGATTCTGCACTGCCTTTGAATTCTCTTCTAGATTTGGTATAAAGCTTAGTCGTACCTCTGCATATGTATGTGTTCCAAGGATTGAAATTTGATTAGAATTGCAGAGAATAACCTTATTAATTGAAGAAGTTAAAGCATTTGAGATAGAAAGATGCCGCAATTCAACCGACCATGCTCCACAGAACAATTCAAGAAAAGCAAAGGCAAGAATGCTGCCACGTGTTACATCTCGCTATCAATCTAATAAATCTATTAATTATATGCGCATTCATCCCTTAATAGGAATGATTAATACTTTCATTTCATCTTAAGAGATTAAAGACTCAAATTTCACCTTTATCTTAAAACAGAAAGTGTAGATAATTTTTTTTTTCGTTAATTTAATCTCTCTTTTTCACCATTAAAAAGAAATATCGCTCATTATGCATAAAGGGCAATCATTGACCTGTTGAATCATTAGGGCCAATTTCATTTGATAATTTAGCTCACTATACAATGGTCTAATTTTAGAGAAACACATGTTTTGAGTAATGTAATATCTCTATACTTTGTCTTAGTAAGTTAATATCTTTATGCATAAACAAAATCTATCGACAGGGGACCATGCTGTAAATGTGTAAAGTGGTGAGGCATGCTTTATCGACAACTACAAAAGGGTTTGCAACTAAATCCCTATCATCACATGGACCGATGAATGCACGCCTATGGTGCTAATAAAGATGACATATATGATAATAAATGAAACCAAGTTAAGTTTGCATTCCAATTTTCAGTTGTATAATTTGACTCACTGCCATCTATTATTATATTAATAAATTTATAACAGTGAGTTTCACAAGATTTGACACCTCCCTAAAGTGACTCTAGGAGCATGTCAACAAATAAGCCGCAAGGAACAACAAGCATTCATTAGATGGTAAATAGTTATATAATACTCAAATCACTTTTCACATGGGGAAGAAGACTTAAAAGAATACTAAAAAGAAATCCAATTAGATAAGTCAGTCCATTGATGAGCTAAAAAAGTTGTGGTCTATGCACTCTAAGAGCAGTGTCATGTTGATGTGTATGATAGCAACCTCAGACATTGAGAAGCTACCTTATTAGCCTTAGGTGAGGGACCAACAATGCGTTTCCTTTAAGTGTGTAAAGCTCAGGACCACACAACTTTCCTTTCAGAGAGACATGCATGGATCAAGTTGAAATTTTGAAACTTAAGGCTTGATAATAGCAATGGAATAAAAAGTCTTCAAATGAATTTAAGACAAATATTTTCGGAAAGTAGAGACGTATGAAAGTTTGATACTTCTTCATATCTTTGAAAAGGATCTCAAATATGTAACATGGTTTTTTATCACCTTGTTCAATCAATCATTAAGGTCTCAGTCGTCTGCGGAAAGGATATGTGGAACCCAGTTTTACAAAACGTCTTCGCGTAAGGCGTACGGTTCTAGCTTTTCTAAAATTGCAAGTGAAATCCTTCATTCGATTGGATTTTTTTGGATGGTGTTTCTGTTGTGCATCCAAAAAACAATCAATAAAATAATTTTTCATATTCCAAAAAACATGTCGACGTTGAAGATTTAGCCTAGCTGTAATAGTAACATTAGCAATCTAGTTAAAAGCAAATTAGAGTCTTTCTTTTTTATTCCAAATTGTCTTTTGGAGATTACTTTTGGTTTTTTTTTTTATTTTTTATTTTCAAAGGAATAGAAATTATACTGACTTCTTATCCATGGAGAAGATACCCAAAAGACAAAAATAGTGGTAGTACAAAGGAGAAGATAAGAAAAGCATTAAACCTAGCACAACTTGTTTTTCTAAAAGGACAGAGAAGAAAGAGAAGTAATCATCGAAGTATGAGAAGGTTTCTTCTGATTTAACTTTCAAGTAATGCTTCTTCACTCTTCAGTGAGAGAGACAGAAAGAGGCGTTTCACTGGTAATTTGCAGGGAGAAAGAGATAGGAGATAAAAACTTTTAGGGTTTTGTTATTTCTCTCTCTCTTTCTTTGCTTTTGTCTCTAGAGTATAAACAAGCAGTGGGCATCTCAAGAAGGAACAGTAGAAAAGTTAACGTACTATTCTGATTGACTGATCCAAAGCAAAGGCAACCATTATTGCCCAATAAATGGTCCCCAGATTCCAGACACAGGCCTCTGATCTGCTGCTTACAATTAATCTTGACACTTCAGTTTTCTAGTATTAGCAGCTTTCCATTACAGTGGATTTAAAACATACCTAAATATAATCTTCCCCACAATCATAATCGTGTCATATATATGCATGCGGTGCGGTGAATTTGTTAGGATGTGACTTTAGAGCATTTTTAATCATATTAGCTATCTATTAGCTATCTATTATCTATAAAAAGACTAATGATGTAACATTTTATTGACTCCAATAATTTTACATATTAATTATTTTAAAAAAATTGAATCACCTAATCAACTATAGAAAGCAAAAAAATCCTAATCATACTCTCTCCTATCATTTTAATATTTAATTTGTAATAAAGCAAATATTTTTTTTTTTAAAAATAAACTTATATGAATTTTTATACTTGTTTAGTCAAAATAGAGAGGATGGTCAGAGGGATTCAATTAAAGGTTCTTAACTAAAATGATTTTCTTATTATTTTAGTTAAAATTTAGCTAACATTTAGTGAGTTCTCTCGAAGATGCTTTTATATACATGTGAATGTTAGGTTGCCTAAGCTATCTTAACCAGTGTTTCAGATCTCAACCAAAATCACTGCCTAAGTGGCTAGAAAATTAGTAGTCAATTGGTCGGCGAGCCAAGAATCCCTTAATCGGGGGTTCTAGGTGCTAGGCATAAGCGATCGCCTAATAGTTACAACTTGAGGATTCCTAGAGCCCTTCACTAGATTTCATACTCATCGCCGAACACCCCTCTTTTGCAAACCCTAACCCTTCCCTTTAGTGTCAGTCTGCCACCGCTATCGTCGTCTTGTCGTCTTCATTGTTAATTGTTGTCTCCACTGTTGATCATCCATTTAGTCGAAATAGGTTGTGGCCTTGCGAGCTATAGGTTTTGATTGTTGGAGCTTAATGGGCTGTGGGTTTGGAGTGCCATTGTTGTTGCCAATGGGTTGTTACTATCACTGATCTTCTGCCGTCATCATGGTCCAATCGTGGGTAGCAGTTTGGTCATGGGTAGCGACACAGGGTGTTTGAAATGAGTTTGACCAGTGATTGAGTGGGGTATGATTTATATAGAGAGGATAATTTGGTTATGACTCATGACATTTAAAGAAATATCAGTTTATCCCCTCACATTTAATAAATAATAAATTTTTTCCTATTGTCTCACAATTTAAATGTTTGTATGGAGGATAATTATTATTTCTGAAATGTGAGGGGTAAAATGACCTTTCTCTAAATGTCAGGGGAGAAAATGGAAATGCCCCCATTTTTAATAATTCTTGTGCTTTTTTTTTTTTTTAAAGGTTATTTATGTAATTAATTGAGGGTGTATGGTATTTTAATCATCAAAGGGGTACAAACTGAAATTGATTGTTTTGGTAGGTCTTAAACAATTTTACTCTTAAAATGGGTTTAAAACGATTTTTTACCTTTTTACATGTCTTTTTTTACCCCTCTTTTGCAAACCCTAAGCCTCACCTTCAGTGTCAATCTGCCACCACTATCGTCGTCCTGTCGTCTTTATTGTTAATTGTTGTCTCCACTGTTGATCATCCGTTTAGTTGAAATGGGTTGTGGCCTTGCGGGTTATAGGTTTTGATTGTCGAAGCTTAATGGGTTGTGGGTTTGGAGTGCCATTGTTGTCGCCAATGGGTTGTCACTATCACTGATCTTCCGCCGTCATCATGGTCCAATCGTGGGTAGCAGTTTGGTCGTGGGTAGTAACATGGGGTGTTTGAAATAAGTTTGACCAGTGATTGAGTGCGGTATGGTTTGTATAGAGAGGATAATTTGGTTATGACTCATGAAATTTAAAGAAATATCAGTTGATCTCCTCACATTTAATAAATAATAAATTTTTCCCCATTGTCTCACAATTGTTAATGTTTGTATGGAGGATAATTATTATTTCTGAAATGTGAGGGGTAAATTGACCTTTCTCTAAATGTCAGGGGAGAAAATGGAAATGCCCCCGTTTTTAATAATTCTTCTGTTTTTTTTTTTCTTTTTTTTAAAGATTATTTATGTAATTAATTGAGGGTGTAGGGTAATTTAATCATCAAAGGGGTACAAACTGAAATTGATTGTTTTGGTAGGTCTTAAACAATTTTACTTTTAAAATGGGTTTAAAATGAATTTTTACCTTTATACATGTCTTTTTTTTTTTTTTTAAAAAAAAAATAAAATATCATTTTATTTGATCAAGTTTAACCATCTGTCAACGGGTTGACCATTGACGGACGGTCAAAACCAATTGCCAAGCACCTAGTGCTTTCTAAAACTTTGATCTTGACCTATTTGGATTTAGTGGTTTTTATAATAATTTTAGAGCCATAAGATTTCGAGTTTGAGTTGGCCTCTTGCACTTTCTCAATTTCCTAGTTTCTTGGTGATTGAGCATGTTACCGCCTGTAATGTATATTTTTCATTTGTCTCTCCACATGCTATACAAAAAGGGGCGCTGCTACTCATTACGGCTGTCAAAAAGCTATGCATGTGAGATGCGGCAGGTTTGATTCAAAGGGTTCTATACTTAAATCTTTTTGTTTTTTTTTTTTTGTTTTTTAAAGAAAAGATAACTTTAATTAATTGTTATATATATATATATATATATTTGTGATAAACCCTACATTAGGGTTAATATAGTTTGGAAGAAATAAAAAGCTGTTCAAATGAATAATATATCATTGACAAAAGTTTTTCTTGGTTTATGTTAATAATGATTCTCTAAAAGTGATTGGACATATCCCTATTTACTAAGGTGATAGACGTTTAATTTTCACAAACCTATTTTAAAGCTTATGTGGGAAGTTTTTTCCCCTCCATTGTAGAGTAGTTGTTTTCTATCGTGTAATAAATATTCGATTTCAATAGGTCTTAATAGTTTTTTGACTTGTTCGGTGTAATATTTTCTTAAAAGAATTAAGGTCCCAATAATAATGTTAGAGAAGCTAGCTTTATCGTTAGAGAAGTAGTTTTTGAACATTAAAAAATGGCTAACGAAAGGAAAAAGAAAATTGTTATCCTGAACAAGATTAAATTCTCTAATATTAGAAAATTGTTATCCCAAACATAACTATAAGTAATAAAAAAGGATCAAGTCCTAAGAAATTAAATTGTTTTTAGAGTCTTAATAATCCATGTTAAGTTTTAACAGGTTTTGATAGTCCATGTGATAAGATTTATGTTGACTGTAACATGGATCATCAAGACTTTAATGAAAATAATTTAGAGTTTTAATTTCAGGCATAAGTTATTTCAAGGATTTTTTTTTTGTTAAGAAAAAAAAGTTATGTCAAGGATATTGTACTAAAAATAAAAAATCTTTCTACATATATTAATTATAAGAGAGTGAGTAGAGATTAAGTACAAATTTTGGGACAAAATGTATTTTCTTAAAGCTTAGAAATTAGCAAGAAGTTGTTTGAGCGTGAAGAGGAGTCAATGGGGGCAGAAATGTAGAACCCTTCTGATTCCAAAGCGATTTTGCCTTTCAGTGATTGGAGCCACTGCGAATGACAGCGTGTGATGGCGGACGAGCTGAGCATTCTGAAAATACTGGAAAACCATGTGATTTTGATAGGAACATTGTTATAGTTATTAAAACTGATCCATCAAGAACAATACTCTATTGTATCTTAAGATGGACGGAAATTTGCTTTCAACAAAACTAATAGAAGTGGAACCTTAAGAAAACCATTCCAAAATTTAAATTTAAACCCCAGAATTTCAATGGGCGATATGCATATATATATATATATATTAGTTTAATTATTATTGTTAGTTATCATCAGACCCAAAAATTTAAATTGATAGAAAAAAGTTTAACTATAATATTTAATACTTGATGTTATGATACGTTAACATATCCATTCACGTATAATGTAAACAAGTAACAGTTAACATACATATACTAAACACCCCTATTGCATTACATGTGTAACGAAAAAATTTTCAAATAAAGGAGAGAGAGAGAGTTCAAATCATTGACCTTCAAACTTTGATACCATAATAAAGTAGGAAAGAATATTAAGAATATTGTGTATTTCTTTACATATCATAATTTACAATATGAAGTCCGCTAAAAGGCATAATAAGAAAATGGTAACTAGAATAATATATTACAACAATGGTAATAAAAATATGTCTTAAATACAAATATGGAAAGGATGAATAATGGTGATTGATCTAATTGATTGATTGATGAGTGATTGATATGTTAACGATTATCATCTCTATGATAAATTGTATATTATGGAGAGCGTTTTTTGGTCTTCTATAGCTTATAAACTATTTAAAAAATTTATTACTTCCAAATTATTAATACTAAATGTGTTGGATTCTAAAAATGAAACGCTCTTATACACCTTTAAAATGTTCTTTACACACAAATATTAAATATATTATAATAATAAAATAAAAAATATTATTAAAAATTAAAGATTCTATCTGGGATTGGATCTCCACCCAATTAGAGATCTTCATCTTCGATAGAGTTTTGAATTAGAACTCCAATAAAGATGGAGACCATCTCCTTCATACATGGACAAGTGGTCTCCGTCGCCATGGAGACCAAAATGGAGATTGTCTAAGTTTTTGTCGATGGAGATGCAAAAAGTCTTTGTCGATTGACCCCCTTTTTTGAATTCTTAAAATTAGAAATCTATAAAATTACAAAATAATAAAAAATTTAATTAGTTTGACTTTGGCCCTCAAAATTGAAGGATATTTTGGTCATTTCATACTTTTGGCCATTCTTATATGGTATTTGATAATAGTTGACTAAAGGCAGAGGGTGTGTCACATGTTTGAAAATTCAAGGTAATTTATTGTAACTATGGTCAAACTTCTTATATTGATGCAATTTCAACTGCTTTCAGAAGAGGTTTGTGCAATTTTCCCGTCTAAGAACCATATCTAACTATTAGGTATATGATGAGACTCATGTTGACTTCTATCTTGAATCTAGTAGAATCCTATAAAAACTCTAGCTTTTGTAATTGAAATTTAGATTTTTTGAGAACATTTTAAGGAAATTTTTGTAAGTCTCATAGTTGCCTTATGAATATAATTTGATTAAATTGAAAATTTTTACATTCCTAGTGTTATATCACTCTATTGAATATATATATATATATATATATATATAATACTCTTAGGATTCTTAGAAAATATATTTCATTTGTAAAAATATTCTTGAAGCTTATTAAGAAATTTGTTTTTTTTTTTTTAAAAAAAAAAAAATTCACTAATGACAAAATTCTTATATTAAAATAATAAATTTATTCTGATATCACCATGTGACTCTTGTCATGATGCAAATTTATTTGCACGAACCTAGGGATCATGGAATCCTTTACTCATGTCTAAATCTAAAACAACCTCTCATCTGATTCTTCCTTTTCGAAAATTCACCCTATAAATCTTAAGTTACCCTTCAAAACATAATTCTTCATCAACCTATTCCTTCTTTCATTCCATTTTGCTCATTTACATCTTTATCCTCTTTCAACTCTAATTTTAGTTTCTTCTTTATTTGATTTCACTCTATTTCTGAATTTTTCTTCATCCGTTTTATGTTTCTCTTTTTCGTCTATTTGTTTCTTTTTCCTTTCGTTCTTTCCCTATATTCTATTTCATTTTTCCTTCTTTTGTATCTTTGTTTTTCAATTTCCTTGTCTCATCTATATTTTATCCTCTACCAACTAATGCTCAAAACCTACCCTATCTCTCCACTCTTCTCTTTCTACCTAACTCTCTATTTTTTTTTTTTTTTTTCAGTCTACAACTTCCATACCATTTATTCTCATTATTTTGTCTCTCCACTCTCTTTGCTTTAGTTTTATGTCAAGTTTATGGGACCTATCCTAACTCCTATCCTAAGTCTAAAATAATCATGTAAAAGGTCTATCTTTTGTAATAGAAATATGGATTTCTTTAAAACATTTTAGAAAAATTCTTGTAAATCTCATGGTTGCCTTATGAATGTAATTTAATCTATCTGAAATTCTTACATTCTTGGTGTTTGGCCCCTTCTATTGAATATATAAAATATTTATAAGATATTTTGAAAAGATATTTCATCTGTAAAAATATTCTCGAAACTTATGTAAAAAATCTGGTTATTTAAAAAATAATATGCACTAATGTAAAAACGTTTGTATTGAAAGTAATAAATTTATTCCAATATCACCATTGACCCTTATCATGATACTAATTTATTTGTATGAATTTAGTGATCATAAAACTTCTTTGCTTATGTCTAGATCTAAAACGAGATTCTCATCTGATTCCTTATCTTTCTAAATCCACCATATAAATCTTAAATCACTGTTCAAACCATAATTCTTCATCTACTTACTCCTTCTTTCATCCCCCTCTGCTCGGTTACATCTTCATCTTTTTTCACCTTAAATTTCAGTTTCTTTTTCATATGATTTCACTCTCTATTTTTAAATTTTCCTCCATCTATTTTATATTTCTATATTTCTTCTATTTATTTCTTCTTCCTTCCATTCTTTCCTTCTGTTTTGTTTCATTCTTCCTCCTTCTCCATCTTTGTTTTCAGTTTCTTTTTTTTTTTTTTTTCATCCATATTTCATACTTTATTAACTGCTGCTCAAAACCTTTCCTATCTCTCATCTCATCTATTCTCTTTCTATTTTTAACCCAATACTCTGATTTTATCCTCAATACTCTCTTTTCCTTACCTTCTATTCTAGTTAGTTCTTTGTCTCTCTACCAATGTTTCAAAATTCGTTACTCACTACTTGATTGATAACCTAGTGAATAAAGAGTACTCGGCTACTCGATGAGTACTTGATTTGACGAAAAACAAAGTAGAATGAGAGCAAGAAGCCAAAACCAAAAACTAGAAAAAGAAAACCTTCGTAGACCAACATAACAACCTAAACACAATCTCAAACCAACACAACAATCCAAACACTAATTGAAAATATAGCAAGGTTCAATTGTTGCATCAAACCAACCCAACAACCAAACAATAAGCAACCCAAACATAAATAAATTGGTCAAATCCATATATAAAGCCATCAAAAGTCAAACCAGCATCTCCCTCACGTTCTCTCTCTCTTTAGAAAACCACCACAACAGCCCAAACATCTCTCTCTCAAGAAAGCCTTAAACCAGTTTTTTTTTTTTTTTTTCTCTCTAAAAAATGAAAACTCTAATAATCTTTGTTTTTTCGTTTTTTTTTTCTTTTCTCTCAGTTGTCTAAGAGAATCAAAAGCTCTTTTTTTTTCTTTCTTTTTTTTTTTTTTTTCAAGCATTGTTGTGGTGATGTAATGGCAGAGGAATAGGTGGTGTTGGCAGTGATGAGTCAACAATGATAAAAACAATTGGGGTTTGATAGGTTAAGGTTTGAAAATGGTGCTTTCTATTCTTTTTGTCTCTGCTTTGTTGTTATGCTCTGTGAGTCGAGTTGGGTGTAACTTGGCCCAACTCGATAACTACTTGCCTTCGGCGAGTAGAACCCTTGGATTTAGGGGTTCTTTGGTCGACGAAACCCCACCTATCGAGTTTTTGATGAGTAGTCAAAGCTACTTGCTGAGTTTTACAGCAGTGCTCTCCACTCTTTTGTTTTAGTTCTATTTCTATGTGTCTGTTCTTCTTGTTTCTATTTTTGATTTTCTTGTTTCCTTCTTGTCTCTATATTACTGAAATTTCTTCTTTCTTTTACCCAGTTATCTCTTATCTCCACTCCTATTTCAAGTTCATATTCAAATCTTTCATCTCTTGCATTTCTTACTATTTTGATCCATTTCTTGAAGGACAAAAATTGATTTATGATTATTCGACAACATGGATTTAAAAATAAACTTCAAAATTAAAGTGTTTGATTGATGCTAATAATGACAATTTAATAATTCTAAGATAATACAATCGAATCTTACATTGGATGAAGATTGAATTGATCCATTTTAATTTACAGATTCTTCACCACTAGATCTTTTTCGCTATAACTCTTCACCAAAAAATCGTGTATATGATGGTGTTCGGCCAACTCTAAGCTTTTAGGGTTTTGAATTTTTCTTTTGTGTGATATGCGGCTTGGGTGAAGAAAATTGGATTTGAGAGAAAATTTGAGAAATTGATTTTCAATATAAAATATCCTTTTATATTAATCAATTTAGGGTTTTTTAATTTGACAAGAAACATATATATTTCCTTATTAATTGAAATATTTATTTTCCAATTTAGAAAATCTAATTCATAATTAGATGATTTAATTTCAAAATTGAAAAATCTAATTCATAATTAGATGATTCTATTTCCAAATTGAAAAATCTAATTCATAATTAGATTATCCTTTTTTTCCCCAATTGTTGGGTCGTTAATTATCATTATTTTATTTCCAAATTACTTATTATTTATATTATGTTTTCAAGTGAAATTGATGCTTTTATATATTTTGTTTAGTATTTTTGAGTTTAATTTTAGGGTTTGAGAAGAAAATAACGGAATCGAACAATTTTTCGAAAGTTAATTTCAGCAAGGAAATCAAAGATCTAGCTCAAAGAGCTCGCGGTGTGACAATTGTGTTGAAACAATAAAAATAAAATTTTTATGGGAATCTGTGGTGGTAGTGAAGGGATCAGGAGTATAATTTAAAAAAAAAAAAAAATCTTTCTCTAATTCAATTCAAAGACAATAGATGAATTTGATTGAGTGAGTCTAACAATTTAAAGTCAGGAGGCATTGATCATAGTAATGTTGTGTGTGTGTGTGTCTCTCTCTCTCTCTCTTTATATATATATATATATATATATATATTCCCCTATTCAATTAAAAGACAATAGATGAATTTGATTGAGTGGTTCTAACAATTTAAAGTCAGGAGACATTGACCATAGTAATGTTGTGTGTGCGTGTGTGTATGTATATATATATTACTTTTATAATCAGGACGTCTTAATTTTTAAAAATAACGACCAACCAATCAAATTCATCAATTGTATTATCTCTCCTAAAATAAATTCTCTTTCATATTTAATTCAAATACAATAGTTGAATTTAATTGGTTGGTCCTTACTTTTTAAAGTTATGACTTTTTAATTATAAAAGTACTATATATATCTATATCTATATATATATGATACACTTGTAACATCAATACACTTAACAAAGAAATATACGATACACTTGGAACGTCGATACACTTAACAAAAAGATGAGTATTTGTATTCTAAAATTGTTAACTGTAATTTATCATATCTGATTATAACTAAACATGTTTGATTATAATTAGTAAATACGATTTTGTTTGTCTAATTTTTGTAAATGTGATATGATTCATTTAGTTGTAATTAAATATAATAAAAATATAATAAATTATAATAAATAATTTTAAAATTTAATTATTCAATTTTTTTTATCAAAAATATTGATACCTCACACGTGTGTGTATATACATCGGAAGCATTGATTATTTAGCTGGATCCGATACCTTTCTTTTTATTTTATTTTTGTTGTTTTAGTATTTCAAGGGTGTCTAATCACTTCTATCCTCTTTAGTGGTGAGGAAACAATATGGAAGCCGCAGCAATCCCCAAAACGAAAAAGAGAAACAAAGGCTAAGCACACAAGAGAAAAAGTACGAAAAATCTACCATAAAAGCGAAAGACTAAAATCAAATTAAATCGAAACAGGGTTTAAAGAGCCCACATGGGGTTGGTTTCTGCTACTCAGCACAAGGCATGCACCGACCCTGTTAACCGGCCCGCATGAAAAGGCTCCTCTCTGTCTCTCACTGCCATAACATTGTGGTGGTGCTGATGACAGAGATAGTGGTGGCGATCGATAACAAGAGTGATGGTGACAGTAATCTGCACTGAAGAGAGGCAATTTATTAGCCCCTTCAGTAAACTATCCCGGCCCAAAAGTTTTGGTAACCAGAACTGCATAAGCTTACACGCCCAGGGATGCCATGTTTCATGTTTAAATCGTTTAATTTCATATTTATTTTTCAAATTCAATTAGTGAAGTTATATACACACATATATATATAGATACACACATATTGACATGATCCCACACATAAAACGTGGAGACATAGATGACAAACACATATTATACATCTCTAAAAAATTCTAGAGAAAAAGGGGGAAGAGGGATGATATTTTTAAACCTAAAATCTCATGGTTTTGATATGGCAATAACCACTAGGCCAGAAAATTAAAATTATTGGATAAAGATTTAATTGACAAAGTATTTTGATGGGTGAGACATTCAATTGCATAGTTAGTCCATATATGTCAGGTAGCATATAGTGAGTGGACAGAATGCGCTCCGTGCTTGTACATTTAATAGTTGTAAGGCAATTGGTCTTTCTCTTGCTTTGGTGTTATATGCATGAGGCGCTTATGAACTCTAGCATAACTGCATTGTAAAGTGTAAAATTCTCCCCGTTGTCTATCTGGCTCCACGCTCAGAATGTAAATCCCCTTCCCTGAAAAAAAAAAGGACAAACAAACCAAAAAGATAAAAAGAACAAAAGGTTAGGTCAAACTAAGACTGAAGTTAACAGAGCAGACACAAAAAATGCATATGCACGCGTGACTACCCAAGTAGTAAAAAAACTTGAAAAAGTGCAGTAGTACTTGAAGTCTTGAGTCTGTCCACGGGGGCCATATATGCAGGTATATATCTATGTGCATCTCACTGTGACTTTGGTGGGATGATAGTAATAATATAAAGTATTTTTGGGAGGTTAATTATTTGATCATAATAAAGTTTACTGCTGCAATAAACTGAAAATTAGACTTTGATCTGCTGGTGATGGGTTGTAATTTCTTATAATCCTTGTAAGATAGGAAATTTCACCTTTTAGACTAGATGCTATATATTGATTAGTGTATTAATGTAAGAGACGGAATTAATCATCGATCACCTAGTTAGTTGCTTATTAATTAAGAGACAAATTAGAAATATGCTCTCCATCGATCCTCTTTGTTTATATTAGTTGATAGGTTTTATTTTCAGGGTTTTATCAATATATCATGCATGCTTATCAATATATATATTTTAGGTTAAAAATACGCTTATAGCAAATAAATTTTCCATATTCATTAATTGGCCATGTTCCAAAATACTAGAAAATTAGTAAGACTTTTTTTTTTTTTTTTTTTTAAGCACTAAATATTGATTGTATGTTTTACTAGCACTAAAGAAATGAACTTATGTTTTCAAAATACTAGAAAAATAAGGCGCGAATCACGCTCTAACCTGCTCCATAAGGCGTGAATCACACCTTGATAGGGTGCAGTCCCGCCCTAACTCGCCCACAAACGCGGATGCAACCGACTTCCTATAACATGCAGATCAAACTTGTGCCATATAAGGCACGGGTCAAACAACTCACGTTTTATATAGGGCATAGGTCAAATGCGCTCTAATAAAGAGGTGGATGCGTTTGACCATGCCCTAATATAGGATGTGATTCTCATTCTCTTCGTCCATTTTTTTTTTTTTTAAATTTTCATCCATGTTCTATGATTCACGTCCTTTTTCATCTTTTTTTTTGTTTTTTAATTTTCATCAATGTTTTGTGTTAAACATGTTATGTGTTTCTCTTAAGAAAAAAAAAAAAAACATGTTTGTCACAACTCATCTATTATCAATCATCTTCAACGACATCATCACCTATCCATTTCTTTCATCCGTTCGCCAACAACAACAACGACCTCCATAAAAAAATAAAATAAAATCAAAACAGGGTATGAAATAAAATTAAAATAAAATCAAAGAAAAATAATAAAATCCATCTCCTTTTGATGAACCCAGAACTAAATGGTTCTTCCATCAACATCCCCAAAAACAACATCCCCAAAACCCTTCCATAAACATCTTCACCCATCAATTTCACCCATTCTCCCACAACAACATCACTAACAACATTAACAACATTAGCAACTACATCAATCAACCACATCCACCAAAAAATAAAAGAAAATCAGAAGAGGAGGATGACATAAAATCAATAAAATAAAATAAAAAATTTCAAAAGAGGGGAGATGGTTTCAGGTTCGATTTCGACCTAGACACAAATTAAAAAAAAAAAGGATGAAGGTCTGGTCCATCGCTGCGAATAGAGGAGGCGGTTTTGCTGCTACTAGTCGACAACGATGGAGGAGGAAACGATGAGAAGACAACGAGAGAGATGGAGGAGCGCGAGAGAGAGAACTGATGGAGAGAGAGAGAGAGAAATGGTAGAGAGAGAGAGACAGTAGAAAATGGGAAAGAGAGATAAAACTAAGACTAATAAGGGTTTTTTTTTTTTTTAAAAAAAAGGTATTATGGTTTTTTTATTCAGGGAGGTGCTAGAAAAACTAGTTCCAATTGTTTGATACTAGTTAGAGTTAAACATGATACTAGTTATTTGGTGTTATTTGGCATCATTTACTCAATTAATAAATAAAAAACAATGTCAAAATGTATGCGTTAGCTTTTGCTATCTTTTTTAAAGCACTTTTCGTTAAGTTTTATTAATGCAAGAACACTTAAAAAAAGGGCTTAAGGTGTCCAATCTAGCGTTATTTATTGACAATTTTGTCACCTTGTAGACATGATAGCAAAAAAGACTAATGGAATTGACGATAGACTCACAATTAATATATAGTAATTTCAATAATAGCGGGGATGAGAGAGAGAACAATTTAATATATATATATATATAGATATATTGGATTTGATTATCTTATTGATTGGATAACTTTATCCATCAATTACATTCAATGGATTAGTTGTAAGAAATAGTTATTGAAGTTAATCCATTAATTGTAATTATTGGATAATGTTACCCAACCATCCAAATCCTTTTCTTATTTGAGAAGAGAGAGAACAATTATTAAGCAAGCATTAACGAATCACTGACTATATCACTTCCAACTAAAATCTGTATCACTACGGTGACCTCTTAAAGGCACCCAAGTACTTTTCTGACATAATCTCTGAAGAAAGTGTAAATAATGCGACAGAGTAAGATAGAATATTTAAGACTAGTAAAAATTTCATGCCAAAAATTTGATGGAATGATAACTCGATCGAGCATGCACTTCGTCAATTTAAAAACAAGATGCTGTAGTAGTTGATACGACCTGTCCGACTACTTTGTTGAGTTAAGGAGAATCCTATAAAGCTCTAGATTTTCTAATTGAAGTCTGAATTTTCTTAAGAAAGATTTTAAAAAGGCCTTGCAAATCTCATAGTTCTTTTATGAATTAAGTTCAATTAAATTCGAAAATGTACATTTCTGGTGTTAGACTTCTCTTTGAAATATATAAAACATTTATAAAATACTTTGAAAAGACTTGCAGTCATAGAAAATATAGTCAAGGCTATTTAAGAAATCCGATTATCTGAAAATAATATATATACAATGATGCAATAATTTTTATATTTAAATAATAGTAAATTTATTCTAATATAATCGTGTTACTCATCTCAATTGATAGATATTAAACAATCTGCATGAACTTAAAGGTCATGTAACTCTATTATTTAGGTCTAAACTACTAAAGGTGGTTTCTTCTCATTTCTAGACTCACCCTAAAACAATGTAAAACCGAATTTAGGACTTATGGATAATCTATCAAACGTCCTAGATTCTAAATTTCAGTAAGTTATCTTAGATGCCCAACATACAATTCAACCATCCCTAATTTTCTTCTCTCTCTTCTTTTCTTCTTCTAGATTTTATTTTCTTCCTCTTGCATTTCTGCTCTCTCTATATATATAGTTTTAACTTCAATATACACTAAAATTAATTAAATTAATGCTTTGTATATGGACCATTTGATTAATCATAAATAACTTTTTTTACTAAGTCAAAGGAAGTGAATGTAATATTAATATATATATAAAATGCCCTATTTATAATTAATCAAATAGTCTATATACAATGCACTGATTTAATTAATTTTAGTGTCTATTGAAGTTAAAACTATATATATATATAAATGCTGCTACAACCATATCAGATACCCGCTACCACCTGTCTTTATTTAGTAGGAAAAAACTTTTATGGGATAGTCTTATTGCATAATTAATGACTGTTCATTGAAATGGGATCATATCCCATTAAATTACATTGGAAAATGGTCTCATTTTACCTTTTCAAAGTAAATAATGGAAGGTGGCAAGGTCTTATTTGGTGGTCTCACCATATCAATGGTGAGACCGTCCTACATAAAATTTTTGTCCGTTTGGTAGCCAACAATATGATGAGACCTTCCTACATAAAATTTTGTCCATCTGGTAGCAACTTGTTGGCAACTCATCACTAGTTTAAGTTTCTTTTTATAGTCTTGGGCTGCTGGGCTTGGTGGGATTGGGCTTAAATCTGAGCTTTAATCATTTGTTGCTTCTAGGCCTCATAAATCGTCCCCCTTTACAAAAATTTCATCCTCAAAATTTTTTAATCATATATATAATCTCACTCTCAATTTCTTACACAATTTCTTTTCAACGATGAAATAAACGTCTTTCACAATTACCACAGAAATTTCTTTCTATTGAGGCCTCACCTTTAATTCTACCATCACTTGATCTATAGAACCCTACTGCTAATGGTAATCTTGATCTTTGACAAATTTCATGTGAGATTGACCATAATGATGCATAATAAAAAAATAACTTTATCATTAAATGAAAATTGAATGCTTGATGAGTTAACTTTGGTCAAGCATTTGATGGAGCCAACAAGTGGTTGGAATTAGAGGCTAACCATTCTGAGCATTCCCCTTTTTCGGTCGAGCTATTGAAGATTCCTGGTTATGGCACTATTCCAGGAGTGGGGCTTACTCATTTAAGTCTGGCTATGATGTTAGTTTGTCTTTGACTCCCAACCCTAGCTCCTCTAGTTTGAATGTTGCGGAGGCTTGGCGGAAGCACTTGTGGTAGGTGAAACTTTCAGTTAGGATGACTTCATTGCGACCCAAAAATGTTCTTCTAACACCTGTATTTTGATTAAGAAAAAAAAAGAAAAGGTTGTGAATAGAATATACGTATTTAAAATTAAAAAGGAATAACAAAATTCAAAGAAACAAACTTACCCATCCCCTACCCATTTACTCATCACAAACCTAAATTATATTAAAAATCAAAACCAATAATTGAATAATATATGATTAACTAACAAAGGATGTAATCATGGGAACAAATGTAAAAACATGATCATCAAAATCCAAAATTTTCATTATATCATCATAAAAACTAAAACAATGATAGAATCTTGTAAACAAAAACAGAAGAAAGCAAGAACAGGAAAATATAATCTGAAAAAGAAAATTTATGCCTATATTTAGATTTGTCCTAAAATTTCTTATTAATTGGCAAAGGATCTTGGTCTTTGAAATCCGATGCTGAAGTAGAGGTGGATATAATTTTTGCTGTTTTTATCTCTCTTATAAAAGTTGATTTGTTTATTGGAGAAATTATTTTAATGCTTAAGAATCCTCTCTTTGTCAGAGATCGGCTTAGTTTTCAGATTAAAAAAAAAAAAAAGGCAGTTCATGATATGACCAAATTGGCTTTATCTCCTGATAGTGAGAGGGTTTGGGTTAAGGATAATCCTTCCTGCGTGAAGGACTTAATTTTGGGAGATTTGCTAGTTAGTTTGCAGTTCTTTTTGTTTTTAATGCTATCTATTTTTCAAAAGAAAAAACAAAATCCACAAATTAATCTCATGATCTATTGCAATAAAAATATTAGGAGCAAGGAATTACAACTTCAAATCCCTATGCTGAGATTGTGAATTGCAGCAATAACAGACCAATGCTAGAGCCCAACACAATAAAAAGAACTGATGTTGAATTGCAGGAAAGAAAGATGCTGTGAAATGGAGTTTGTTTTCATTATATTGTATCGGGTGTCAAAATTGAAAAAATGGGTTTGAAGAGAAAATTATTATGATTAAATTAGTTAATAACATTCAAGGGTGATATTTTTTAGGTTGTGAGGAGTAATTTAAATTGGATGGAGATATTGCCACCTATAAAAGTAATTCACACACCAATTTTTAATAAAAAAGTTTATTACAATTATACCCAAAACAAATTTACTAATTAGGACAAGGTGAATGAATTTAACAAATAAAACTAATTTCTAAAGATTAATCTAAGAAACAATAAATATTATACACTATAATATTCTTCAATATTTATAAGACAAAACAGAGAAATAAAAACCTAGGAGAGTCGGTTTCAAAAGAAGAAAAAAAAAACTAATGTTGACATAAAAAAATCGGTCATTTGAATTGATGCAAATTGAATGCTAGAAGGTGAAAGAATGAGTGCGATTATGGTGAAATATCAAGACAATAATGGTGCAAGAAAGTAAAATGAAGAGACGAGAATTTTTAATATAATTCAGTCTTTTGATTGATGCATCCATCCACGATTATGTTATTTACGAAGAGGAAATACTGCACTTTGGCAGATTTTTTACTAGGGTATATAGGATTGCCTAATGTTAGGGGTTGTTGTCGTATAGTGTCTTTTGTACATGCAAAGGATCCTTTATATAGTATTAGAGTTCTTTATTTACATTCAATTTGGTCACTAAAATATAGGAAAGACTAAGATTTCTTTCCCATTTTGCATTATCTATATTCGATAGATTTCTTTCCTATTTTGCATGATCTACTTTCAATATATCCATATTCGAATCAAAGTGCAATTCTGATAGCTTCCTCTTTGAAGTGAATTTCATCTTAGTATGAAAATTTTATTGTTTCTCAAACTCTCTACTGTTAAGTAAAAAACAAGCTAAGAATGTGTTTCGTGTTGCTGTGTCACTATAACCTCAAGTTGTTTCTTGCGCGAGCTAGTTGATCTGAGCTATTCTTGTTGCCTTAATGAAATTAAACTTTCATATACTTCTAATGATGTGGCATATGTTGACGTGCCACAAGCTGATAGGCTCCATAATGCTTCACTCACTTTTTGGGCCTTTAAGCTTGTTGGTCTTTTGGTATTGATATGATAATTTTCTTGTTTCCAAGACTTTGCATTGTTAAGGAAAATATAATATGACGTCGTTCTTCATGTCGTTATGTTAGTGAACCTCTAGTTGTTCCCCATGCAAGCTGGTTGACTCGAGCTACTTTTTATTGTTTTAACGAAATTAAACTTTCAAATGTTTTTGATGGTGTGACATATGCTGACATGGCACAAGCTAATAGGCTCTATGATGCTTCACTCCCTTTTTGGGCTTTTGAGTTTACTGGTCTTTCGAGCCTTATTTGGACTAGAGGTCTAAGTGCTAAAATATAGGAAAGACTAAGATTTCTTTCCCATTTTGCATTATCTATATTCGATAGATTTCTTTCCTATTTTGCATGATCTACTTTCAATATATCCATATTCGAATCAAAGTGCAATTCTGATAGCTTCCTCTTTGAAGTGAATTTCATCTTAGTATGAAAATTTTATTGTTTCTCAAACTCTCTACTGTTAAGGAAAAAACAAGCTAAGAATGTGTTTCGTGTTGCTGTGTCACTATAACCTCAAGTTGTTTCTTGCGCGAGCTAGTTGACCTGAGCTATTCTTGTTGCCTTAATGAAATTAAACTTTCATATGCTTCTAATGATGTGGCATATGTTGACGTGCCACAAGCTGATAGGCTCCATAATGCTTCACTCACTTTTTGGGCCTTTAAGCTTGTTGGTTTTTGGTCTTGATATGATAATTTTCTTGTTTCCAAGACTTTGCATTGTTAAGGAAAATATAATATGACGTCGTTCTTCATGTCGTTATGTTAGTGAACCTCTAGTTGTTCCCCATGCAAGCTGGTTGACTCGAGCTACTTTTATTGTTTTAACGAAATTAAACTTTTAATGTTTTGATGGTGTGACATATGCTGACATGGCACAAGCTAATAGGCTCTATGATGCTTCACTCCCTTTTTGGGCTTTTGAGTTTACTGGTCTTTCGAGCCTTATTTGGACTAGAGGTCTAAGTGCTAAAATATAGGAAAGACTAAGATTTCTTTCCCATTTTGCATTATCTATATTCGATAGATTTCTTTCCTATTTTGCATGATCTACTTTCAATATATCCATATTCGAATCAAAGTGCAATTCTGATAGCTTCCTCTTTGAAGTGAATTTCATCTTAGTATGAAAATTTTATTGTTTCTCAAACTCTCTACTGTTAAGGAAAAAACAAGCTAAGAATGTGTTTCGTGTTGCTGTGTCACTATAACCTCAAGTTGTTTCTTGCGCGAGCTAGTTGACCTGAGCTATTCTTGTTGCCTTAATGAAATTAAACTTTCATATGCTTCTAATGATGTGGCATATGTTGACGTGCCACAAGCTGATAGGCTCCATAATGCTTCACTCACTTTTTGGGCCTTTAAGCTTGTTGGTCTTTTGGTCTTGATATGATAATTTTCTTGTTTCCAAGACTTTGCATTGTTAAGGAAAATATAATATGACGTCGTTCTTCATGTCGTTATGTTAGTGAACCTCTAGTTGTTCCCCATGCAAGCTGGTTGACTCGAGCTATTTTTATTGTTTTAACGAAATTAAACTTTTAAATGTTTTTGATGGTGTGACATATGCTGACATGGCACAAGCTAATAGGCTCTATGATGCTTCACTCCCTTTTTGGGCTTTTGAGTTTACTGGTCTTTCGAGCCTTATTTGGACTAGAGGTCTAAGTGCTAAAATATAGGAAAGACTAAGATTTCTTTCCCATTTTGCATTATCTATATTCGATAGATTTCTTTCCTATTTTGCATGATCTACTTTCAATATATCCATATTCGAATCAAAGTGCAATTCTGATAGCTTCCTCTTTGAAGTGAATTTCATCTTAGTATGAAAATTTTATTGTTTCTCAAACTCTCTACTGTTAAGGAAAAAACAAGCTAAGAATGTGTTTCGTGTTGCTGTGTCACTATAACCTCAAGTTGTTTCTTGCGCGAGCTAGTTGACCTGAGCTATTCTTGTTGCCTTAATGAAATTAAACTTTCATATGCTTCTAATGATGTGGCATATGTTGACGTGCCACAAGCTGATAGGCTCCATAATGCTTCACTCACTTTTTGGGCCTTTAAGCTTGTTGGTCTTTTGGTCTTGATATGATAATTTTCTTGTTTCCAAGACTTTGCATTGTTAAGGAAAATATAATATGACGTCGTTCTTCATGTCGTTATGTTAGTGAACCTCTAGTTGTTCCCCATGCAAGCTGGTTGACTCGAGCTATTTTTATTGTTTTAACGAAATTAAACTTTTAAATGTTTTTGATGGTGTGACATATGCTGACATGGCACAAGCTAATAGGCTCTATGATGCTTCACTCCCTTTTTGGGCTTTTGAGTTTACTGGTCTTTCGAGCCTTATTTGGACTAGAGGTCTAAGTGCTAAAATATAGGAAAGACTAAGATTTCTTTCCCATTTTGCATTATCTATATTCGATAGATTTCTTTCCTATTTTGCATGATCTACTTTCAATATATCCATATTCGAATCAAAGTGCAATTCTGATAGCTTCCTCTTTGAAGTGAATTTCATCTTAGTATGAAAATTTTATTGTTTCTCAAACTCTCTACTGTTAAGGAAAAAACAAGCTAAGAATGTGTTTCGTGTTGCTGTGTCACTATAACCTCAAGTTGTTTCTTGCGCGAGCTAGTTGACCTGAGCTATTCTTGTTGCCTTAATGAAATTAAACTTTCATATGCTTCTAATGATGTGGCATATGTTGACGTGCCACAAGCTGATAGGCTCCATAATGCTTCACTCACTTTTTGGGCCTTTAAGCTTGTCGGTTTTTTGGTCTTGATATGATAATTTTCTTGTTTCCAAGACTTTGCATTGTTAAGGAAAATATAATATGACGTCGTTCTTCATGTCGTTATGTTAGTGAACCTCTAGTTGTTCCCCATGCAAGCTGGTTGACTCGAGCTATTTTTATTGTTTTAACG
The DNA here is from genome assembly GCA_021234005.1 of Nephelium lappaceum. Lineage (NCBI taxonomy): Eukaryota > Viridiplantae > Streptophyta > Magnoliopsida > Sapindales > Sapindaceae > Nephelium > Nephelium lappaceum. The sequence continues at coordinate 12,105,092 of CM038011.1, read as the reverse complement.
AAATTAAACTTTTAAATGTTTTTGATGGTGTGACATATGCTGACATGGCACAAGCTAATAGGCTCTATGATGCTTCACTCCCTTTTTGGGCTTTTGAGTTTACTGGTCTTTCGAGCCTTATTTGGACTAGAGGTCTAAGTGCTAAAATATAGGAAAGACTAAGATTTCTTTCCCATTTTGTCATTATCTATATTCGATAGATTTCTTTCCTATTTTGCATGATCTACTTTCAATATATCCATATTCGAATCAAAGTGCAATTCTGATAGCTTCCTCTTTGAAGTGAATTTCATCTTAGTATGAAAATTTTATTGTTTCTCAAACTCTCTACTGTTAAGGAAAAAACAAGCTAAGAATGTGTTTCGTGTTGCTGTGTCACTATACCTCAAGTTGTTTCTTGCGCGAGCTAGTTGACCTGAGCTATTCTTGTTGCCTTAATGAAATTAAACTTTCATATGCTTCTAATGATGTGGCATATGTTGACGTGCCACAAGCTGATAGGCTCCATAATGCTTCACTCACTTTTTGGGCCTTTAAGCTTGTTGGTCTTTTGGTCTTGATATGATAATTTTCTTGTTTCCAAGACTTTGCATTGTTAAGGAAAATATAATATGACGTCGTTCTTCATGTCGTTATGTTAGTGAACCTCTAGTTGTTCCCCATGCAAGCTGGTTGACTCGAGCTATTTTTATTGTTATAACGAAATTAAACTTTTAAATGTTTTTGATGGTGTGACATATGCTGACATGGCACAAGCTAATAGGCTCTATGATGCTTCACTCCCTTTTTGGGCTTTTGAGTTTACTGGTCTTTCGAGCCTTATTTGGACTAGAGGTCTAAGTGCTAAAATAGAGGAAAGACTAAGATTTCTTTCCCATTTTGCATTATCTATATTCGATAGATTTCTTTCCTATTTTGCATGATCTACTTTCAATATATCTATATTCGAATCAAAGTGCAATTCTGATAGCTTCCTCTTTGAAGTGAATTTCATCTTAGTATGAAAATTTTATTGTTTCTCAAACTCTCTACTGTTAAGGAAAAAACAAGCTAAGAATGTGTTTCGTGTTGCTGTGTCACTATAACCTCAAGTTGTTTCTTGCGCGAGCTAGTTGACCTGAGTTATTCTTGTTGCCTTAATGAAATTAAACTTTCATATGCTTCTAATGATGTGGCATATGTTGACGTGCCACAAGCTGATAGGCTCCATAATGCTTCACTCACTTTTTGGGCCTTTAAGCTTGTCGGTTTTTTGGTCTTGATATGATAATTTTCTTGTTTCCAAGACTTTGCATTGTTAAGGACAATATAATATGACGTCGTTCTTCATGTCGTTATGTTAGTGAACCTCTAGTTGTTCCCCATGCAAGCTGGTTGACTCGAGCTATTTTTATTGTTTTAACGAAATTAAACTTTCAAATGTTTTTGATGGTGTGACATATGCTGACATGGCACAAGCTAATAGGCTCTATGATGCTTCACTCCCTTTTTGGGCTTTTGAGTTTACTGGTCTTTCGAGCCTTATTTGGACTAGAGGTCTAAGTGCTAAAATATAGGAAAGACTAAGATTTTTTTCCCATTTTTCATTATCTATATTCGATAGATTTCTTTCCTATTTTGCATGATCTACTTTCAATATCTCCATATTCGAATCAAAGTGCAATTCTGATAGCTTCCTCTTTGAAGTGAATTTCATCTTAGTATGAAAATTTTATTGTTTCTCAAACTCTCTACTGTTAAGGAAAAAACAAGCTAAGAATGTGTTTCGTGTTGCTGTGTCACTATAACCTCAAGTTGTTTTTTGCGCGAGCTAGTTGACCTGAGCTATTCTTGTTGCCTTAATGAAATTAAACTTTCATATGCTTCTAATGATGTGGCATATGTTGACGTGCCACAAGCTGATAGGCTCCATAATACTTCACTCACTTTTTGGGCCTTTAAGCTTGTTGGTTTTTTGGTCTTGATATGATAATTTTCTTGTTTCCAAGACTTTGCATTGTTAAGGAAAATATAATATGACGTCGTTCTTCATGTCGTTATGTTAGTGAACCTCTAGTTGTTCCCCATGCAAGCTGGTTGACTCGAGCTATTTTTATTGTTTTAACGAAATTAAACTTTTTAATGTTTCTGATGGTGTGACATATGCTGACATGGCACAAGCTAATAGGCTCTATGATGCTTCACTCCCTTTTTGGGCTTTTGAGTTTACTGGTCTTTCGAGCCTTATTTGGACTAGAGGTCTAAGTGCTAAAATATAGGAAAGACTAAGATTTCTTTCCTATTTTGCATTATCTATATTCGATAGATTTCTTTCCTATTTTGCATGATCTACTTTCAATATATCTATATTCGAATCAAAGTGCAATTCTGATAGCTTCCTCTTTGAAGTGAATTTCATCTTAGTATGAAAATTTTATTGTTTCTCAAACTCTCTACTGTTAAGGAAAAAACAAGCTAAGAATGTGTTTCGTGTTGCTGTGTCACTATAACCTCAAGTTGTTTCTTGCGCGAGCTAGTTGACCTGAGTTATTCTTGTTGCCTTAATGAAATTAAACTTTCATATGCTTCTAATGATGTGGCATTTGTTGACGTGCCACAAGCTGATAGGCTCCATAATGCTTCACTCACTTTTTGGGCCTTTAAGCTTGTCGGTTTTTTGGTCTTGATATGATAATTTTCTTGTTTCCAAGACTTTGCATTGTTAAGGAAAATATAATATGACGTCGTTCTTCATGTCGTTATGTTAGTGAACCTCTAGTTGTTCCCCATGCAAGTTGGTTGACTCGAGCTACTTTTATTGTTTTAACGAAATTAAACTTTTAAATGTTTTTGATGGTGTGACATATGCTGATATGGCACAAGCTAATAGGCTCTATGATGCTTCACTCCCTTTTTGGGCTTTTGAGTTTACTGGTCTTTTTAGTCTTATTTGGACTAGAGGTCTAAGTGCTAAAATATAGGAAAGACTAAGATTTCTTTCCCATTTTGTATTATCTATATTCGATAGATTTCTTTCCTATTTTGCATGATCTACTTTCAATATATCCATATTCGAATCAAAGTGCAATTCTGATAGCTTCCTCTTTGAAGTGAATTTCATCTTATTATGAAAATTTTATTGTTTCTCAAACTCTCTACTGTTAAGGAAAAAACAAGCTAAGAATGTGCTTCGTGTTGCTGTGTCACTATATCCTCAAGTTGTTTCTTGCGCGAGCTAGGTTGACCTGAGCTATTCTTGTTGCCTTAATGAAATTAAACTTTCATATGCTTCTAATGATGTGGCATATGTTGACTGTGCCACAAGCTGATAGGCTCCATAATGCTTCACTCACTTTTTGGGCCTTTAAGCTTGTTGGTCTTTCGGTCTTGATATGATAATTTTCTTGTTTCCAAGACTTTGCATTGTTAAGGAAAATGTAATATGACGTCGTTCTTCATGTCGTTATGTTAGTGAACCTCTAGTTGTTCCCCATGCAAGCTGGTTGACTCGAGCTACTTTTATTGTTTTAACGAAATTAAACTTTTAAATGTTTTTGATGGTGTGACATATGCTGACATGGCACAAGCTAATAGGCTCTATGATGCTTCACTCCCTTTTTGGGCTTTTGAGTTTACTGGTCTTTCGAGCCTTATTTGGACTAGAGGTCTAAGTGCTAAAATATAGGAAAGACTAAGATTTCTTTCCCATTTTGCATTATCTATATTCGATAGATTTCTTTCCTATTTTGCATGATCTACTTTCAATATATCCATATTCGAATCAAAGTGCAATTCTGATAGCTTCCTCTTTGAAGTGAATTTCATCTTAGTATGAAAATTTTATTGTTTCTCAAACTCTCTACTGTTAAGGAAAAAACAAGCTAAGAATGTGTTTCGTGTTGCTGTGTCACTATAACCTCAAGTTGTTTCTTGCGCGAGCTAGTTGACCTGAGCTATTCTTGTTGCCTTAATGAAATTAAACTTTCATATGCTTCTAATGATGTGGCATATGTTGACGTGCCACAAGCTGATAGGCTCCATAATGCTTCACTCACTTTTTGGGCCTTTAAGCTTGTTGGTCTTTTGGTCTTGATATGATAATTTTCTTGTTTCCAAGACTTTGCATTGTTAAGGAAAATATAATATGACGTCGTTCTTCATGTCGTTATGTTAGTGAACCTCTAGTTGTTCCCCATGCAAGCTGGTTGACTCGAGCTATTTTTATTGTTTTAACGAAATTAAACTTTTAAATGTTTTTGATGGTGTGACATATGCTGACATGGCACAAGCTAATAGGCTCTATGATGCTTCACTCCCTTTTTGGGCTTTTGAGTTTACTGGTCTTTCGAGCCTTATTTGGACTAGAGGTCTAAGTGCTAAAATATAGGAAAGACTAAGATTTCTTTCCCATTTTGCATTATCTATATTCGATAGATTTCTTTCCTATTTTGCATGATCTACTTTCAATATATCTATATTCGAATCAAAGTGCAATTCTGATAGCTTCCTCTTTGAAGTGAATTTCATCTTAGTATGAAAATTTTATTGTTTCTCAAACTCTCTACTGTTAAGGAAAAAAACAAGCTAAGAATGTGTTTCGTGTTGCTGTGTCACTATAACCTCAAGTTGTTTCTTGCGCGAGCTAGTTGACCTGAGCTATTCTTGTTGCCTTAATGAAATTAAACTTTCATATGCTTCTAATGATGTGGCATATGTTGACGTGCCACAAGCTGATAGGCTCCATAATGCTTCACTCACTTTTTGGGCCTTTAAGCTTGTCGGTTTTTTGGTCTTGATATGATAATTTTCTTGTTTCCAAGACTTTGCATTGTTAAGGAAAATATAATATGACGTCGTTCTTCATGTCGTTATGTTAGTGAACCTCTAGTTGTTCCCCATGCAAGCTGGTTGACTCGAGCTATTTTTATTGTTTTAACGAAATTAAACTTTTAAATGTTTTTGATGGTGTGACATATGCTGACATGGCACAAGCTAATAGGCTCTATGATGCTTCACTCCCTTTTTGGGCTTTTGAGTTTACTGGTCTTTCGAGCCTTATTTGGACTAGAGGTCTAAGTGCTAAAATATAGGAAAGACTAAGATTTCTTTCCCATTTTGCATTATCTATATTCGATAGATTTCTTTCCTATTTTGCATGATCTACTTTCAATATATCTATATTCGAATCAAAGTGCAATTCTGATAGCTTCCTCTTTGAAGTGAATTTCATCTTAGTATGAAAATTTTATTGTTTCTCAAACTCTCTACTGTTAAGGAAAAAACAAGCTAAGAATGTGTTTCGTGTTGCTGTGTCACTATAACCTCAAGTTGTTTCTTGCGCGAGCTAGTTGACCTGAGCTTATTCTTGTTGCCTTAATGAAATTAAACTTTCATATGCTTCTAATGATGTGGCATATGTTGACGTGCCACAAGCTGATAGGCTCCATAATGCTTCACTCACTTTTTGGGCCTTTAAGCTTGTTGGTTTTTTGGTCTTGATATGATAATTTTCTTGTTTCCAAGACTTTGCATTGTTAAGGAAAATATAATATGACGTCGTTCTTCATGTCGTTATGTTAGTGAACCTCTAGTTGTTCCCCATGCAAGCTGGTTGACTCGAGCTATTTTATTGTTTTAACGAAATTAAACTTTTAATGTTTCTGATGGTGTGACATATGCTGACATGGCACAAGCTAATAGGCTCTATGATGCTTCACTCCCTTTTTGGGCTTTTGAGTTTACTGGTCTTTCGAGCCTTATTTGGACTAGAGGTCTAAGTGCTAAAATATAGGAAAGACTAAGATTTCTTTCCTATTTTGCATTATCTATATTCGATAGATTTCTTTCCTATTTTGCATGATCTACTTTCAATATATCTATATTCGAATCAAAGTGCAATTCTGATAGCTTCCTCTTTGAAGTGAATTTCATCTTAGTATGAAAATTTTATTGTTTCTCAAACTCTCTACTGTTAAGGAAAAAACAAGCTAAGAATGTGTTTCGTGTTGCTGTGTCACTATAACCTCAAGTTGTTTCTTGCGCGAGCTAGTTGACCTGAGTTATTCTTGTTGCCTTAATGAAATTAAACTTTCATATGCTTCTAATGATGTGGCATATGTTGACGTGCCACAAGCTGATAGGCTCCATAATGCTTCACTCACTTTTTGGGCCTTTAAGCTTGTCGGTTTTTTGGTCTTGATATGATAATTTTCTTGTTTCCAAGACTTTGCATTGTTAAGGAAAATATAATATGACGTCGTTCTTCATGTCGTTATGTTAGTGAACCTCTAGTTGTTCCCCATGCAAGCTGGTTGACTCGAGCTACTTTTATTGTTTTAACGAAATTAAACTTTTAAATGTTTTTGATGGTGTGACATATGCTGATATGGCACAAGCTAATAGGCTCTATGATGCTTCACTCCCTTTTTGGGCTTTTGAGTTTACTGGTCTTTTCGAGTCCTTATTTGGACTAGAGGTCTAAGTGCTAAAATATAGGAAAGACTAAGATTTCTTTCCCATTTTGTATTATCTATATTCGATAGATTTCTTTCCTATTTTGCATGATCTACTTTCAATATATCCATATTCGAATCAAAGTGCAATTCTGATAGCTTCCTCTTTGAAGTGAATTTCATCTTAGTATGAAAATTTTATTGTTTCTCAAACTCTCTACTGTTAAGGAAAAAACAAGCTAAGAATGTGCTTCGTGTTGCTGTGTCACTATATCCTCAAGTTGTTTCTTGCGCGAGCTAGTTGACCTGAGCTATTCTTGTTGCCTTAATGAAATTAAACTTTCATATGCTTCTAATGATGTGGCATATGTTGCATGTGCCACAAGCTGATAGGCTCCATAATGATTCACTCACTTTTTGGGCCTTTAAGCTTGTTGGTCTTTCGGTCTTGATATGATAATTTTCTTGTTTCCAAGACTTTGCATTGTTAAGGAAAATGTAATATGACGTCGTTCTTCATGTCGTTATGTTAGTGAACCTCTAGTTGTTCCCCATGCAAACTGGTTGACTCGAGCTACTTTTATTGTTTTAACGAAATTAAACTTTTAAATGTTTTTGATGGTGTGACATATGCTGACATGGCACAAGCTAATAGGCTCTATGATGCTTCACTCCCTTTTTGGGCTTTTGAGTTTACTGGTCTTTCGAGCCTTATTTGGACTAGAGGTCTAAGTGCTAAAATATAGGAAAGACTAAGATTTCTTTCCCATTTTGCATTATCTATATTCGATAGATTTCTTTCCTATTTTGCATGATCTACTTTCAATATATCCATATTCGAATCAAAGTGCAATTCTGATAGCTTCCTCTTTGAAGTGAATTTCATCTTAGTATGAAAATTTTATTGTTTCTCAAACTCTCTACTGTTAAGGAAAAAACAAGCTAAGAATGTGTTTCGTGTTGCTGTGTCACTATAACCTCAAGTTGTTTCTTGCGCGAGCTAGTTGACCTGAGCTATTCTTGTTGCCTTAATGAAATTAAACTTTCATATGCTTCTAATGATGTGGCATATGTTGACGTGCCACAAGCTGATAGGCTCCATAATGATTCACTCACTTTTTGGGCCTTTAAGCTTGTTGGTCTTTTCGGTCTTGATATGATAATTTTCTTGTTTCCAAGACTTTGCATTGTTAAGGAAAATATAATATGACGTCGTTCTTCATGTCGTTATGTTAGTGAACCTCTAGTTGTTCCCCATGCAAGCTGGTTGACTCGAGCTACTTTTATTGTTTTAACGAAATTAAACTTTTAAATGTTTTTGATGGTGTGACATATGCTGACATGGCACAAGCTAATAGGCTCTATGATGCTTCACTCCCTTTTTGGGCTTTTGAGTTTACTGGTCTTTCGAGCCTTATTTGGACTAGAGGTCTAAGTGCTAAAATATAGGAAAGACTAAGATTTCTTTCCCATTTTGCATTATCTATATTCGATAGATTTCTTTCCTATTTTGCATGATCTACTTTCAATATATCCATATTCGAATCAAAGTGCAATTCTGATAGCTTCCTCTTTGAAGTGAATTTCATCTTAGTATGAAAATTTTATTGTTTCTCAAACTCTCTACTGTTAAGGAAAAAACAAGCTAAGAATGTGTTTCGTGTTGCTGTGTCACTATAACCTCAAGTTGTTTCTTGCGCGAGCTAGTTGACCTGAGCTATTCTTGTTGCCTTAATGAAATTAAACTTTCATATGCTTCTAATGATGTGGCATATGTTGACGTGCCACAAGCTGATAGGCTCCATAATGCTTCACTCACTTTTTGGGCCTTTAAGCTTGTTGGTCTTTTGGTCTTGATATGATAATTTTCTTGTTTCCAAGACTTTGCATTGTTAAGGAAAATATAATATGACGTCGTTCTTCATGTCGTTATGTTAGTGAACCTCTAGTTGTTCCCCATGCAAGCTGGTTGACTCGAGCTATTTTTATTGTTTTAACGAAATTAAACTTTCAAATGTTTTTGATGGTGTGACATATGCTGACATGGCACAAGCTAATAGGCTCTATGATGCTTCACTCCCTTTTTGGGCTTTTGAGTTTACTGGTCTTTCGAGCCTTATTTGGACTAGAGGTCTAAGTGCTAAAATATAGGAAAGACTAAGATTTCTTTCCCATTTTTCATTATCTATATTCGATATATTTCTTTCCTATTTTGCATGATCTACTTTCAATATATCCATATTCGAATCAAAGTGCAATTCTGATAGCTTCCTCTTTGAAGTGAATTTCATCTTAGTATGAAAATTTTATTGTTTCTCAAACTCTCTACTGTTAAGGAAAAAACAAGCTAAGAATGTGTTTCGTGTTGCTGTGTCACTATAACCTCAAGTTGTTTCTTGCGCGAGCTAGTTGACCTGAGCTATTCTTGTTGCCTTAATGAAATTAAACTTTCATATGCTTCTAATGATGTGGCATATGTTGACGTGCCACAAGCTGATAGGCTCCATAATGCTTCACTCACTTTTTGGGCCTTTAAGCTTGTTGGTCTTTTGGTCTTGATATGATAATTTTCTTGTTTCCAAGACTTTGCATTGTTAAGGAAAATATAATATGACGTCGTTCTTCATGTCGTTATGTTAGTGAACCTCTAGTTGTTCCCCATGCAAGCTGGTTGACTCGAGCTATTTTATTGTTTTAACGAAATTAAACTTTTAAATGTTTTGATGGTGTGACATATGCTGACATGGCACAAGCTAATAGGCTCTATGATGCTTCACTCCCTTTTTGGGCTTTTGAGTTTACTGGTCTTTCGAGCCTTATTTGGACTAGAGGTCTAAGTGCTAAAATATAGGAAAGACTAAGATTTCTTTCCCATTTTGCATTATCTATATTCGATAGATTTCTTTCCTATTTTGCATGATCTACTTTCAATATATCCATATTCGAATCAAAGTGCAATTCTGATAGCTTCCTCTTTGAAGTGAATTTCATCTTAGTATGAAAATTTTATTGTTTCTCAAACTCTCTACTGTTAAGGAAAAAACAAGCTAAGAATGTGTTTCGTGTTGCTGTGTCACTATAACCTCAAGTTGTTTCTTGCGCGAGCTAGTTGACCTGAGCTATTCTTGTTGCCTTAATGAAATTAAACTTTCATATGCTTCTAATGATGTGGCATATGTTGACGTGCCACAAGCTGATAGGCTCCATAATGCTTCACTCACTTTTTGGGCCTTTAAGCTTGTTGGTCTTTTGGTCTTGATATGATAATTTTCTTGTTTCCAAGACTTTGCATTGTTAAGGAAAATATAATATGACGTCGTTCTTCATGTCGTTATGTTAGTGAACCTCTAGTTGTTCCCCATGCAAGCTGGTTGACTCGAGCTACTTTTATTGATTTAACGAAATTAAACTTTTAAATGTTTTTGATGGTGTGACATATGCTGACATGACACAAGCTAATAGGCTCTATGATGCTTCACTCCCTTTTTGGGCTTTTGAGTTTACTGGTCTTTTAGTCTTATTTGGACTAGAGGTCTAAGTGCTAAAATATAGGAAAGACTAAGATTTCTTTCCCATTTTGTATTATCTATATTCGATAGATTTCTTTCCTATTTTGCATGATCTACTTTCAATATATCCATATTCGAATCAAAGTGCAATTCTGATAGCTTCCTCTTTGAAGTGAATTTCATCTTATTATGAAAATTTTATTGTTTCTCAAACTCTCTACTGTTAAGGAAAAAACAAGCTAAGAATGTGTTTCGTGTTGCTGTGTCACTATATCCTCAAGTTGTTTCTTGCGCGAGCTAGTTGACCTGAGCTATTCTTGTTGCCTTAATGAAATTAAACTTTCATATGCTTCTAATGATGTGGCATATGTTGACGTGCCACAAGCTGATAGGCTCCATAATGATTCACTCACTTTTTGGGCCTTTAAGCTTGTTGGTCTTTTGGTCTTGATATGATAATTTTCTTGTTTCCAAGACTTTGCATTGTTAAGGAAAATATAATATGACGTCGTTCTTCATGTCGTTATGTTAGTGAACCTCTAGTTGTTCCCCATGCAAGCTGGTTGACTCGAGCTACTTTTATTGATTTAACGAAATTAAACTTTTAAATGTTTTTGATGGTGTGACATATGCTGACATGGCACAAGCTAATAGGCTCTATGATGCTTCACTCCCTTTTTGGGCTTTTGAGTTTACTGGTCTTTCGAGCCTTATTTGGACTAGAGGTCTAAATGCTAAAATATAGGAAAGACTAAGATTTCTTTCCCATTTTGCATTATCTATATTCGATAGATTTCTTTCCTATTTTGCATGATCTACTTTCAATATATCCATATTCGAATCAAAGTGCAATTCTGATAGCTTCCTCTTTGAAGTGAATTTCATCTTAGTATGAAAATTTTATTGTTTCTCAAACTCTCTACTGTTAAGGAAAAAACAAGCTAAGAATGTGTTTCGTGTTGCTGTGTCACTATAACCTTAAGTTGTTTCTTGCTCGAGCTAGTTGACTTGAGCTATTCTTGTTGCCTTAATGAAATTAAACTTTCATATGCTTCTAATGATGTGGCATATGTTGACGTGCCACAAGCTGATAGGCTCCATAATGCTTCACTCCCTTTTTGGGCCTTTAAGCTTGTTGGTCTTTTGGTCTTGATATGATAATTTTCTTGTTTCCAAGACTTTGCATTGTTAAGGAAAATATAATATGACGTCGTTCTTCATGTCGTTATGTTAGTGAACCTCTAGTTGTTCCCCATGCAAGCTGGTTGACTCGAGCTACTTTTATTGTTTTAACGAAATTAAACTTTTAAATGTTTTTGATGGTGTGACATATGTTGACATGGCACAAGCTAATAGGCTCTATGATACTTCACTCCCTTTTTGGGCTTTTGAGTTTACTGGTCTTTTGAGCCTTATTTGGACTAGAGGTCTAAGTGCTATTTTTGGACACAATACTAGATGAGTTGTAAGCCACCCGTAAGAAAAAAAAGACAACTTTATAATAAAACATTATAAATCACAATTCTATTTAGGAAAATCGCCAGATATAAAAATATAAAAATTTCATTTTACTTTGTGTTGTTTATTTATTTAATTTCTTGCATTATTGATTTTGGGAATGAACAACACCAACATTAAAGACAAACCATTTGAAGATGTTTGAATATTCAACCATCTTTCCGTTAAAGACAAAAATAGAAATGACGATGACCGTAAGGGAGAAGAGGCGATGACCGTAAAGAAAAGGAGAAGAGGCGATGATCATAAAGAAGAAAGGAAGGTGACCGTAAAAGAGGGGGAAGCGACAACTGTAAGGGAGAATATGCGATGACCGTAAAAAATAGTGTATGGTATGGGTGGCTGCCAAAAAATGAAAATGAATTAGAAATTGGTTAGTTTTAGGGTTTGGTTAAATGTATGTATGTGTGTGTGTGTGTGTGTGTATAAATGCATAATTACACATTAACCCTTATAATATGTTAATATTATAATTTTACCCCTAATTTAATCGTGTCAACCCGTAATTCGTTTAAACAAACCTGATTCAATTCATTTAATAAACGGGTTAAACAGGTTGATACAATTACGACACGAATTCATTTAACTCAAACTCACACCCATTTATTTTTTATGAATTCATTTCGACTCGTCGTGTCATAACCCATATTACCACCTCTACCCTTTCAGTTAAGGTAAAGACTTTTCTTTGGCAAGCTGGGCACGATTGGATTCGCAGCAAGCTGGGCACGATTGGATTCGCAACAAGTTGGACCTTGTTTTTGGAGGTATGGATGGAGTCGACTGTTCATGTTGTTTGGTGTTGTATGCGACTGAATTCTACTAGAAATCTTGTTCTTTCATGCACAAGGTAGATTTTGGTGATTCTACTTATCTATTAGACTTGTCTCATTGAGTGTAGGGCTCAGCCTAGTAAGGCTATTTTGTAACTATTTTGTGTGCTTCTCTAGCGGAATTGGTTTTCTAGGAATAAGCTGATCCACTCTCTAGGCTCGTGTGGGCGGTCAAGTATCTGTCTTCATACCATAGGCAAAGGAGAACTCTCCTTTTTTCTGTTATTTTCAAGAGTTAAGGTCGTGTTAGATGGTCTCCTCCAGCAATAGGCATTTTTACAGTTAATACTGATGTTGGGGTCAATTCTTCAAATGGCATGGTTAGCATCAGGTTAGTCATTCACAATTGCAATCACTTACGGTTGGTTATGGCTTCTAGTGCATAGAGGATCGTAGCACCTCACGATCCTTAATCTCCTAATGTTGTCATCCTGAGAGGTCTTCAGTTGGCTCGCGATACAAGTTTGCTTCCGATAATTGTTGAATCTGATGCCAAAGGTGTGGTGGACTTTGTCAATTTGAACTAGATTTCTTGCGCTGAAATGGGGTTGATTTTTTCGGAAATCAAGTCTGCTTTTCTGGTGTAAGGGCAGCTGTCTCTCCTTTAGTCCTAGGAGCTCTAATGTAGTAGCTCACTCTCTAGCTAAATTTGCTTGTCTGTTGAAACCTATCTTTTTGGATCGATGGTATTCCTCCCTTTGTGGAGGTTTTTGTCTTGGATGATTTTCCAAGCTTGGTGTGGGTTCTACTTTCTTTAATGAATCTAGTTCTTTCTAAAAAAGAAACACAGAAACAGTAGCAGCCGAATAAGAAACCGGTCTGTCCATAGAAGCAAATCGCATTCATACTTGAACAAACTTTCATAGAAGAAATATCCAAAAAAATAAAAGAGCACACCATAAGAAAACAATACAAGATATATTATGAACTTTTGTACATCAACGAAAACGAAAAAGGGAAAAATGATATGCATGTTTAAGTGGCATTAGTTTATATAAATCAGTAATATCGAATCTTCCAGACATCGTGATGAAAATAAAACTAATGAGCAATGTAGTTGCTTTCAGGATACTTGTGGGACAATCTGACTTGCATAAAGGATAGGCAATAGTGGTCTATTTTGGAGCTTCCATAATAAAGGTAATATTCATTTCACAGAATGAAAAAATGCACCACCGGCCAAAAATCACGATCCAAAGCTTAAGACATTTCTACCTAACAACACTAGAATCAGTGTTCCAAAAAAATAACAACAACAACAACAATAGAATCATCCAAATAATGGTTTTGCAATCTTCTTTTCATTCTCCATAATTCTCTCTAGGTGACTGACATTACAGCTACCAAAAACTATTAGTTTTCAGCTTCTGTCAGCTTAATAAAAATTTATCAAATAAGTCTTGATATTGACCTCAAATTATTAGAAGTGACAAGTACCCTATGAAAAAGAAATCCTACATAAAATCCTATAACTCAAAACCCTAAAATGTATGAAATATCTTATCTCAACGCACTGCAATTCAGTCTTTGCAAGTTACTTTCTAGTAAAATTGATAAAAAGTAATAAATAAATCACTACCTTTTTAATTATTTCAAGTGCTAAGCACTTGATCATGTCAAAAAATTGCCTTAAAGAATGTACTGCTCAGTGTCATGCAGAAATAATAGCTTTCTGCTGTAGTCCACCAGAACGGTCCCCCCTCCCTCTCACTCTTCCTCGCTGATAGCTGTCACCGTGCCCAGTTGAACCTCTACCTCGACCAGTGAATTCACCCCAGTTTCCATACTCATTCCTCCGGTAAGCCCAACCACCACTATAATTTCCACGTCCTCTGAAGTTGTCATTCCTAAACCTTTCCCTTTCAAAGGAATGCCTACTTCTTCCACTACCAACTGCAAGAATCAGTACCATGAACAGCTTTATCAGTCGCTTAGTTTGAATTTACAAAGTTTATGATAAACTATAAAAAGCCATTGATTGGTATCATCTCTCTAAAATCATTTACGTAAAGTTTAGGATTATTTATCCAATTAGGGAACAGCCAAACAGTACCCAGAAGCTCACATGCTTTGAATTTACCTCGAGTTTTTTTCTTTTTCTCGACAACAGCTTCTTGCCCTCTGATAGTGATGGGTGAAGACTGAAATGTTGCACTTTTGTTAATAAACAGACAAGAATTGTAAGAGGTAAAATATTTTCTTGAAACACCTTCTAAGAATAAAGAAGCTGTCAAATATTAAAAGGATGATAGTATTCCCATAGCAATCTATTGTTTACCAATTTGAGCTTGAAGAACAGGTATCATTTTTGAGATATGCTAATAACAATAATCGTTATAACATGCATTATATCTCATATTAACATCATAGTTTACGCTCGTGCCACTGCATTTCCACCAGCCAGCTAAAACTTTGTAGATCATGACTCGATGTTTATCTTGGGCATATGAAACTCACTGAAAGTTATAACATTTGGATTATGTTAGATGGATTCAGGTAGTGTTAGTGTTTTGCTAAATATGTGTGAGACAACCAAGTTAGGAAGCATAGGCAAAATCCACCTTGCAGGGGCATGACTGCCTCACACGGCCTCCTGCTTTTTTAAAACATTGGCAAAATCTATTCCCCGCCCCCCGCCTCCCTTCTGCCCCCCAACTAAAAAGGATCATACTAGCTTATTACAGATGGTCAAAGAAAAGCTTCATTCATTTGCAATTGCAACAAAACAATCAAAAGATGGAAAACAATCACAATTTATATTTAAATACTAACAGTAAATACATATGTGAGAACAAGAGTGAGTGCCACATATGAACAGAAAAAAAGAAAGATTAACTAGGGACAAACCTGAATTGCATTATCCATAGAGCTTGAGGACTCAAATTCAACAAAACCAAAACAGAAGTCCTGTGGTCCAACAGACCAAAGATGGGAAAAGAAGAGCAATATATTTATGTCACGTAAATAAGAACATTGTGGAAACCGATATATTTATTCATCCAATTGTTCAGAGACCAACCTGACTATGTCTAACTTGAATACCTCCCTGCTTGATTGGTCCAAATTTCTTGAATTCAACCTCAAGCTCAGTAGCTGTTATGTTGATGGGCAAATTTCTAACATAAATGGAGCAACTCTCAGCTGTGAGTAAAATAAGCTTATGAGAGAGTAGTACACATCTTAGCAATAGAATATATGAGAAGCAAGAAACTTTGGGCCAAGTCTTAAGAGGTAGACATCACAAATTTCTAGCAGTCTCATTAAATGCCTTCTTTTGCTTTATTATTGGTATTTGAACCAAATCATTATACTATTCCCACCTCATGCCTTAAGTATTGAGCTAATGCTGAAGGGCGGCCTTTATGAACCTTTCCAATAAACATGCTCCAACTTAACATGAACAAAGATCTACATGATTTCAAGTTCACATAACAGAGGCTTGAACACAAATGTTTTCTAAGACCACAATCTACCATACACATGAAGAGATAATGGAATATGAACCTTCATCATGAGCATTGTTACTCTCAGTGATATTGATGCTAACTGGAGCAGATGTTTCAGAATGTGAAGCACGTCTTGCTGAGCGAAGAGACTGATTGTCAGTTTTCTTGTGAGTCACCTTTGCAGTATTAGTAGGTCCATAAATTTTATTATGTCCAGAACTGCTTTTTGCGACTTTCACCTGCAAAAAATATGGTTAATTGACTTCAAGAAACAATCCAATTCAAACGCCCATAAGGTAAAAGATCTTTGTTTGTGCACTCACAATTGAGGCATACGATTTCTTTGGAGCATCTTCTTGGGCTAAGGATGAAGCCAATTCAACCATGGCAGAAACCTCATCTTCAACTGCATGAGATTGGGATACCAGAATAGCCTCTTTTTCATCCAGAAACTGTCTCTCATGGTCTGATGGTTCATGGACTTTATCAGAAACATTTTGATCCTCTCCCACATGCGAAATTACCAGGTCTGCTGCAGGCGGGTCAGAAGCACAAGCGGCCTCTGAGAATAAAGAGAAAAATAGTGTTAAACAAAATTTCTGGCAGTAAATAAACTCACAACCACACACACAAAACACCTTATAAATAAGAGACATACCTGGCTCTGAGAATAAGGGAACCATGAGGCTATCTTTGACAATGTTAACTGGATACTTCTCTAATAAATCTTCACTGTCTTCTACATACCTAAAAACATCATTTAGAACCATGAGGCTATCTTTGACAATGTTAACTGGATACTTCTCTAATAAATCTTCACTGTCTTCTACATACCTAAAAACATCATTTAGAACAAAATAACCATTGTCCTGTGGCGCAAGGAAAAATGATTGAGCAAACTTCCTTCTCAAGTTATCTTTGCCTGTTAAGCATCCAGTTACCAACACAGTTACACCTTCCTTATGCGAGTTCTGAGCATCTGCAGTTTTTATCTCTGCCTTATATTTCTTAAAATCCAAGGAAAGAATCGTCTTATTAATACCCTGATCCACAAGAACCACACCATGATTTCTTTGCATTAGGTAATGCTGACAGCAGCCTACATAAATTGTCTGATTGTTGGTTGTTACTAGAACCCTCCAACAATTCTCAATGTACTATAGAGGATGAGATATGCATGACAATTTCCACAATATTTCCAGCACAAAACTACCAATCTTACCATGGATATCAGTGGGAGAAAATCTACGTTGAGAATTTTAATTGCAAAATGTATCAATGAAGTTTCACATGTCAAGAAGAAATTATTATTTAATCATGACGATTCTCACTTGTCTAACTTAAAACTACTCTTGTGATGGATTATTCAAGACCTTACAACACAATAACTACACCAGCATACTAAACCCTCAAACAACAGCATATAGAATGATAGTGATAAGACAAATCCACAGAAGCAATTGACATCTAGAATTAGAATTTTCCCCATTGCTTCAAGAATTTACAAACATTTTTAAGTCTGCTGCACATCAAACATTTCCTAGCCAACAAAATGCCACAGCATGCAAAAAGTAGATCACATGTATAATGTGAAGAACAAACAAATCATCAGACCTTCTGGAGCAACAAAAATGTGAAATAAACAGAGATATTCTTATAAAAAATAAAAAATGAAAAAAGTGACTATTTTTGCTTTTGTTCCCTTTGTCTTTTTATCTAAAACAAAAATGATATTATTAAAATGAAAGCATTTACAAAAATAATGGAAAAAAGATAAGAAAGACAAACTGTAAACAAGCAATCCACTACCAAGAATTATCTATGGAAAGAACAATTATTCTATATCATTTGCTGTATCAACTCAGGCTATAGTACCAAAAATGTCCCATAGTCCTAACTAAAAACAGGAACATCAACATTGTAAAGGCTGGTAGTGATGGAGAACAGATATAATATGGTTTAGGCATTTATAGATTTATTAGAAAAGGTTTTAGTTGGCACTTTTCTTTTATTTATGATTTATTTATTCCCGATTCAAGCAATTTAGTTTCCAATATGAATAAGTCAGTTGTCTATAAGTAGGACTCCTAATGTATTTATTAGGCAAACTTTAATATATGAAATCAATTGACATTGAATTCTCCTCTCTATTTTTCTTCCTTTCTTCTATAGTTTCCCCTTTCCTCTAATTTTCTGCCTTCTCTAACCTTAATTCTCTATATTTTCCCTTTTTGTAGTGTTGGTTAGAACATTAGGTAGTACTCCCAAATCTTGAGCCTCATGAACAAAAAAAATTTGGGGAATATTTGACTATCAAGAAAAAATGACATGGAGAAGAAGTTATATCAACATTGTATAAAATGGCTTCCCAATAAACTTACTTCCATTGTTGTCACTAATGTCATCACACCATTGGAATCCGGTCGGCTTAGCACACTTACATCCTGATAAAATCTATAAACCAATTCAGGAGAATTGTGAAGAATATGATAATATTGTTCGACAAAAGCATTTCCAACCACTTGGGCACTGGGTAGACTTGCTGTCTGCAAGGCCATTCTGCCAAATAGCAGCACAAAAACAGTTAAACATCTGTAGTCTACATTACAACAGAAATTAAAAAAAAAATTAAAATTAAAATAAAAGAGATTGCAAAAACATAGTTCAATTATCCAGAAAGCACGTACAGAACTGAAAGGCCTGCTGAAGCAGCCAAACACACTTTGCAAAATTTCGCATCTGCTAGAATGCCATCATCTAATACAGCAACAGACCACATTAAGACTTCAAAAGTATACTCAACAAGCCTAGTGCTATTATAGGTTGGCTCCCATGAGACTCTTACATGCAACAAAAGTTAGAGCACAGCACGAAAAGAACAGGACTGCCCTGTAATCGAAAAGCCTCAACTAGACCCTAACTGGAAGGAAGTTATAAAATCCAGTAAAAATATAATACAATCCTAGATGGAACATAACATCAAGAAATCCTTTAAATGTTGATAACATTAACAATGTACAAAGACTACCCCTTAATCAAATAAGCAGTGTAACTTGGACAACGTCTGGCCGAAATTAACACCGAAACAAAAGCAATATCAAAAGGGTATGATGTGTAATATACTCATCCCACAAAAACAAGAAGAGTAGAGCTACTGACTCCATATACTATACCAACATTCTAACAAGAGCCCCAGAAAGAGCAGATACATAGACGTATAATGCGAAATATCCGGACAATTAAAAACCACAAAAGTCCGAAGTGCAACTCACAATTTGGCACAATAGACAATAGGAAAACAAAATTAAGATCTCAAAGCAAGAATGGCTCTCACTAACAGGATCCAAACAAGCACAATGCTTGAGCAGTAAAACCCCTTAAAAACACAAAACTGAAAATACCCATTTAAGAAAACCAATAGATAGTGATTAATCAGCAACATTTTACGCAACAGTTGAAACCATACAAATCCATCATTAAAAAATAAAGTGTTAAACCGAGTAAAACTCTATATTTACAGATTAAACGTTACAATGTGTGATCAAATAAACAAACATTTAACAAAACCCAAACAAGAGTAATACATGCATAAATAAGTTTTGAAGTATTAAAGCAAACATGATTAAAGTAAATGTAGTTAACAACACACTAAAAAACAAACCAAGTTTAATCTGTCTAAGCAGCTCAAAAGTTACCTTTATATGGAAAAAATCAAAGCTTGCAATAAACAGTGTAGCCGATGAAGTAGAAACAAAGAAGAAATGGAGACTGTTTGCACAAGAAAGAAAAGGCAGACGCTGAAAGCTACCTGTGAACTGTGAGTCTGTGATGATACAGTTTAGTTGTTCACTTGGGTCGGGTTTGGTTCCGGTTGCTAAGGCACTGTTTGGTATCGTTTTTTAAAATCATTTTTTATTTTTAAAAATAAAAAATATTTGAAAATATATTTAATAATATTTTTCAAAAATATATTTTCGAAAATAAAAAAAACATGTTTTCAAAAATATTAAGATAAAAATGAAAAATGATTTTTTTTTCGTTTTTAATTATTTTCAAAAGTCATTTTCTTTTATACAATAAAACTTTAAAAATTTTATGTAAATGTTAATCAATTTATATTATTAAAAATGTTTTATATATTCATGTAGATGTTAATATTTGTTTCTTTCAATTATTTTAAAAAAATTCCTAAAAAGAAATAATTTTTAACAACAATTTGTTTCTAAATACATTTTTAGTTTTTACTTATTTTTAAGAATGATATCAAATAGTTTTTTATATTTTTCGTTTTCGAAATGTATTTTAAAAAATACTGTCGAACATATTATCATTTTTTAAAATATTATTTTTAAAATATATTTTTCATTTTTAAAAATACTTTTTAAAAATATTATTTTAAAAACGTATCTAAATGCATCTTAAGATTACTAAGTTTTACTTTTCCTTATATTGTGATAAAATTCTGTATTTATAAAATGCGAATATGTTTTTAGTCCATTAACCTTAATATTTGAAAAACTCATTAATTTGATCTTTATCGTAAGATACACGTTAGCCACACTTAAAAATTTCAAAAGTATTTGTGTCTTTAGAGATTATATATATGCCACCTGTCAAATTTTTGGAGATAGATATTTAATTAATTATGTCTTTTTAGGACAAATTTTTAAATTTATTCTCATACATGTCTATTGCTCCTTGAGTGTGTTAATATATTCCAATGACTAAAAGTATGCTTGTATCTATATTGATTAGTATAGGTACGATATTTCAATATATGAAGAAGTGAGGGCGACATCAATGGAGATACAAGATCGACAACACAAGAAAATGTTCTATGAATCCGTTGAATGAGATAAGTGCATAATTATTCCTAAGATTCAATTCATATATCTCGTGCGGTGATACTTGCCAAGACCACCTTTTAGGTTCTTTTTGTTTGATTAGAAATGTGACAGAGAATAAGAGGATCAAAGTGGATTAAGGCACTTAGGTTGAGAAGAGAGTGAGAATGATATGATTTTCTAGAAGCTTCTATCGTCTCCTTCCAAAGGGTATGTTTAGCACATAGAAATGTAGTGGATTTGGAATTCAAAAATTCTAAACTTCTTAAATGTCATATTTGGAGACTAATTGGAAAGTAAGGGGTTTGAATCCCAAACTCTCTTATTTCTCATTCTTTTGGGATTCCTCATTTTCATCCAAAATCATGATTTTCGATGGGAATATGATTTCTCATTTTCCATCTTTTTTCTTTTCTCTTCATCTATCTCTCATTCTCTCATCACACATTTATGGAACCTATAGTGCTCTTTACCCTTTTTTTTTTTTTTACTTTTGAGTTTGGATCTGGTTTTGAAAATCGACCTCAGAAGCATATGGTTCTAGGTTCAATCAAAAATCCCTATTCTGAGTTTTTGTTTGTCTTTTTTTGTTTTTGTTAGTGTTATAATGTTTTGACGTTATTGATAATGTTGTTATTTTGGGAGATGATAATGCTAATAAATTAGATTGATGATATTGATAAATTGTGGGTTAATAATGTTGAATTGTGAGAGATGATGATATTGATGAACTGTGGTTTTTTATTTTTTTCAGTTTTTTATAAAATTAATTTTATATAATAAAAAATTTAAATTAATTTTATTTCAATCCAATCTTAACCTACACCAAATATGATATGATATAATTTTTAATTCAATCCCAAATTTTATCAAATATAGGATAATAATTTTTTATTTCAATCTAATCTATCTTAATTTATTCTAGTTCCGTACATTAAATGGAGTATAAGGTATGGCATTAGTAATAATGTCCCAACAAGTATTTTCAATCGCAAAATCTTAACTCTCAAAGTCGATTTCATAGCGCGCGGTAGACGAAAATTATGCTACATCACAAATACATGCTACGTAATCCTGCTTTGGATTTGTAAAAGCGTGACTGAAGCCTATCGCTGTCACAATGACTTCAATCAAATCGCTAAACAGTAATCATTTCCGAGCTTTTATTATCATATTCAGATGTTCAAATATGGTTTGGGCCCTTTATTATCTTTTTTGTCTATTTGGAGTGCCAAATACTTTTTGAAAAGTTTTATAGAATTGCTTTAGTTTACAGTAAAAATCCAAATACTTTTTGAAAATTTTTATAGAATTGCTCTAGTTTACAATCCTTTTGACAATGTCGAGATAAGAATAAGATGAATAACTTACCAAATTAACGGCGGAAAAAAATGCATCATTCAAAATATTGTCAGACCTTTTCCTCTTTTGCGCTCTCTCGGTGAGAAACCAAATAGGGGTAGTTGTTCCAGAGGGTGGCCTTTCTTATAGAGAAGTTGTGTCCCTACCTTCATCACCTTTGCGTGTGAGAATAGACCTGTAGTGCCCTAATGCGCGACTATAGCTATGGAGGATGAAGACATAGCAAGGCTCTATAAGGCCCTAAAGCTTTCAGAGGAAGAAGGTGTGGTCTGCAAGATCGACGAGGCGACGTATGAAAAGGGCTTCGCGGAAGGCAAGCACTGTTTAAAGGGTAAGATTCTATAGGCTAAAAGGGTTAATCGTGATGGTTTTAAAACCATTATTGAGCAGATCTGGGGAACTTTTGGTACTATGGAGGTGGAGTCTATTGGTAATAACATTTTTATGTCTTACTTTGGAAAGGTAGAGACCAAAGACTTAGTCTAGAGTCAAGATCCATGGCATTTTGAGTATAATCTTATAGTACTAGAGAAACCTAATGGTGTAGGGGATGTCTCTAAGTTGGCCTTTGATAGGCTCCCAATTCGGGTTCAGATTCATAAGCTATTGTGTATGAACCCTAAGATAGCCAGAGTGTTGGCAGAACAAATTGGGGAGGTTGTTTGGGTTTCGACGGAACCCAGTGAGTGTAAGAGGAAGTTTCTAAGGGTGAAGGTGTGTATAGACATAAGTAAACCCTTGAAAAAGGTGCTACAGTTGAATTTAGCTAGGAACAAGGCGACTAAAATGGTAGTGCTCACCTATGAAAATCTACCAGAATTCTGCTTTACATGTGGACGACTGGGACATAATGGGAGTGAGTGTAGGGATGAAGTAGCGAAGGAAGACGTTCAAAGGACTACAAAAAGCGAATATGGATCTTGGCTACGTATTGGGCAATACCTCGGGGATAGGAAAAAAATAGAGAGGACAGAACCGAAGGAAGCTTGGAAGGGAAGAAGAGTTGAAAAAAGGGAGGGAGCAACTAGTGGAACGAGGGGTGAGGTGAGAGGGAGAGATCTCGTCAGAAGCCCAAATGCTAATCTATTTGAAGAGCCACCCATTTATAGGTGGGGGAACGAAGTGGTCTCGGTTCCCATTGATAAAGAAACGGAGGGTACAAATTTGGTGGGGAATACAAATGTGGCCCCATCGCTTTTATCTACTGAGATTAATAATGGGGAAAAGAATGGAATCTTGTGCGGTAAACCTATGGAAGGGGTCTATGCGGAATCAACCAGCTTTAGTGCAGGTCAAAGTATAGACAACCTTATAGAGGAATATGTGATACAAGACCAAGCTGATTGCCACGCCTGAGGTAAACATTGTAGTGGGGTCACAAGATAAGGTGAATTTGGTAAATGTAAAAGAGAGTCCATGCAGATATTAGAATCGTAAGTGGAAGAGAGCTACTAGAAAAGGGACAGGAATGGGGAAAACACTCAGTCCCCTCAAGAGACTACTATCGCTGAGCAGAATCAAGGTCAGCTCCCCTAGCAGGAAGATTAAAGGCAAAGGTAAGATTGCGAGTAGGTCTCCTATAGGAGTTAGTAAGGTTGAAAAGGATCGTGTAGGGTCGAAAAGTCATCTAAAAAGAAAAAGTTGGGTGTTTCTAAAGGATGAGGATAAAAATACAAAAAAGGCTAAGGGTGTGGAAAATGGCGATGTAGAAATGTCTGCCTTATCGGCGGTGCTTGAGCTCTAGGCCCGTCGGGAGCCATGAATATCCTATGTTGGAATGTACGGGGGATGGGGAACCCTCATACATTTACAGCCTTGAAAAAGGTAATCAAACAATATTCCCCTAGTTTAGTTTTCCTATGTGAGACTAATCTATATGGCGATAAGACACGTAGGATTAAGGAACTATTAGGTTATGAAAGGGTCGTGGCAGTAGAGAGCAGTGGTAAGAGTGGAGGTTTAGTAATGCTCTGGAAGGACAGGGAAGCAGTTAGTCTGTTGTCTTTCTCTAAAGGGCATATAGATGTGAGAATTAGCTTGGACTTAGGTTTCCGATGGTGATTCACTGGTTTTTACGGTCACCTCAAACCGAGGAAGAGATGTGACTCATAGGAACTGCTAAGGAGAATCAGGGGTGTCGACAAACTGCCCTGGTTGGTAGGCAGGGATTTTAATGAGATACTGAAGGCATCTGAGAAAGATGGAGGTTCGGAGAAGGGTATGAGTGGAATGATTAGCTTTAGATAAGCTCTATGTGATTGTGAACTATGAGACATAGGCTGTAACGAACCAAGATTCACGTGGAACAATCGTAGAGATAGGGTGGCCAATATTCAGGAACGACTTGACAGCTTTGTAGGTGACCAACAATGGAGGGAGGCCTTCCCGAATGCAAGAGTGGATCACCTGGGTTTCAATGGCTCAAATCACCATCCGATTCTTCTGACCATGGAAAACAGAACCTGCCATAAGCTCCCTCATCCTAGGAGATTTAGGTTCAAACCTTTCTGGTTAAAAGAAGAAGTATGTAAGGAATTGATAAAGGAAAGATGTGAGAGTTTGGGAGCCTCGCATGACTCGAGAGACCTTAATTTTAAACTGTCTAAATATGTGAAAAGTTTGGCTGCCTGGAGCAAAACGTGTTTTGGCTCCCTAAAGAGAATGATAAATAAAAAGAATCAGGTGATAAAGAGATTATACAAACAACGTAATCGGAGTGGGGTGATGGAGAGAATTAGAGCGACGGAGACTAAACTCGAAGACTTGCTTTCTAAGGAGGAGATGTACTGGAAACAGAGACCTTGCATTGATTGACTAGTTACGAGAGATCGTAATACAAAGTTCTTTCATGCACGAGCCATAATTCGCAAAAAGAAAAATGAGATATCACTACTGGTGGGAGTTGATGGAAGAGTTGTAGAATCGAAGGAAGAGTTGTAGAATCGAAGGAAGGTATGGTGGAAATTATCCACAATTTCTTCTCAAACATGTTCAGATCTTCAAAGCCATCGAAAGAGGAAGTCTCCAAGGCGTGTGAACCGATCCGGTCATCCCTCTTTACCCAGCACATGTCTGCACTGCTGGCACCGTATAATGTGGAGGAAGTCAAGACTACAATCTTCGAGCTAGGACCCTCGAAAGCTCCTGGACTGGACGGTTTCCATGCGTTGTTCTTCCAAAAAGTCTGGGATGTGGTGGGCAAGGACCTAACAGAGGTCTGCCTCCAGATTTTGAGTGGTGGTTTTTTAATCCAGGAATTTAATGATACGAATGTGATCCTCATCCCAAAGAAGAAAAGTGCAGTTTCCCTGAAGGACTTCAGGCCAATTAGTCTCAACAATGTAGTGTACAAAGTGGTGACAAAGGTAATCACACATAGATTAAAGATGGTGATCTCGTAGCTTATCTCACCCAATCAATCAGCTTTCATCCCAAGTAGGCAAATCTTTGACAATGTTCTGATCTTCTTTGAACTTCTCCATTCTATTAGTCAAAAAAAGAGAGGCAAGAAAGCTGGATGGCTTTGAAACTAGACATGACCAAAGCATATGACTGAGTGGAATGGGACTTCGGCAGTGCTCACCAAGATGCGCTTCCCTCAGAATCTGATCAAGCTGATACTAAGCTGCCTAACTACATTTTCCCTGTCCTTCTGTTTGAATGAGGCTCCGGTCACAACGGTTAAATCGTCAAAAGGCATTAGGCAAGGATTCCTTTTGTCCCCTTACCTGTTTCTTCTGTGTGGGGAAGCCTTCTCGTGTGGACTCCGAAGGGCTGAAATGAATGGCAGGGGACTAGGGGATAAAATGTGTCAAAAATGGACCGTTTATTAGCCACATGTTCTTCGCTGATGATAATATTCTTTTCTATAAAGCGTCGGTGTCGAACTGTGATCTCATCACAGCGATGATTAGAAGCTATGGGTCGGGTTCTGGGCAATTTGTTAATTTGGAGAAATCGTCTATGGTCTTGAGTCCAAATGTGGAGGCTCGAGTGCGGAAAGAGATCCATCAGCGGCTTACAATCGGAAAGGGGTATATATATGATAAGTATGTAGGATTACTCACGGTAGTTGGGAAACACAAGAAGAGAACTTTCAATGCGATGAAAGAGAATTTTTGGGAAAAATTTAGGGGGTGGAAAAGATGTCTATTCTCCTTCCGGGGGAAAGGAGATACAGATCAAGGTAGTGGCCCAAGTGATTCCCACTTATATGATGAGCATATTCAGGCTCTCCGTTAGCCCATATAAGGAGTTGGGCGCGCTTTCGTCGAAATTCTGGCGGGGTGCTAGAGGTGACAGAAGGAAAATTAGCTGGGTGGGGTGGGATAGGTTGTGCTTGCCGAAGTCTAAGGGCGGGTTTGGATTCAAGGATCTAGTGCCCTTTAATCAAGCCCTTCTGGTCAAGCAGGCCTAGCAGATCCTAAAGGAGCTAGAGTTTCTGATGTCACATATGTTGAAAGTCAAATACTTCCCCAAAACTTCTTTTCTTCAAGCGGGCTAAAGAATAGGGGGTTCTCATGTCTAGAATAGTATGTTATGGGGAAAGGAACTATTGTGCAAAGGTTTGAGGTGGCAGGTCAGTGATGGCAGGTCAATCAAGGCGCTTAGGGACCCTTAGCTGTCACGGCCAACATCTTTCAAGCCTGTATCCGGGTTTGCTCCTCCTGATATTTGTGTGTCTGAGCTGATTGATAGCATCGGCCATCACTGGAATCTGTCGACACTCAACCAATGGTTTCTGCCAGTGGACGTCGAAGCTATCTTGCAAATTCCTCTCAATACAAGGCCAGTTGAGGATAGGTTAAGATGGCACTATGATAAGAAAGGCCTCTACACAATTAAGAGCGGGTATCAGCTTGCTATAAATTTTGCCTCGACATGGTCCCCTTCTAATAGGAAAGAGGTAAGTGAGTGGTGAAAGGTGTTATGGAACCTTCGTATTCCCCCAAAGGTGAAAATTTTTGTGTGGCGTGCATGTAATAATGCCCTGCCGATCAAGATGAATCTGTTAAAACGAGGTATCCTTTTTTACGAGTACTGCCAGCTTTGCGGTGAGAAGTTGGAATCTGTTGATCACGTCCTTCTTAGATGTCATTCTGCCCAACCCGCCTGGATGACTTTTCAAATCGATCTAAGGTGCATGGTTTTTGAGGTTGGATCCATCTTGGATGTGGTGAGGGTGATTAGGAAAGCGAGTAGTAGTGCATTGGTTGAGCTTGCATGTATGATCTGCTGGTGTCTCTGGAATAAAAGGAATGCCGCTCTTCATGGTCTCAGAGTCAAGTAAGTGTCTGAGATTGCAGGGTGGGCCGCGTCAGCTCTTAGTGAATTCCAGTCCAGTGCAGAAGCCTTCTCCTCATGCCTTGCTCTGCCTGTGCAGAATCCAGCCCTCGTATGGCGTCCTCCTCTTGTGGGGTGCTTGAAGTTGAACTCTGATGTGGGTGTGTATCCTAGTAAGCTTTATTTTGGTGTGGGGGTTGCTATTTGCAACCATGAGGGGTCTATGGCATTCGCGGAGTCTAGGGTTATGCAAGGCTATGTCTCTCTTACAGTTGGTGAGCTGATGGCGTTGAGAACAGGGCTGAGCTTAGCAAAAAAGCTGGGTATGCAGATCCATACAGCTGAGGTAGATGCTTCTAATGCTATTTTGGAGATATCTTCTTGTTGCGAGCAAAAGGATGATAGTGGATTTATTGTTTTTGATATTAAGACTTTGTGTGTTGAGGTAGGAGTTGTGAGGTGTCAAGCCGTTCCCAGAGCTGGTAACCGCCTGGTACATAAACTCGCCTCATTAGTCTTGTCCTTAGCTGAGGACCGTTGGTGGCAAAGAGTCACCGAAGATTATATCCTGTCTGTGGTTGTTTAATATACCTTTCTATTTCAAAAAAAAAAAAAAAACTTACCAAATTAACTAGGTTGCAAAAATAACTATTCATTTCTCCCTTGTTTTCTCTCGTGGCATCAATGGAAAACACAGTCAAACGAATGGGCGATGTTATTCGAGTTTCTCCCCACTCAAACATAATCGATGGAACCATAACCGAGTCGACTCTTCGTCTCACCTTCTTTCACACATTCTGGCTCAAATTCCCTCCTGTAGAGCGTCTTTTCTTCTACCAACTCACCGATTTAACCCACTATATGTTCGAGTCGGAGATTCTCCCAAAGATCAAAAACTCTCTCTCACAAACACTCCACTACCTCCCTCTTACTGGTAAGGTCAAGTGGCCTTCCCAGGAACCCAAGCCAGCCATCTTCTACTCCCGCACCAACGGCGTCTCGGTCATCTTTGCAGAGTCCAACGCCGACTTCGATCGTCTCTCCTCAGATGATGTCCGTGAAGCTGTTGAGCTTCAACCTCTCACACCTGAGCTGCTCACATCAAACGACTTGGCTGAATTGATTGCTATCCAAATAACTCTCTTTCCAAACAAAGGCTTCTCCATTGGTGTTTCAACGCACCATGCAATCTTTGATGGCAAGAGTTCTACAACTTTTGTCAAGTCCTGGGCTCATCTATGCAAATCTCAACAACTCTTTTTACCATCCAAACTTACACCATCTTTTGATTGGTCTGTCATCAACGACCCTGGGGGCATCGCCGCCGTCTCCTTCGTGGAAAAGTGGTTCGGTTTAGGTGGCCAATATAGTTCCCATCCTAACTCACGAAGCTTGAAGGTTTTTCCATATATTGGAACATTCCAAAACTGGGTTCGAGCCATTTTCCAGCTGAGTCGTGATGATTTCAACAAGTTGAGGGACAAGGTTCATGAATATCAAGTGAAAGAATCGAAGAAGCTTCATTTATCAACCTTTGTGCTGACCTGTGCTTATTTGTTGGCTTGGATGGTAAAAGCCAAAGGAGGGGACGTTGACAGAGAAGTTATACTCTGGTTTACGGCGGACTACAGGGCCCGAATGGAGCCTCCAATATCGTCGAATTATTTCGGCAACTGTGTTGGTACACAGATGTTGTTTGCAAGAGCAAGAGACTTTATGGAGAAGAATGGGGTGGGTATTGCTGCTGACAAGTTAAGTGAAGCGATCAAAGGGTTGGAAAACAAAGGAGCCATTGAAGGGTTAGAGGAGATGCTAGCTTTGTGGAAGACAATAAAACCAGGAATACAGGGGATTAGGACTGCGGGCTCGAACCGGTTTGGCGTTTACGGGACTGATTTTGGATGGGGCAAGCCCACGAAAGTGGAGGTTGTGTCCATAGATAGGACTGGATCTTTTTCTTTGGCCGAGAGTAGAGGCGGAGACGGTGGTGTTAAGGTTGGTCTAGTTTTGGAGAAACATGAAATAGAGGCTTTTGCTTCTTTGTTTAATCAAGGGCTCAAATTTGTGCAATCGTAAGTTTGGTCATACTAGACATGCAACTCATGTCACCATTTCTAATGTGATAGTTTTATTTATATTACATGGGCATGAGTCAACCAGGACAAATACACATTATTGTGTTTTTTGTTAGAAACTTAGAATTCTTTATATCTCAAATATAGAGATATACATACTTAGTGTGATGTTTCCAATAATTGAAATGTCTAATAAATGTTACGTGGAGAGATGGAATATCTATTTATCATGGACGTTATTTATGGATTTTTAATATTATAAATGCATGTGAATGAAATACTTGGGAAGCTTTGGTAAAAAAAAAAAAAAGTTGACAGAAATTTCATGATTTATTTACTCCCATTTAATTCTCGCGTTCTTTTTTTTTTTTTTTTTTTTTTGGGGGGGGGGGGGGGTGGGGTGTTGGGGTGTTATAGTGTGGTGTCGTAGCATTGGTAGTCGATATTACAGTGGGACGTAGGAAGCATAATAAAAATGATTATGTTGTAGAAAAGAGAATGATTTTTATATGCTCATTTATGTTAAGGGTTGCTCGGATAATTATTTTCTTAGATACGTTGATGGTTTTGAGGATGTTTAATTGTGCTAATATGAATATATTATAGGCCTATTTTTAAAACATCCCCAACTTTTATCCATAATAAGAAAATGTCCTTACAGTTGCGTAATTAGCAATTTTACATCATGCCGTTAGCGATTTCATTAGAAAGTTGACTCTGTGCAGTAAATGATTTATTTGCTTTTGTGATGGTAAATTTCTAGTGTGTTTTATAAATTAAATTCAATGATAGGATTTTTCTAATTAAAGCACAGTACGAAATATTTACAGTAGAAATTTATGTAAGTATACACAGTCTATAAGTAATATAGTGATAAGTAAAGTATCGTTTCCATAAAGATTGTCTAAGTCTAGTTAAGTACTAACTCTGTCAATGCAACACCTTATCCAAACTATTGAAATTGAATTTGAAGTTGAGAATTTGAAATTTAAAAAATTAAACTAACAATTAAGTTTATGAAAAATTAGTAATTGGAAAATATCTAGACATACAATTTCACTTAACCAATCATTTGATTTATTCTCCTTTGCTAAAGATAGTTTTTATCTTGTATTTAATCAGATAATCCTAAAGTAGTAACTAGTCTCTTTCGATGATCAAGTATCGTTTCTACGAGGATTGTCTAAGTCTATTTAAGTATTAACTCTGTCAATACAACACCTTATGAAACTATCGAAATTGAATTTGAAATTGAGAAAATAAAATTTAAGAAATTAAACTAACAATTAGATTTGTGAAAAATCAATAGTTGGAAAATATCTAGGTATACAATTTTACTTAACCAATTATTTGATTTATTCTCCTTTGCTAAAGATAGTTTTTATCTTGTATTTAATCGGATGATCCTAAAGTAGTAACTAACATCTCTCGATGATCAAGCACGTATCCAAATTAATTAATCTGACTATATCTCTATGTAGATTAACTAACCTAAGTTCATTAAATTCAAATTATCCTCACATGATTGCATAGACATATGAGAATATCTCTATCCCATATAAATTATGTTATTTTATTGAGTTCTGGTCTCATAACACTTCTCTTGATAGTATCAGATTTCTAAAATCTAATCAATTAACGGATCCAAATTAATTTACTAGTATTAAGCACCAATAAAATAGAATATGAAAATAAAAATCAATTATAAAATATTATTAATCATTAAATAAATTAAAATCATGACTAAATTACATTGTAGTCTAGATATAAGAATTTAGTTCATCATCCATTTACAATAAAAAGAACTAAAGCAAAAAGGAAACAACATATCTAAATAGATAGAAAAAATAATAATAATAAAGCATAAGAAAAATCTCATTGAATAGGCATGATCTCCTCGTTTCCAAGGTCTGATTCGTCCCTCCAACTTAACTCTAGATGATGACTTGAAAGTTCTAAAGATTACTGTTGAAAAATTGTGATTGTGAGGGCAAAGCCCTCACCCCACGCGAAGTTCTCTCTCTTCTTTTCTCTGCTGCTCTTCTCTCCCTTGAATTGTGTCTTGGTTCCGTTGGACGTGAACAATTGCTTCTCTTTTTATAGTGCCTGGAGAGTAGGTCGGCTAAGCTTATTTCCAAAAGAATTTTTGGAAATCTTCCATATTTGAATTTCCATACCATGTGTTGGCCGAGTAAACAAATTCAAATCAATGTTGGAAACCTTCCTCTAGTTGAATTGCTAAATCACGTTTAGGCAATACTTCATCTTCAAGTTTGCTTGTCGATCACTACCAGCTCTCCACCATAGGATTTGCTTGGCGAACAAGGACTCTTCTTAGCCGCAAGATTTCTTTGATGAACGCGAAGTCTTCTCACTACCAGGTTGATCGCAAGCCTTCTTCGCGGGTCTCTCCTTCTCGACAGCAGCTCGCCATATCTTCTTCATGACCTGCTTTTGTTCTTGAACACGTGAAGGCTTCATGCTGACTCATGATTTGCTACAAGTTGCTGCTGAATACTCTTGCTTCATGACGGCTGCTACTTGGTGTTGTTTCTCGAGGTGACAGCTGCAAGTATTCTTCTTTTGCTTTTGCACGTTGACTGCATGTAATAGGCATTATGGGCTGATCGTTGATTCACTTGAATTTGAAACATGGTTTGGACTTGACTTCTTGTAAATTCTTCATGGGCTGAAACTAATTAATGAGTTGACTGTTTTTGGGCTACAACTTGGTCTTGTAATTTTGGATCATAGCCTTGTTTCATGGGCTGCTCAAATTGGACCTTACAATTGTAATAACTTGGGCTACAATTTAATAACGAAAACAATAATAAAGATTTCACAAACTTATTTCAGCTCAAATAATTATTTCTTGCATGGAATTGCCTCGCAAATTCACAAATTTAGGGGTCGTTTGTTTTTTTGTTTGAAGACTGAACAATGCTGCTGAAGATTGAAGACTGAATAAGGACTGAAACCTGAAATCTGAATGACATATTTGTTTTTTTTTTTCCTTTACCTCTAAATGTACAGTAATCTCGTTTGTTTTTTAAATTAAAATTGTCTGAAAACTAGTAATTTGACATTTATATCATTTTACTATTAGTTGTTTTGAAACTTCATTTAATATAATACAAACAATTATAATAAATTATTTAAAAAATACTAAAACACTTTTATGTATATATTAATAACATTTTTTATTCATAATTAAAATATAATTAATTATTATAGTAAAGTAATTTTTTAAATTATATATACAAAAATAAATTATTATAGTAAAGTAAATTAAATTTATATATTTAAATAAAAATAAACAAAATGTTCTTAAGTTAAAGAACTATTGCAACAAAAGTTGAAATTGTAAAGTAATATATATTTTAGTTATTGCAATATTTCATTAATTATATTTAAAATAAATCTGTATAATGTAAAATTAAAACTAATTTGGAAATATATTATTTTTGGAAGAATAGATTTGGAAGAATATATATAAAAAACCATTAAGTGATTTGTCATTAAGTGAAAAGTAAAAAATTGTAGCTTTTTATATTCAGTGATTTTTAGGTAGTTTTAAGTGGTTTGATCACTTAAAAAAACAAAAAAAAAAATCACTTAAAAAATATAATTCAGACACATTAAGTGAAAAGTGGTAAAAATAAACGACCCCTTATTCGCCAACTCTTTTCATGACTCACCTTAATAAGACAAATAAAAATATTAAATAACTAACATGATTTACACAAATAATCATCTCAAACGTTAGGTAAGTTGGTACAAAATAATGGTATTTTAGCGTTATCACTTTGGTATAATTTTAATTAAAATAAAATTGAAAGATCAAAATAAACTTAATTAAAATAAAATTTAAAAAATCAAAATTAGAAAATAAAATTAATAAAAGAAGATCTTTACCATCCATCTCAAAAATAGATAGTGGGAGATCAAAATCAATTTAATAATTTATTAAATTATTAAACAAAAATTAAAAAAAAAAATTAAATTTTAAAAATTTTAAAAAGCATTAAAAAATACAACTAAAAATAGTATTAAAAAAATAAAAAAGCACTAGTTAGAAATTTGCCTAGTTGGAGAGGCATGCTATTGTTGTATATGTTATTGGGTCAATAATCATCAATATAATGTGCACATTTTACCTATAATTTATGTTATATTTTTATGTGAAGTTGATACTTTTATGTCGTTTTCTGTTTTGGTATTTTATTTAGGTTTTGAAAAGAAAGTAATAGAAGAAATGAATTTTTAGAATTAATTTCAGTACAAGGAAACTAAAGATTTGGCCCGAAGAGCTCATGATGCGACAATTATGATGAAACGACAAAAATGAAAATTTGGTAGGAATATATGGTGGTAGCCAAGAGATCAGGCCAATAGGCCCAAGATCGTAGACCACCATTAATTCTGCAACAGTGAATCACAAGAAGTTACAGAAGACAAAAGTCAAAGTGTGAAGTTAAGGGGTCAATTGGTAATTGATCGAGAAAATGTGCAATTTTATAAAATTCAGGGGCCTTAATTGTAATTTTCCTTGCAAAGCTGTGTGTGAAAGACATGGGTTGAGGGGAAGGCTCGCCAAAAAGAAAAAAGCATGGGGCGTAAGTTGGCACTCGTAGCTATGAGCCGTGCAAGAGGTGCGACCATGTGTCTCGTGAGTAAGGCTCACGTCTTCGTGTTAGGATGAGTCGCGGGCTACAACTTGAGACTAAGGGTCACAACAGGGCGATATTTTTGCAATTCTGAAAATTCATGAAGCACATGAATTCCAATATAGAATCTCATA
This sequence comes from Nephelium lappaceum, assembly GCA_021234005.1. Lineage (NCBI taxonomy): Eukaryota > Viridiplantae > Streptophyta > Magnoliopsida > Sapindales > Sapindaceae > Nephelium > Nephelium lappaceum. Next base: position 12,070,990 of record CM038011.1, on the reverse strand, counting down.
GAGAATCTCACAATTCGGTCAACTGATTAGTAGAGAAAATCTTATGAATTGAATTTAGAAAATCTCGTTGTTACAATCAGAAAACCTCGCCAAAGCCTATCTATGTGCCTATAAATAAAGCAAGCTTTGACAAGAATTGAGCATTCAAACTCGGTAAAAGCCAGAGAGGCAAAGGTAGAAACAACTGAAGCACCAGTTTTATCTTTTTTTTTTTTTTTTTTTCTCTATTTTCTTTTCAATTTCATGTATCATTTTATAGCCATGAGTGATTAATTCCTTTGTTAATTCAACCCCTAAACATAAATTCAATCTATTATTAATTTTAATGAAGTTATTATTTTGCATGATGAAATCAATTGTCTCAATGTTAATTGTCTTCTATTTATTTTGTTTCTTTGACTGACCATCTTAAAAACATGTTTATAGGATTATATTGTAATAATATAAATAGCACATCAAATAAGCAAATTCTTTATTTGCAACAATCAATTGCTTACGAACCAATTAGGAGATTTTTATTCACAAAGATTTGGAATACATGTCATATTCTAGGATTTGTATTATATTCATATTATTTTTATTCTTACTAAGTTCCAATTATTAAATATAAATAGACATTATGTTATATTATAATTAGAAATACAAGTATTTACACAGACACCATGTGGCTTACATACAATCAAAGAAAGAATTAATACAACATATGGTATGGTCATTACTTTGTTGTGAATGTCTTCATCATGTATAAATATAATTTTGCTTCATTAATTTAATTAATGGATCGACAAGTTGTTTAGTGGTGTATAGGATGCTTTAACTAAGTTCTGTTTATTTGATTTTTCTCCAATTTTATTTCCTGCTGTAATTTAATTTTTAGTTAAGAAAACTTATTTCAAAACCCTTTCTTTTAATTGTTTAAAATAAACTTGGAATTTAAAGTGAGTTTAAAATCCTCATGGAATCAATCCTTACTTGTCTACTATACTCAATAAATGACTTGTTCACTTGTAAGGTTTTTAAAATAAATTTGTTTGTAATTTTGCAACCAACAAGTTTTTGACACTTTTGTTGAGGAGATGAAATACTTGCTCTAGTTTTAAGTTTCTTTTTGTTTAAACTTTCAATTCTTTTTTTCTAGTTTAATTCTTCTTTTTCTTTCTTTTCAGGTTCATGCACAGATGTCGCTCTCGAAGCCTCACACGTGTAGCACAAAATCTTGAAATTGAGAGAACTCTCTATCAGCAAGCGAGAAGACCTTAAGAGGAAGTCATGGCCGAATCAAGGTGGAAATTCACAAGATAATGCGGTAGTTTAAGGGTTTGTCAACAATTGCACAAGATCTCTCAAAGACTTCACAACACCAGAGCCATAATCAATCCTATTGTATTGTCTACCAAAACCACAACAATAATTTCGAGATCAAGAGTTGAACCATCCATCTTTTACCCTAATTTTATGGCAAAGCAGGAGAAGATCCACACTTGTATATTAAGGACTTCTTTGTCGTTTGTGTCATTATACATATTGAAGGGGTTAGTGATGAAGAGATCCGTCTTCAATTGTTCCCATTCTCTTTAAAGGACAAGGCCAAGGATTGGTTGTATTCTTTGCCAAGTGTGTCAATTCACACATGGACCGAGCTGATGGTAAAGTTTCTCTCTAAGTTCTTTTTGAGCAAGAAGATAAATCAAATCCACAAGGAGATTATAAGGATATCTTAAAACAAAGGGAAGCCATTCCATGAATATTAAGAGCGCTATCAATGTTTACTCAACTCATGTCCACTCCATCGAATTGATGAGTGGATGATTATCTAGTACTTCTATGTAGGGTTGCTGAATTTGAAACAAATAATGGTGGACGGAGCATGTGGTGGTTATTTGATGATAAAGAATGTTGATGAAGCATGCAAGCTATTTGAAGGCCTAGTGAAAAATTCACAACAATATTTTCAAATAAATATCCTAAAAAAGGTTGGAATTGACGAGGTAAGTTCTAATGACTATAGTCCTCAAATAGATAACTTAACTCGTCTTGTGTAGCAACTTCTTCCATCACAAGTTTGCGCAGTTGATCATGCTAAAATTAGGCATGATTTTGTACTTCTAATCTTAGCTTTTGTGATGAAAACTCAAATGAATTATAGTGTTTTTAATGTGTTTTCTATGGTTTCTTATATAGGTTAAAGTTTTTTGAAAGTGGTGCAAGATAAAGGAATTGAAGGTGTTCTAGAAGCAAAAGTTAGTGTTGATTGCCAACAAGGGTTGGGACCTTGACCATGTGTGTATTTGACAACAACAGGTAGCCATTTTGCTCCAGTGTTTGTCACTAAAGAGTGTCACAGCCTCGGATCACTTGGGTGAAGGTCGCGATGGTTGCTCGCTATTTTACTCCAAAAAGTGTCCTTAACTAGAGTCGCTAAGCAAGACACCGTTACAAGTGGCGATTGCAGTTGGCCACACTCGAATTCCTACAATTCAGGGTGCAAGAATCACAATAATTTTTTGTGGAAGCAACAACAAGAGCAAGCACCTCACATAAAGCTTGTGTTTCCACTAGGTTTTCATGATGAACATCAATAATAGTTTCATCCACCTCAAGAGACAAAGCCAACACTAAAGGATCTTTAATGTAGTTTATAACTGAGAATAATGCTCAAGTGTAGAATCAAGAGGCTTATATACAGGAGCAACGAGCTTTGCTTTAGGAACATGATGCTTGGATATAGAATTATAAAGCTTCAATACGAAATTTAGAGATGCAAATAGGAAAAGTTACAAATGCCCTTAACAGTAGATTGCATAGAGCCCTTCTTAGTGATAAAGAACATAATCCAAAGTAGGGAAGAAGACAGGAGCAATGCAAGCCGAATTCGAGTGAAGAGAGAGTTGCAATAAATGAAGAAGATGAAAGTGAAGATGAATAACTAGTAGTGGTTGAGGAGAGGCCAAGTGAAGAAGAAAATTTAGGGAAGGCAAAGTAAGTAAAAGAACCATCGTTTATGCCACCTCTCATTGTCCCTAAAAAATTTCAAAAGAAAAAGCCAAAAACAAAAGAAGACGAAGTAGTTAAACCAAGTCAAGATAATACTACACCTCCAGTACTATCTCTAAAATTCCCTCAGAGGTTTCAAAAGCTGAGAGTAGATAAGTAGTTCTCTAAATTTTTAAAGGTGTTCAAAAGGTTGTATATCAATATACTTTTTGTAGAGGCGTAGGAAAAGATGCCTCGCTACGTGAAATTTATGAAGGAAATTCTCTCGAGAAAAAGAAAGTTTAAAGACTATGAGACTGTAGATCTCACCAAAGAGTATAGTGCAATTCTTCATAAGAAGTTACCTCCCAAGTTGAAAGATCCAAGGAGTTTTACAATTCTTTGTGTGATTAGGAAACACTTCTCAAAGAAAACATTATGTGATCTAGGGGCAAGTGTTAATTTAATTGCATTTTCCATATTTAAGAGGCTAGGTTTTAGGGAAGTTAAACCTACTACTGCCACTCTTTAATTGGCGGATAGGTCTCTTAAGCATTCAAAAGGAATCGTGGAGAATGTGTTAGTTAAAGTGGATAGGTTCATTTTCCCAGTGGACTTCATAGTACTTAATATGGTGGAAGATGTGGATTTTCCTATTATTTTGGGTCGATCATTTTTAGCAACTAGGAGAACAATGATTGATATTATGAATATCACTCAAACCCTAAAACATGTTATCTATGCTAAATTTTTATGAATTAAAATCTCTTAGTTAGTTCTTAAGTAATTGATTGTTGCAAACTCAAAACTTGCCCAATTGATGTGTGGTTTATATTCTTATAACAAAAATCCTATAAAGATGCTCTTAAGATGGTCAATCATAGAAACACAATAAATAGAATGCAATTAAACATAAAGACATTGATTTCATCATGCAAGAATTATATAAACTTCATTAATAAAATAAACGAATTGAGTTAATGTTTAGGGCTTCAATTCAACTCTTACTAACAAACAATTCAACTACTCATAGCTATTCAACAACATATGAATAAAATAAAAACAAGAGAAAGGTAGAAGGAATAAAAGAGAACTCCACGCCCAACCCACAGTGATGCTGTGAAATCTTTAGCCAAAAGTCTTCCCATTCTGTAGAAACTTAGTTATTTATAGGTGCTCATGTGACATCTCCTAGTTTGAGAAAAACTCAATCCCTCTCTTTTGATTTGGATGAAATTTTTTTGTTCCTATCACTTTTGTTAGTACACATGTGTAGAGTGTGTTGGCATCTTATATAACATTGAGGTCCGATACTGAAGTAGCAAGTTTGTGTAGCAAAACGTGTTTACGGAATGCAGAGTATTTAAGTATTGTGTTGCTTATTATCTAAGTTATAATATATAGGTCAACGTTGCAACATCAGTTATGATGTTATAACAATTTTTCCTGACATTTCAAAGTGTAGGTTTCAGTGCAGGTTTATGAATGTTTTCAGAAGTGACTCAATTTCGTTTTTATTGATTCTTGTTTGACTTGTTGAATATTTTTGTGTTTATTTAACAATATTTTTATCATAAATAAAGTTTTTACTTTCCTTATAAGTTGAGTTTAATGATTATTTGTAAGAAAATATTCTTATGATTAAATTATTCTTGGGCAAGAAGTTTGAAAAATATCTTCGATTGAGTTTGGAAAGTTTTTTATTAGTTAACTAGTGATTAATATGAAGGAAACTCTATTTATATCCTAGTTTTTAGGCTTAGACTTGCAAGAAGAATGGAAGACAAGATTCTCGATCAAACTTTAAAAAATAGAGAAGTTTCCTTCTATTTTTAAGATGCTTATTATTGCAAATGTTTATTCTTCGTTAATTGATTTCAGAACTGATTTTTAGGTGTTTTCCTAGTCAGTATGATGGTTGTGCACTCGTGAATAAATGGGCGACAGAGACTGAAGATTTGGGTGGGTTTTTAAAGTTGCAAACAATACAAACACATTGAGAGAATTATGAGATTGCTTGTAATACTTAGAAAGGTTTTTATATTTGGGTGCTAGACTTAGGCTAGGTGAGGCTACATAATCTAGACTAGATGCTTGTTGGGATAACAAGATATTAAGCTGTAGAGAGAGGAGACAGTTACATGGTTGAAGGGAGTTCAAGTTGCTGTCATCATTGAAGGCAAAGAGAGATTGCTGCAATAAGGTTGATGAACGTGTACAAGACTTGCATCGATTATAAGAGGGAGTCTTAGATTGAATAAATCAAGTAGGTTATACTTTGTTAAGTTCATTAATAACTTGATCTTCGAATAAGGTCTTATGAATATAGGATAACACCGAACCATGTTAAAAATATTCTTGTATTGATTTTATTTTACTGCACTTACTACATTTGTATTAAAATTGTTACAATACTTGCAATTTACATGTTATCACATTTACTTAAGTTACAACATGACAAATTGAGTCATAACATTGATTAATCTCAACATTCGCAAAAATTAGATAGTCTACAACATATAGATATTTTCAACTTTGTTGACTAATCTCTTCATAATTTGCTTGACTGATTGATTTGGGACGTTGCAATGTGTAAGAAGTTGATTAGGATTGCAAAAAGAAAAGTTTAAGTTGCATTAAAATTGTCTCACAACTATCAAGTCCATCAGTACCTATCGTAACTTGGGATCACAAGTTGGTCTTTCACGATAAGGCATCAATGTTTAGTGCTCGTTTATCACAACTTACAGTAGCGAGTTGCATCTCGCCATCAATACTCACAACACCTTCTATCAATGTATCATGACTTGCAGTCGCGAGTCTCATCTAGTGATCCTTCCTCGCGATGCTCTTTGGTTGAGTCTTGCAATTTTCGATCGGGAGTTGCATTTCGAGATAGTGTCTCACGATAGTCTGTAGCTAGTTATGACAACAACCTATCACGACTTTCATCTTGCAATTCACTTTTGCAATGGCTTCTGATTTCCTTTGTGCTAGAAATTGCCTGAAAATCCATCATTTCCATTCCTTTCTTCTTGAAATTTAAACTTAAACACCACAAATGCTAAACGACATAAAAGTACCAATTCCACATGAAAACATAATATAAGTACTAGGTAAATTAGAGACAAAATAATGACAATTATCATCCTAAAAATGGTCAGAGATGGAGAAGTCCGGTGGAGTATGTGGTTGAAGATAGAGAAGTCTGATGGAGTTCTTTTTTTTTTTTTTTCCTAATATTTGAATTATTTTGTGTAAATGGCATGACTATAAATTTGAAATTAAATTAGGGATACTTTTGCCCTGTGAGGGGCAAAAACTATAAAACTATTAAAGAGTAGCAAATTTAATAAAACCCATAGTTTTTGGGTAGTTTTATTATTATCCCCATTTTTTAAGTTCTCGTAAGTATGATTTGCTTTCACATCTAGTGAAATGTATTAGTGAATATCAATCTTTCATTACATCTTTTGTAAGGAAATTCCCATAAACGATGTGAAAGGATTTTTCCGGTATCTTTTAAAGGTTATAAAAATTAGTTTATGTTGTAGTGATTAATACTTCATACTATTCGGCACAAAAAAGGTTTGCAAATATACAAATAAATCAATTAATAAATTTAATCAATCGTTGTATCAAAAAAAAAAAATCAGTTGTTAAAAGAGTAAATTTTTATACCATATAAATCATATTTAATCTCAATATATTTCAATAAATAATTATAATTATATAAATAAATAAAGTGAAAAAATAAAACCAAACCAAGCAATGACCACGTGAAACAATAAAAAAAAAAAAAAACATGAAAAAAATAAATAGAAGTCACGCACAACACAAGTTTTCCACAAGTACAAATAACAAAAACAAATTATAGTAGTTATATGTACAAGTAAATAGGCATGTTTATCAGTTTAGATTAGATTACGTTGTTTGAAGATATACAATTCACATACTAATTTCAAACAATTAGGACTTGCGACAATGAATTTTCTTTTGTTCTAAGTAACCAATTCAACCCGTTTAAATTGGTTGGAGTTGGATGGGTTGAATGGTTTTGGTTTGAGCGCTCACCTTTTCTTGTATCAATGTAACTCATTCTACATTTCACAAAAACACAATAATGTCATCCTTCCATACGTGGCTTCTTTTTTTTTTTTTTTTTTTTAAGGAAGGCTCTTTCAACGTGGTAATGATTGAAGTTCGATTTATCCCCATCGTAAATGATATTTATAAAAGTAAATAAATAAAACACAATAATGTTTATTTCTCTTGGTTGAATGCCATTAACAAAACTATTACATTAGAAATGGTGATGTCTAGTATGTAACTAAACTTCCGATTGCACAAATTTGAGCCCTTGATCAAACAAGGAAGCAAAAGCCTCCATTTCTTGTTTGGTTAAAACTAGACCAACCTCAACACCACCGTCTCCGCCTCTACTCTCGGCCAAGGAAACAGATCCAGTCCTATCTATAGACACAATCTCCACCTTGGTGGGCCTGCCCCATCCAAAATCAGTCCCGTAAACGCCAAACCGGTTCGAGCCTGCAGTCCCAAGCCCCTGTATTCCTGGTTGTGTTGCTGTCTCGTAAAAAGCAAAGATCTCCTCTAACTTTTCAATGGCTCCTTTGTTTTCCAACCCTTTGATGGCTTCACTTAACTTGTCTGCAGCAACACCTACCCCATTCTCCTCCATGAAGTCTCCTGCTCTTGCAACCACAAACTGTGCCACCACACAGTTGCCGAAATAGTTCGACGGTATTGGAGGCTCCATTCTGGCCCTGTAGTCCGCCGTGAACCCGAGAACAACTTCTCTGTCAGCGTCCCCTCCTCTGGCTTTTACCATGCAAGCGAACACATAAGCGCAGGTCAGCACAAAAGTTGACAAATGAAGCTTCTTTGATTCTTTCACTTGATATTCGTGAACCTTGTCCCTCAACTTGTTGAAATCATCACGACTCAGTTCGAAAGTGGCTCGAACCCAGTTTTGGGCTGTTCCAATATGTGGAAAAACCTTCAAGCTTCGTGAATTGGGATCGGAACTGTATTGGCCACCTAAACTGAACCAGTTTTCCACGAAGGAGACGGCGGCGGTGCCGCCAGGGTCGTTGATGACAGTCCGGTCAAAAGATAGTGTAAGTTCTGGTGGTAAAAAGGGTTGTTGAGATTTGCATAGATAAGCCCAGGACTTGACAAAAGTTGTAGAACTCTTGCCATCAAAGATTGCATGGTGCGTTGAAACACCAATGGAGAAGCCTTTATTGTGAAAGAGAGTTATTTGGATGGCAATCAATTCAGCCAAGTCGTCTGACGTGAACAACTCAGGTGTGAGAGGTCGAAGCTCCACAGCTTCATGGACATCATCAGAGGAGAGACGATCGAAGTCGGCGTTGGACTCTGCAACGGTGAGCGAGACGCCGTCGGTGGGGGAGTAGAAGATGGCTGGCTTGGGGTCCTGGGGAGGCCACTTGACCTTACCAGCAAGAGGGAGGTAGTGGAGGAGTGTTTGTGAGAGAGAGTTTTTGAGCTTTGGGAGAATCTCCGACTCGAACATATGATGGGTTAAATCGGCGAGTTGGTAGAAGAAAAGGCGCTCTACAGGAGGAAATTTGAGCCAGAATGTGTCAAAGAAGGTGAGAGGAAGAGTTGACTCGGTTATGGTTCCATCGATTGAGTTTGAGTGGGGAGAAACTCGAAGCACTTCGCCCATTAGTTTAACTGTGTTTTCCATTGATGCCATATAAGAGAAAACAAGGGAGAAACAAACAGTTTTTTTTGCAGGCTAATTAATTTGACCAGTCATTCATCTTATTCTTATCTGAATACTGCCAAAAAGACTGCAAACTAGAGCAACTCTATTCCAAACAGACAAAAAACACATTAAATAACAAAGAAAGGGACCAAACTATTTGATCGGCAGGTTTGACCTAAAAATTGAATTCACATGGCATGATTGGATATGGCAGCGGTAATCATCACGCCACTTCTAGAAATTCAAAGCAGGATTACGTAGCATGTGTTTGTGATGTAGCATAATTTTCGTCTACTGCGCAGTATGAGGTCGACTTCGAGAGATTTTATGTGATTGAAAATACTCGTTAATACTTGTGCAAAGAAAGAAACATCCATGAATAAACTTGTGAATGCAGTTCAGGCACGACTACAAGAAAACTTGTATTATTAAACAATTGTGAGGGAAATTATACAGGCAATTTGAATTATGACTAGATGCAGGTATAGAAGACTAATCTTTAGATTTTTCTAATTAAATTTTGCATCGATACGTTGGAAAGAAAAGGAGGGGTGTCAATCTAGATAGAGGTGTAAAATGGTTCAATATTAAGGCAGTTATTTTTATTGTCATTTCTTAATAGCTTTATTACTTTTGTCAATAGAAGCCACTGCGAATACTCACATGCCCCTTTATTATTATTTTAAAATAAAAAATTCGAAAAATCTCCACGCTCAAAATTCTATATTAGATCATCTTATGTTTGGTGTATGAGATTTTAAGTGAGTTTGAGATTCAAAATAACCAAACTCTCAAATCTCATGTTTGGAATGACCAACTTGAGAACGAAATCTCAATCTGATTTTCATTTCAATCATATTCTCATAAGAATGTTGAATATCAAGCTCCACCATGCGATTAAAAGGGAATGAATTTTTCTCTCTCTTCTCATTAATTATTTTTTCTACCAACCCCATTTATTTTTCTCTCTCTCCATTTATTTTTGTGTATAATGGAAAGCATAGAAACATGAATATGTAATAATATAATTCTAAAAAAAATATCAATATAACCTTTAGAAAAATGATTTGTAGGATTTATTTTATTTAAAAAATTATTAACTTTATGTATAATATAAGCTAGGTTATATAATAATATATTTAAATTAATTTTATTTTAATCAAAACCCAACCTACATTTTACTACTTAAAATTGATCCTTGTATTTAAATTAATAAAATATTTTTTCTCCTTTTTCAGATTTTTTATAAAATTAATTTTTAAATTAATTTTAAATATATAATAAAATATTTAAATTAATTTTATTCCAATTTAATCTCAACCTACACCAAACATAATATAGGACATTTTTAATCCAATCTCAAGTTCTACTAAACATAAGACAGTGATTTCTCAATCAAATCCATTTTAATCTAATACATTTTAATCCATTTCATTCCAATCTAATCCTGTGTGCCAAATGGAGCCACGTGGGATTGAAATGGAATGGAATGGGATAATGATTTTTCAGTTCAATCCATTTCAATTCAATCTATTCCATTCCAATCCAATTCATTTTATTCTATTCTAATCTCATTTGCCAAATAGAGCCACATGAGATTGAAATGGAATGAAATAGATTGGATTGGATTATATTAGATTGGAATGAAAAATTACTAACTCATCTTTGGTAGAATTTAGGAATAGATAAAAAATTATACCATATCATTTTTTCTGTAGGTTATGATTTGATTGGAATAAAATTAATTTTAACTTTTTATTATATAAAATTAATTTTATAAAAAATTTGAAAAAATAAATAAATCACAATTCTTCATCTCGTCATCAATCTAATTGATAACATCTCCAATAATTTAACATCATCACACACAGTTCATCAATATGATCAATCCAATTTATCAACATCATCATCTCTCACACCAACAACATCATCAACAATATCAAAACATCAAAACATACGTATTACAACTTTCAATCTTGATTTACAACTATTACAAAGGTTGTAACTCATGAGCATTACAACAGTCATGACGCATAACCATTATACTAGTTGTCATGACCATTATCATGAGTCACAGCTATTATCATGAGTTATGATCATTGTTGTGACTCATGACCATTTGAATGGAAGGTAAAAATCCATTTTTTTAAAAAAAATATTTTTGTTTTAATTTTATGTAACTTCAAATTAAAATAATCATAGCTAAATGCCAAAAATAACCTTCGAAAGATAACCTAGTATTCTTATCAACATAGACCAATCTGTTTTGGTAGTAGATTATTTTAAACTTAATGAATTTTTGTTTATTCAATAGCTATCGAAAGATAGGTGTTATTAGATGAGAGTACGTTCAATGCATTATCGGAAGAAATGTATTGAGAGGTTTAGTGATAAATGAGCAACAACACAATCAATATATCTTCAATGCTTTGATGATTAATTTTTATAATTAAGTAAAATCCGGAAACCTAACACATTAAATTTCGTTTATTTTCATCTAGAACTAGTTTGGCAATTGATTCACACATCCCTACAGAGATGATCCTGCAATAGTTATATAACATCTATACAATTCATATACTTACGAGGTTTATTACTTAAAATGAGTACTGGAAAGTAGCCAATAGTTAACTAGAATAATCCAAAATCTAGGTGCCTGTCTTTTCATGATTTGATACTCATTCATGCCTAATCATGTTATATTTTTTTTGTTATTCAATAGTTATCAGAAGATAGGTGTTATTAGATGAGAGTTTAGTCAATGTATTATCGAAAGAAATGTATTGAGAGGTTTAGCGATCAAAAGACAGCCTAGTATTCTCATCAAAATAGACCAATCCGCTTTGGTTTTAGATTATCTTAAGTTTAATGAGTTTTTGTTTATTCAATAGCCATCGGAAGATAGGTATTATTAGATGAGAGTACATTCAATGCATTATCGGAAGAAATATATTGAGAGGTTTAGCGATAAACGAGCAACAACACAATCAATATATCTTTAATGCTTTAATGATTAATTTGTATAATTAAGTAGAATCCGGAATCCTAACACATTAAATTTGGTTTATTTTCGTTTATAACTAGTTTGGTAATTAATTTACACATCCCTATAGAGATGATCCCTCAATAGTTAAATGACATCTATACAATTCATATACTTGCGAGGTTTATTACTTGAAATGAGTACTGGAAAGTAGCCAATAGTTAATTAGAATACCCCAAAATCCAATTGCTCGTCTTTTCATAATTTGATACTCATTCATACCTAATTATGTTATTTTTTTTTTTGTTTATTTAATAGTTATCAAAAGATATGTGTTATTAGATGAGAGTATATTTAATGCATTATCGGAAGAAATATATTGAGAGGTTTAGCGATCGAAAGATAGCCTAGTATTCTCATCAAAATAGACCAATTCGATTTGGTAGTAGATTATCTTAAGCTTAATGAGTTTTTATTTACACAATAGCCATTGGAAGATAGGTGTTATTAGATGAGAGTATGTTTAATGCATTATCGGAAGAAATGTATTGAGAGGTTTAGGGATAAACTAGCAACAACACAACCAATATATCTTCAATGTTTTGATGATTAATTTTTATAATTGAGTGGAATCCGGAATCCTAACACATTAAATTTGGTTTATTTTTATCTAAAACTAGTTTGGTAATTGATTCACACATCCATACAGAGATGATCCTGTAACAGGTATATGACATTTATATAATTCATATACTTGCGAGGTTTATTACATAAAATAAGTACTGTAAAATAACCAATAATTAACTAGAATGCTCCAAAATCCTAGTGCTCGTCTTTTCATGATTTGATACTCATTCATGCCTAATCATGTTATATTTCATGTGTCAAAAGTGTTTGCATGTAGTTTTGGATCTTTAGGATTGCATACATTGCATATGTTATATGTTCACATATATTTCTTATAATTTCATATAATTTCAATTCCATTGTTCATTTTGTAGGGGTATTTTTATCATTTTTAAATTTTTCTAAGACAGCTTCTTCATGAAAAATGCAGCACTAGATGTGAACTAACCATAAGAAAATTGTGAGTCAATTGGAAGTTGGACGAAGAAGTTATTATCAAAATCATTAGAGCGCGCGAATTTGGAGAGCAATTTTTAGGAGCTAGACCGGTTGCCTAGCTGCCATGGTAGTGCTAGTCACTTTATGAACATTGGCTAGCTGCTCAAGTGACCACACCAGGTCTTCTTCTTTCTGATCTTCTTCATTCTTTTCGTTCGTGGTCTATTCTTTATGTTTTTACTTCCTTTTTTTTTTTAACATGCTTTAGACATCCAAAACTTGGTTCGAAAATGATAAACTTGATTTTTTAATTTTATTAAAATATCTCATGCTTGGTATTGAGTCACTTTAAGATTCTTAGGTCTTCCTATATTTGATTAGGATTTCATTTATGAAATTAATTACAAATTTTAATAGCTAATAGGTTTCTAGTTGGGGTGCAATTAATACTTTTCTGTTTTTTGATTCCTAGTTGGATTTGTTTGCTAAAATAAATTTATTCAAGATTCTTAAATTGTGAAAGGTTTTAATTGGTTTCTTAAGCACATGGATCACAATATAAATAGCGGTTTTTAGTTATGAATTATACACATGACTCCTATTATTTTGTTTGAGATTTTTAGAGAGCTTTTAGCATTAGAAATTAGTAGTCTATATTTAAGCCGTTTCAACATTCATTGTATCTAGACTTTCATAAAGTATTTTTGATCGGACATTCTACTTGTGTTTGCATACTTCAATTTGTTAAGTTTGAATGTGTGCATCAAACAATTATTCCAAGATCGACTTGCGGCCTTGCTTCTTAGAGAGCAATAGGGAGGATTTATCAAGCTTGTACGACTAGACAAGAAGGTGGGTTGTATGAGAAAGTAGCATATTTATAATACAAACAGAATTGTCATTTGAGGTTCGTGAAGAACGAGATTGGTACTAGTGTTGGATAGAGAAGGATTAGCTTTCTAAGCAAGAGGTGTTATGGAAGAAACTTTTAATCCATCTAATAATAGTGGAGTTTTCTTTGAAAGTGATTAAAAAAAGTTTTAGTTTCGTGGTTTTTACTGTTTGGGTTTCCATGTAAAAATTTGTTTTATTCACTAGGGACTTCCTATCTTAGGTATGTGTGCATTCTCCATCCAAATTAGCAATAAAAGCTTGTGGGGCAGGGCGGTTGGGGGTGGTTCTGGCGTGTTTTGAACAAGTGGCCCCTTGGATTTGAGAAAAAGTTGAAGAGTATACATTGATTTGTCTGTGCTGTACACTTATACAGCTAAGCTAAGACCTATTTTGATTTGTGTGTGTGATTGCGTTGCATTGGTATACTGTTAGCTCATGACAAAAGTCCTTTTTTCATTTAGTTATTATTATTTATTTTTATTTTATTTTAAAAGCCGATTACTTCCCTGCAACTTTTTTCTTTTTCACCCGAATATTACTTCTTTAAGTGTTTTTTTGTTTTTTAAAGCTGTTTATTATTATTTTAACTATATTATTTATTTTTCCTATTCTTAATATAATTAACTTCTATCTTTTTTATTGTTTCTATTAGACTTAGTTTTCATACTTCTAATATTTTTCCTTTTTTAATTTTTTTTCCTTTTAGTTCTCTCCTATATGAATACAATTAATATTTTCAAGATATAAAATCTTGTTGAGAAAAATTATTACTTTACGTAGTTTTTTTTTTCATTTTTATTTAATTTAATGATTTTATTAGGATTTTTAAACATAAAATTATTTGTTTTGCTCAAATATTATGTACGTTTCATTCATTTAAACTATATAGTATTATCGAACATTGTTTTATATAAAAACATTATATATTTAGTAGTTTTTAATTTTTGATATTTTTATTACTTTATTTAGATGATCTTTTAAACAATTTTTCTGTGTCCGCCATTGCTATCATATGTATTTTTCAAGTATGTATAGAAAATCTTTTTATTTTATTATGATAGTAAATATTTGAACTGTATAAGTAGTATTTGATTCGGTAAATCTAGACAGACTGTATTAGTTCAAAAAAAATAAATAATAAAAACCCTCTAAGAACTGTTTAAGTGGGAAAAAGAATATAATAAGAAATTCATATTGATTATTATAACAATTAATATCATAAGACGTGTTGAATTTGATTCAAAGTTAAGTTATATTGACAAAGATTCAAAACCGAGATAATGGCTTTTCGTCCCTGTATCATCACTTTGTTTACTTGTCCACTGGTTCACTTTTCCACTTTTTTTGCTTTTCCAAATTTGTCATGCAAAGTACCCAAAAATCAAAGTCAATATTCTACATAGAGAAATTTTAACCGAAGTGTGCATCCCAAAAGTCAAATATGGATATCACACGGCGTCAAGAAAACGGTCACATGAGACAACTGCAAAAGATGACCGATTGGCGATGGCAATGGCAATGGCAATGCCGTATTTCGCTTTCCAGTCTGCAAAATTTTTGGATTTCCAAATCTCTATCTTGACCGGGGGCCGGCTATCGTACGAATAACAAGTGTTCTGTTTTGCGAAAGATTCGAACAACAATGATCGTTCAAATGCTACAAACAATTTGGATTGGATGTCAGCTGACCGCCACAGTTATGAAAAAGCAACCTGCAATTAATAACCTGTTGCTGCACATTATATTAATATTTTATAGTATTATAATATTATATTAAATCATTAAATTAGGATTGAAAGGTTTTAACGGACACGATAACTAGTCTAAAATGGGTGAATATGTTGTTCAAAAATTCTTTTTATCTCGTTTTTACATGCACAGCGCAGAATCAAAATAAATAATAATAATAATAATAAAAGAATGAAAAAATAGTGAAAATCATGAACTATGATTTTTATGTGGAAATCCAACGAGACAAACCACGGGACTAGAACCCTCTCTAGCCACTATCAAATGAAACCACACTATTAAATGACGGATTACAGATTTTTTCTGTAGCCCGCCTAACTTGGAAACATAACCCCTATCTAACTCATAATAATCCCAAGTCTTGCTCTTCATGAACCTAAAACGACAAGTTTGTTTGTCTTTTAAATCTACTACATTGATCACCTTGAAATCGCTTTCTTGTCTCGTCGCACAAGCTTGATAAATCCTCTCCAGTTCTTCTCTCTGAGAAGTACAACCACAAGCTGATCTATACCTCGATCTGTTGATGCACACACGCAAACTCACGGAATGATGTATACAATATAAGTAGAATACTATATCAGAAGACCCTATGAAATCTAGTGCAATGTATGCTCAAACACTTTTAATCTAAACTTTAATGAATCTAAATCCTCAAATAAATCTCTCAATTAAGACACAAAACAAAACTAAAATAGTTGTATTTTTTTCAATTAACTTAATACCTTTATTTATGGTGTAGTTTATAAGAGTTAGAAACCTATTAAATCGTTGCTTATTTAAGACTCCTTGTTATATTTGTTCTAGGAAATAAATCCAACTATAAATAAAAATAGCAAAATTTTAATCCTATCTAGACATTAATCCTATAAGCAAATAAGACTCCTAACTTATTCCATATATGAAATCCTAGTCTTATACGGAAAGTTCTACGAATCCTAAAGCAACTACATTCCATGCATGAGACATTTTATGACACCTAAAAAGTTACTTTTACTCTTCACAAATCAAGTTTGTTTTTTAAAAAAAAAAATGAAGTGAAAACACACAAAACGGAGCCTAAACAGATAAAATCTGCGCATGGGGCTGTCACAGTCGCTGAAGTGATGTTGGGCGACCATTCAAGTGGTCTTTCTAATGCATTGTTAGCCTTGCATAACTTTTCAAAAATGGCCATAAATTTCTCGTCCGACCTCCGTTTGACTCACAATTTTCATTATGGTTAGCAAACATCTAGGACTACGTTTTTCATGGAGAAACCATCTTCAAAAGACATTCATAATGTGACCATTTTGAACTTCATTGTCTTATCTCTTTGAGCTTGAATTTTCGTTCTTCTTTCTGCAATCATTAATCCCCACTATGAAGCTAATAAATACATATAAAAAGTATTTTGACACAAAATAAATCGATTACAAAAAACATAGAACTTACAGTTTCCCTCTTTAGCTATTTCGTGACAAAACCTTAGTACATAATAAACTCAAGGAAAATAATTCAACGTCTCATCTAAGTTTGATGTTGAAGTTGCATCACGTGATAATTTGAATCTTTGAGCACCTGAAAATAAAAACCTCAATAACCAAGATCAAAATACAAAAATAGAAGCATGAAAAAAAAATAGTGAAAATCATGCACAATGATTCTTATATGGAAATCCAATGGGACAAACTAGAGAACTAGAACTCTCTCTAACCACTTTCAAACAAAACCACACTATTAAAAGACAAATTAAAAGTTTATTTCGCAGTCCACCCAATTTGGAAACATAACCTCTATCTAACTTACAGTAATTCCAAGTCTTATTCTTTACTAACCTAGAATGATAACTTTGTCCATTTTCTAAATCCGCTATAATCACCTTGAAATCACTTTCTTGTCTCGTTTCATAAGTCTAAAAAATCCCCCTCATTTCTTCTCAATAAGAAGTACAACCACAAGTTGATCTATACCTCGATCAATTGACACACACATGCAAACTCACAGAACGATATATGCAACATAAGTAGAATACTAGATCAGAACACCCTATGAAAGTCTAGTGCAATGTATGCTCAAACACTTATAATCTAGACTTTAATAAATCTAAATTCTCAAATAAATCTCTCAACTAAGATACAAATCAAAAATAAAAAAAATGATTTTTTTTTCTTTTAGTTAACTTAAATTCCTTATTTATAGTGTAGTTAAGGGTAGGCACAAGTCATGTCGAGTCGATTTTAAAGAAAACCAACCTGAAACTGATATAGATCTGTTTTCAGAATTGAAAACTTACCCGACTCAGAATGATGGTAAAACTCGACATAAACTGACTTGTTGGGATCAATTCAATTCGGGTCAGTTTATATCGGTTTGAGCCTGTAAATGGGTCTTCGGTAAACAACCAGGCCTAATGAAGATGCAAAAGAAAAACCAAGCCCATCAAACACTAACTACCCCCACCAACTCATCAGTCACTACTATCCTCACCAACTCACTAGTTAATGCACCCCCACCACCTACCAGCCCCCTCTTCTTTTCTTCTCTTTCCATCCCTAAGCTCCTTATTCTTTTCTCTCTACATCACCAACCCGCAACCAATAGCATCATCACCAACTAGTAGAATCCCTCTTTTTCTTTTTCACTCTCTACATCATCGCTAGTAGAAAAGATTGAAGTCGATCTCCTCTGATCGATGAACGACAATAAAAACAAAACTCAACCTGCAAGATTCATAACAGCAACGACATAAGAAAAGGAAGAAACACGATAGCAACAACAAGAAATTGAGGAAATGGAAGAAGGTAGTAAGGAGAAAGAGAGAGAGAGAGAGAGAAGAAATGGTCGGAAGAGAAAGGGAAGAGAGAGGAGAAATGAGATGAGACAGACAGGTTTGAGATGAAGTCAATGGCTAAGGTAATTTAAGAAGAGTGAATGAGGTTTGGCTTATATATATTTAATATATAAAAGTCGATTTTTTAGGTCAAGTCCTTTTTTTGACTCAAAACCAACCCAAAAAAAAAAAAAAAAAAAAAAATTAGTTTTGACCATTGAAAATCAACCCTACCCGACCTGAAGTAAATTTGTAAACCGATATTCTTGGGTCAATTTAGGTCAGGTCTGTTTTGGTTTTTTTGCCCACCCCTAAGTGTAGTTTATGAGAGTTAGAAACCTATTAAATCCTTACTAATTTAAGACTCCTCGTTAAATCTATTCTAGGAAATATGTCTAACTAGAAATAAAAAATAGAAATGTTTTAATCATATCTAGACATTAATCCTATAAGCAAATAAATCCTAATTTATTCTATATTTGAAATCCTAGTCCTATACGGAAAGTTCTAAGAATCCTAAAACAAATACATTCCATGCATGAGACATTTTATGATACCTAAAATATTACTTTTACTCTTCACAAACCAAGTTTTGAAAGTCTAAAACATGTTAAAAAAACAAAAAGGAGGAAGTGAAAACACAAAAAAATAGAACCTAAATGGATAAAATTTGCACATGGGGCTGTCATAATCACCCAAGTGACATTGGGCGACCGTTTGAGTGTTCTTGCTAGTGCATTGTCAGCCTTGCATAACTTTTCAAAAACGGCCATAAATTTCTCCTCCGACTCCATTTGACTCATGATTTTTTCTATGGTTAGCAAACATCTAGGACTATGTTTTCATAGGAAAACCATCTTCAAAAGACATTCATAATGTGACCATTTTCAACTTCAATATCTTATCTCTTTGAGCTTGAATTTTCTTTCCAATCACTAATCCCAAAATCTATGAAGCTAATAAATACATATAAAAGATATTTTGACATGAAAGAATTCAATTACAAAAAATATAGAACTTACAATTTCTTTTTTTAGCTATTTCGTGACAAAACCTTAGTACATAAGACACTCAAGGAAAATAATTAAACTTTTAATCTAAGTTTGATGTTAAACTTGCATCACATGATAATTTGAATCATTCAGTACTTGTAAATAAAAGCGTTAAAAAACCAAGATCAAATGCAATACATCATTGAAACTAAATAATAAAAAAATTTTCGTTTTCTTCCTTTAACTACTAAATTAAACATCCATATTATCTATCCCCCTTTTTGTCATGAAGAGATAAAGGAACAAACATTTCTTCATATAACTTCTCCCTCTTAATAGTAACCTTTATCTCACTCCTTTTGTTAGAAATGAAACGATGTGTCTCTAGTGTGACTATCAATAATAAAATTTATAAAAACCCACACTTTTGTTTTATAGTAAAACATTATGCAGGATCATCCCATAGAGAGGCAAAGCGCTTTAACATTTAAAACCCTCTAATGTGATTGACATAAATAGATTGAAATACAAAACAATCAAAATAAAATAAAACAAAGTAAATAAAGATCATCAAGAATGATGATTATTATTATGAACAAGAGAAACCTAAGCTAATTCAACTAACCAAAGTAAATACACAATCAATTTTAAATACACACTCAATTTACCATATGACCATAGATATAAAATGGGCATTAGGGCATCCAATACTACTCCTGATTAACATACAATAAACACGTCTGCAATTCTAGTTCATTTAGTCACTAATTAGATGATGTTACTAATCAATTCTTATGTTGAATCTATCACGACTTCACAACTTATCTATACTATGCTTATATTGGTCATTTCCCATAGCACAGAAAACCAATTAGATACTAAGCTACTATGATCAATAGTGAATTTCTCGCATATCATGCTCAAAACCTGTTTGCCTCTTATCATGCACAAACACTCAATTAGACATGATTCTTAATAACTGATCCAGGCATCCAACTGATCAATCTATTAAGCACATCAATCTAATTAGCACCCTTGTGACAATAACCTAATTGATCTGTTTATCTAGGAATTGATAGTGATAGTGGTATCCTAACACCTATTAATCAACTTGTATTTTATATTGAATGATAAAGATAAATCAATATATCATAACATCAAATTTAATATTAATCAACTTGTATTTTATATTGAATGATAAAGATAAATCAATATATCATAACATCAAATT
This sequence comes from Nephelium lappaceum, assembly GCA_021234005.1. NCBI lineage: Eukaryota > Viridiplantae > Streptophyta > Magnoliopsida > Sapindales > Sapindaceae > Nephelium > Nephelium lappaceum. The sequence goes on along the minus strand of CM038011.1, from coordinate 12,050,536 downwards.
TAATGTTGAAGCATCAAATAAACTGTCTATCGCAATTGCATTCAAAATAAATTGTTAAACATTCACAGTATTGAAACCCTAACTAGTGAATTTAGTTATACATCTTAAATCGAATAACACACAAGTAAATAAAACTAATAAACCAATGATCTCCATGTTGCACAACGATTCCATGTTAATGATCTGATCGTTGATATGCTTGATGGAGTTCTTAAAACTAATAAACCAATGATCTCCATGTTGCACAACAATTCCATGTTAATGATCTGATCCTTGTTATGCTTGATGGAGTTCTTCTGAGAATAAAGTGATGTGTAAACTAGGGTTGCCTCTTCAACCCTTGGCTTGCCTCCTCCCCTTTTCACATTCACAAATGATGTATTTATAAGCGTAAAATCATAAGTCTCACAAGTTTGCCTTTAAAATTGCACGTCAAAACTAAGTTTATCTTGTGGTGCCACTCTTAATGTGGCACTAGTGAGTGGCACTAAAAAGTGACTTAAATTCGAGTCTCGGCCATGGTTTGCTATAGCTTCTTCTAGTGTGGTGCCAGTGTGTGTCGTTATAGACTTGTTCTTTTCAAGTCTCTAGGGCTTCTCAACAACAATGGCTCCCAAAGTAACCACTTTGAGTGGTTGTAACTCGTGAACCTTGAAACCCTTTGAAACTTGCTCTGATCAATCCGTAACTCATTTGACTCATCTTCCTTCTCTCAATCATAGCTCGAATCACTCCATTAATTGAAACACTTTACAAAAAATCCATCAAATAACAACAAAACACTCAAGAGACCTTACAAAAACATAGAATTCATGGGCCTAAAATCAGGTATAAAATATGTTCATTAGAAACAAAGAGAAGTATTTAAGAAAAGAGACATAGGAAAGTAAAACATTAAACATTAGAAGAGTAAAAAACAACATAAAATAAAATCTTAAATTAGAACCTCTAGATGAATCTTTCATCACAACATTCTTTCTTTTCCACTCTTTCCCATCTCATAAGAAAAAACAAGGAAAACAATCAAGAAGTAGAAAGTGTAGAAAAATAAAAGAGATAGAGAGCAAATGAATAAAAGTTAAGGGTTACTTGCCTTTTTATAAGAGAGAATTTGCGGGGTAATGAATTTGTAATTCTAAGAGGGATTGGCTCCAAACTTGACTAGAATCAGGAGCTTCAATTTTGAATCCATGTAGAACTAAAAAAATTTGACTCTAATTCTATTCAACCAAGGAAATCAACAACTCTTTTCAATTAGAATCTAATACTCATTGTTATAATGTTTTATATCAATGAAGCACAAAGCAACCCTTGGTCATGCACCTTTACTTCTCCATGCAAGTTTGTTTGCTTGGTCTTTGACATGTGGAAACATTCTATCCATTCAAGTATTGATCTATGTGAACCTACAATCCACTAATCTTAACCAAAGACAAGGATCAGAGTATCATGCTATAGAGACAAAAAAAAAAAAAAAAAAAAAAAGCTTGTAGTTAACCATAAGAAAAAAGCATGAGTCAAACGAACGTTGGGACAGAAAGTTATGGTCATTTTAGTGAAGTCGCGTAGAGTTGACGATGGGAGATTGCTGAGTTACCATTGGAATGGCAACCTAGCAATTGTGGCAATGTTGCCACAACCTTGACCGTTGACTGATTGCCCTAGTGGTCACTCAACAATCACCGACCATTAGGGGGCTGCTAAAGCTATTACCCAGGTCTCCATATAGGGCAATTTAAGTTCATTTATTTGTTTGGGGTCCCTTTTCATGTTTTCACTTGACTCTTTTTCCATAATGATCTAAAACTCAAACTTGATTAGGAAGGTTAGATTGTTAATTAAATGTCATTCCATGCATGAAAACCATTCACTTTAGGATTTGTGTTATGTGTTTACTTCATTGATTAGGGAATGAGATTGATTAATGGTATTTATTTGCTTTAAAATTCATTCTGTAATGATAATGAAAATATGGGTCTCACATCAATTTAGGATTGTGGAATGGGAATCCCACTCCCCCCACCTCACTTGAGAATCCCATTGTCATTCCAAAATTCAACGTAAAAAGTCTCATATACCCTTCTTTAAAAATATATATATTTTTATAACATTTTATTTATTAAAAAAAAAAAAAACCATGACTTGATATACAATATAAGTACACAATGTGTTATTTCAAAAATAATAATAATAATAATAAAAGATACATAACATGCTTACAATAATATTGTTAAGAAAGTTAATTTATTTTTAGCCTATTATGACTAGTTATATGAGAAAAATATGGCATTGCACTTAAATACTATTTTGCATATTGTAATTAATCCATAATTTTAATCAAGGGCATTTTTGTAACTTATAATTAATCCATTTCGATTTAAAATAAATAAATAACTCAATGAAAATACAACTTATTCTAATTTTAATTTCTACAGTTGAAGTAAATAACTTATTCTAATTTTGATATATCATTCCGATTCCAAACCATTTCGATTTTTTATTCCGATTCCTCCAAGTGAAGTAAACACACTATTAGAGCTTTTCCTTATTGAAACTAGTAGTTCATTTATGGGAGCATTTGGGATTTCTTTATCTGATTAGAATTCATGTTTGGCCATAATTAAAAACTTTTCAATGCTAGATTTTTAGTTGGATAACTTGGATTTAATGTCTAGAGTAAATTCAATTAGGAGTCTCAGGTTGTCAAGGGTTTTAATTTCTTTCTAAGTCTCATAAACCATAGGATCATTAGTTTATTGAATTTATGACAGTTTTTCGTGTTTTGATTTCTTATTTTTTGTGAGAGCATTTTTGGAGAATTAGAAATATAAAGTCTAGATTTAGAGTGCTTGGATGTACATTGCATGTAGGCTTACATAAGTTGTATTGATCAGATATTCTATTTGTGTTGTATACGTCATTCATTAAATTTGTGCATGTGCATCAATCGATTGGTTATTCGATCAATTTGTGGCCTTGCTTTTTCTAGAGAATAAGTAGGGAGGATTTGTCAAGCTTGTATGGCCAGACAAAAAAGCGAGTTCAAGGTGATGGTAGCAAATTTAGAAGACATACAAAGTTGTCATTCCAGGTTCTTGAAGAGTCAAATTAGGTACCAAATATTAGTTAGATAAGGGTTAGGTTTTAGGCTAGGTGAGTTTGTAAGTAAAACTTGTAATCCATCATTACTATTGGGTTTTTTTTGAAAGTGGTTAGAGAGAGTTTTTCCCATCAAATTTCAATGCCAATCTCATTCACATTTTCAATATTATCCTGCGTGCCAAATAGAGGCTAATTATATCCTAGTGAATCCTACGATTGTTAGTCCAAATAATTGATAGTGCTTGGAGCTCCTCAAAGTGGACAAGAATGATCAGCGTATCAAACAAAAGTTGGATCACCACATAAGCTTGAGTCAAGGCACATCGCACGTATATAGAAACAAAATAGCAGAACTTAATCAACTCTCTCCTCTGCATTTATTTGTGATGCAGGACAAATCTCATCTAGTCCATGGCCTGTGATAGATTGGATTTTAGAATTAATATTTTATAAGGTGGAAAATAGACGGTCTGGTGCAAAGAAACCTTTATAATTACGTAGAATGTCGTGCGCAAATTATATGTCATTTTCTACGAAGAAAAATTAAACATATCGCCATGTATTCTCATCTAGATCTATCTTACTATATACGAAGAGAAATATAAATTTAAGCTTTGGAAAAGTAATGTGAACAATAAAAGAAAAAATTCATTATCGAAATAAAGAAAATAGTATTTCAAAAACAAGAAAAAAAAAAAAAAGAACCAAAGAAAGTAGTAAGATTTGTGGTCCCACTCATTCTATAAATTAATTGCCCTTACGAAGCAAGTTTGTAATTGACATGGTGTTTGCCTTGGATAATACACAGCTTTAATTGATTAGATTAGTATGACAAAATGAGTTTATAGTTGATTAAACATATAAATTTATTTCTACTTATACCTATGCGTGAGTGTTATATACACATATATGTATGCATATATGTGCGTGTTAATTTCATATATATATATATATATATATAGGGTTTTATAATCAGGACGTTCTAACTTTAAAAAGTAAGGACTAATCAATCAAATTCATCCATTACATTTGAATTAAATAGGAGAGAGATTTAGTTTTAGGAAAGAGAATACAATTTATGAATTGATTGGTTCATCCAAAATTTTTAAAATTAGGAGGCATTAATAGTAGAAGCAGTATATATATAGTGATTTTACCATCAGTGCCTGCTAACTTTAAAAAGTTATGACGAACCAATCAAATTCATCCATTGCATTCTCTTTTTTAAAACAAATTCTCTTTTCTATTTAATTCAAATGCAATAGATGAATTTTATTAGTCTGTCTTAACTTTTTAAAGTTATGAGACACTAATAATAAAATCACTATATATGTATGTATGTATGTATAGTCCCCTTGAGTACATCTGGGGGTATCGATATATTTGATAAAAAAAAATAGTAACTGTATTATAAAATTGTTGATTGTAATTTATATATAAAATTATAACTAAATAATTTAGATCACATCTATAACAATTGACAGGCAAAATCATATTTACTGATTATAATCAGACATGTTTAGTTATAATCAGATATAAAAAAATTACGGTCAATAATTTAAAATATAATTACTCATTTTTTTATTAAGTGTATCGATATCTCAGATGTATTATATAATATATCATATATATATGGTAGGATCACGGGACACAAGTTTTTACACAATTTGACATAGTTTGTTGATCACTAGATGATGATAATTTCAATAGCTTAGATTTATTCATACATTTGCACTAAACTTAATTATACACTCTACATAGCGTGGTTTACTCTTCTCTCTATTCATTATTATACATCTTTATCTCTCCAATTAATATTAAAAAAAAAACACAAATTATACAAAACACTATTTAGTTGAATTTTTATATATATGAAATTACTTTTTGTGGTTGAATTTATATATCACTTTGAATAAAATTACTAAAAAAAATAGATTTTATTTATTTATTTATTTTTGCTAATAATTAGAATCCTTGCATCTTTATTTTTCTAATACACAAATTATCTTTTACATAGGTCGTTGAAACATAAAAGAATTATATTTTTCAAATAAATGTGAGTTTAAGTAAATTTATTTTCTTTTACAATTTTCACAAATTAAATTATTCTTAAAGGAGATTTGCAAAATCCCTCCAAGATTTAAATTAGTTTGCAAGGACAATTCTATATTTTCAAATTTATTAAATATTCTCTTATTGTATGTATGTCAAAGATACAAAACCACTCTAAAATTTTAAAATTTAGTTAAAGAAATTGTTCATTTCATACCAAATACTCATTCTCATTTAAGGCTCTAAGTGAATAAATTTTCCACTATTATTTTTTATACATTAAAAAGAAGAAATAAGATCTAGCTAATAAAGAAATTGTAAAGATAGATAAAAAGTGAGATAAAAAATATATATAGATAAATCAAACATGAAACAAGAAAGGTAAAATAATATAATTTGAAAATAAATAAAAAATAATAATAAAGATACAATAACTACTTAATTGGTGAGAAGAATATTAATTGATGAGTTCTTAATATTAATTAGTGAGAGGAGAGAGTGTAATAATGAAGAGAGAGAATAATAAATACATTTAGGGTAGAGTGTATAATTAAGTTTAATACAAAGGTATAATTAGATCTAAACCATTGAAATCATTATAATCCAATAGTCAACAAATTGTGTCAAAATTTGTATCCTTTAATCCTGCCCCATATATATATAACAATTCTAACATCAGTATCTTCAACTTTAAAAAGATAGGATAAATCAATCAAATTCATCCATTACATTTGAATTAAATATGAGAGATAATTTGTTTTAGAAGAGAGAATATAATAAATAAATTTGATTGGTTCGTCCTAACTATAAAAAAGTTAGGAGATACTGATAGTAAAATTATTTTCTATATATATAGAGTAATTATACCAGCAATATATATATAATGCATTCATGATTGCGCTTACATCGGTGTATGTGTGCATAAGTGTGTTTGTGTTTGTATGCGTGCACAAGCACACAAATGTGCATGTTTGCACATGCATGTGCATTTGCTTGCGGGTGTATATATATGTGTGTGTGCATGTGTGTGTGTGTGCGCGCTTATGCATTCACGAGTGCACTTACATAGGTGTATATGTGTGTGCGTGTGTTTGTGTTTGTATGTGTGCACGAGCACACAAATGTGCATGTTTGCACATGTGTGCATATGTGTTTGCGTGTGTGTATATATATATATATATCTATGTGTATGGGCGTGCACTTATGCATTCACATTTGCACGTGCACTTATGCATTCACGAGTGCGCTTACATGAGTTTATATGTGCAGGCATGTGCATACGTGTGTTTGTGTTTGTATGCATGCACAAGCACACAAATGTGCATGTTTGCCCACGCATGTGCATGTGTTTGCACATGTATATGTGTGTGTATGTGTGTGTGTGTACATATGCACACACACTAAAATGTGTCATATAGGGGTTCTCCTAGGTACACCTAGAGTATGCATATATTTGATGAAAAAAATTGAGTAATTACACTTTAAATTACTTATTGTAATTTATATATTTTATTACAATTAAATATTTCCGATTACAATAAGTAAATATGATCAACAGTATCAAATTTATTTATTGTAATCACACATAGTTAGTTTGTAATCAGTATAACAAGATATAATAAATTACCATTAGTAATTTTAAAATAGTAATCATTTTTTTTTTTTGGGTCAAGTGTATGCATACTTAGATGTATATTAAAACGTGTTTTATATATATATACACACATTAGTTTGTAATCAATTGATCGTTGTAAACAAAAATATTCCAATTTGGTGTGCTGTTTATATTCTTACAATATAATCTTATAACATACTCCTAAGATGGTCAATCAAAGAAACAAAATAACTAGGATATAATCAACACTGGGACAATTGATTTTATCATGCAAAAATACTAACTTCGTTAAAATTAATAATAGATTGAATTTATGTTAGAGTTTCAATTCAGTTCTAATTAACAAGAAAATTAGTCACACATGACTTTAAAACAAAATAAACTAAATAATATAAATAAGAAAAATAAAAATAGAACCAGAGCTTCAATGCCTTGCTGCAACACTGCCTTAGACTCTGGTCTGTGTGAATGAATGGCTGAGACTGCCTCTTTGTTTATAGGCGCACAGTTTGGCGAGTTTCATTGAGCCTTGCGCGCTGGACGACACTCGCGGCAGATGCTAATTCATTGGCAAGCCATTCTCGCTAGTCATGGCTAGCCATTAAACTTACAATTCGGGCCCTACAACCAAAAACTTTCAAATAACTGCAAGAAATATCTTTCCCTGTCCATTCCTTATCAGGCACCTCGCTGTTAAGCGGAATTGAAGGAGAAAGATCGATCAAGTCCACAGCTATCCTCATTGCCTCTCCTGAAAAGGCCTCGACAGCTTTGCATGAGAGAGCATACATTTGATTCTGCATGAATTATGGATATTCATCCTCTCTGCAACTCCATTATGCTGTGTACTGTCTCCTTAATCCTGAACCCATGAACTCTGCAGTACTCCTCAAACGGACCAGGACCACTATATTCACCATCATTATCTGCATGGACACATTTCAATTTTCTTCCAGTTTCCCTATCAACAGCAGCAGGGAAGATTATGAAGTACACCTGGTCATTGGTTTTCATTTGAAAGGCCCACACTTTTCTAGAGTGGTCATCAATAAAGGTCACAAAATACTGAGCATCCATAGAACAAACATCAGTATGAATCAAATCTAACACGCTAGATGATCTCTTGGGAATAAATATCAGTATGAATCAGTTGCTCTCTCATTTTTCAAATGCCATTTTTCTGATCAGGGCGCTTACTAATGACTCGGCAGAAGAGTGCAGAATTTGTTCTTATTTGATCCATGTAACCTTGGTTTCATTTGTTACCAAATAAAAACATGGAATGGTGATGTGTGCTGGGAAATTCTAGCCCTGTGCTCCTTTGAACCATTATAAATTATGTTTTCAATTTGGAGAATGATTAAGAACACATGATCAGTTGATCGAGATTTTTGGATGTCACTAATTAGGGGAGTTTCGCTCACTCTTCAAAAACAAATTAACAGCTAAGTTGTTAAATGAATTAAGTATTTCTAGTATCCAACAGTCTGTTCGATATGATATCTAAAAACTGTTATTAATTTTTTTTTAAAAAAAAAATTAATCTAGTCTTGAGATCCAGATTCTCTTTTTTAAAACACAACTTTGTACAATTGACCTGCTCTTAATACTTGTCAATATGCTGAAATCACAAGTTTATATGGGTGTCAATTTTCACAAACGTTAGATCATACACATCTTATAGGATTATTTTCCATGCTCATTAGTCTTCTTTGTAATAGCACTCTCTCAAAACAATAAAATCTAACAATCAAGACGTTTTGGTAATGAAATTCAAAAAATTGATTAAATATTCAAAAATTGACCGAATATAGTAGTCAAATAATATAACGTCTTTCGACGGCTAAATTGAAATGCTATTTCTTAAAACAAATTCATTATGAAATGATTCAGCAAATTATATAATAATCTATCATATTTTATTAAATTATTGCTCGTGGACTAGTTTGTTATACCGATATTTAAGGAATCTCTTATAAAATCAAATGTCACACCAACGCAGATAGATGGTCCAAATTATGACCATTAAAGTTGCCTTACAATCGTATGACTCCAATTTTTCCTGATTTTTACAATTTATTTGATTTTTATTATTGGTTATTGATGTTAGGAAGTCATTTAAGGATTCTTCTTGCTAGTCGCAACTTGCATCGATTATTTGATCATGTCACGCTTGTCTAATTTGACTATTGGAGGTTCATGCTTTGCTGACCTCTGAATACAAATGTGATAATTCCATTGATGGCTGTTTGCCCTTTATTCTTTTGAAAAGCAGTCACTAGGAAATTTGGATTTTCAAAGTTTTGGACAGCGATATCCTCCCCACAGGGTTCCTGTACAGAGTCATTTAGCTACTTTGTACAGGCTACAGCTATATGTGCAAGCGTTTTGCAAAAACACTAATTTACATCTTGTAACACTATATCATGCAAATAAACACTAATTTACATCTTGTAATACTATTTGCAAAATCTGTAATTTAAAGTAACTATTGTGTATAACAAATTTTGAACCTATTAACTGTTTTTTTTTTTTCCAATTATTAGAATTGGTCCAGGAGATAACTGAGACTAAACTAGTAGCACACTTATGACACGACCCGAATATGTGACTCCCATATGGCTGGGAGCCAACCACACCTAGGTGGAAAACAACTCACATGCATAGGAAAAAATATCCCACCTTTTATTGAGCTGTTAATATGTTAAAAAATTGCTTTTCAAAAAATAAAAAGGAAAGAGTAAAAGAATCAACACTAAAAGCAGAGGCATCTATCAAACCAAAGTCTTCTTCAAAACTGCAACCATTCTATGAATTAGAGAAACAGCTTAGAGAGTATAAAGAGAAGCTCCACCAACAAACCAAGACAATTTTGTAGAATGCAGATAAACTACTTCGGCAATATCCTGTGCCCTCTATAAAACCATTGTTATCTTAACTCCCAAAGAGGCTTCATCTTTCGAACACAACACACTTGCCTAGTGCATCCAAGGAAAACAAGAAAGAGAAAGGAGATGGGAAGCTTAGTATTTACTTTTTGGTTAGCTAAGCTTGCTTTCACCTCCAGCTTGTTACCACTACAAAAGGGGAGACGGGTTAACAACTATATGCTTTAGGGGGTGAGCTACATCGCCACCACCAGCATGCTTGACGAACTCAGCTGGCGACAAGAAGCTGCCATGGCAAACACATACTATTCTCACCTCTTCACCTCTCCTGTACCTGTAAAGGAAACCTTCAATTCTTTTTCCATTCGGGCCATCTCCTTTTGTTGACACACAAGGCATATCTTCCAGCACATTCCTTAACACCTCTCTTACTCCCTTTTCGCCATTTGGCTTCTTGTTTGGTTCATTCTCCATGGCAACCCCAACAAACTGGCCTGTTTTTTTCAGCAGTCGCTGCTTCAGGATGAGGTGGCAATTTCTGTCCGCTCTTTGGGACAGAATGAATACTGGAAGGACTTACCGCTTCGCAGCATTTGTTCAATCCTGCAATGACAAGCAAATTAACCCCATTTGAGATCGCAAACTTGCAAAAGAATAGTTTGTTAATAGACGTTACAAGGAATCAAAGTGGTCACTCCGTAAAACAGATACAGGTATTTGCATCTGATATACAATATACGAGGTTGACAACCATAGATGTGTATGTCTCATAATTTAGCACAACTGAAGCCCTTTGATGGAACAGTACATAAACAATATCAAAAGATCATCAATGGTTGAAGCTATTCGAGCTAAAATCACACATTCAACAGAAACAGCACTGGTACAAGCAATTAGAATGAAGTGATACCAAATTACTACAAAACCTATCTTACACGATCTTCAAAACTTAACTAGCTGTGATTGCTAATTCAACAAGGCATCAGATAAATTAAACCAGTGTGTATTATACAATCAAGCGGAGTGTCAACTTGGCCTAATTATTCACAGAAATGGATAGTTGCGTAAAATAAAGTTTCCTACCCTTCAACTCCAAGTCTTGGCAAAACAAGTTTAGTATGTTAAAAATCTAATCAAGATGAAAATCAATTCCAGAGCAGGACCTCAGTCAATGATCTTTCTTTTCCCTTGTATACAGAGTTGATACATTTCCTAATCATCAAGCTCAAATTCCCCCAAATCATATAACAACAATTGGGGCAAGTCTTAATTTTCTTGATGACAACTAACTGTTCATTTATATTCTATTAGGGTCTCTGATTTCTTGTACTAACAATAATCTTATGAAAATTAATACAAAATCTTTGTTTTCAGATAAAATATACTTCTTGATTATTGTGTGAAATTAAGAAAACAGAGACTTATAAAAGCTTCAAGTAAAACTTGCTTATGTATGATTTAAAGCACACAAATTCTGGCGTGCATATGAGATGTGCAGGCAGGTAACCTATAGTTCTTTGTAGAGGCATTAGCAAATGATGTCGTCCTTCAACCGGTTGAGTCACTAATAAATTTGAGAGCACAAGTAAAGCAGACCCCTTAGAAGATCATAATCCCAGAACTATTTAACTAGTATGAGTACTAAGCTGCGCCTTGCTTTTCAACATCAAATTGAAGCCATGTCAAAATTGTCTAAATAGGACAAGAGGGCAAGTCAGAAATGTAACCAGGGTATCGTACCATGAAACAACAGTGAGTTTCACGGACCTTCCTCTGGTAAGTTCACCTCGGCTCCATGCGGTAGACCGGTCACCATAGGTTGGTGCCTGCTATTGACTCAGGTATAGAGCCACATCTAGACGTATAGAGTTAGATCATGATCAAAAAGCTCGTCCATCAATCTCAAGTCTTAAAATGAAACTCACATAACAAAGAACACCACCTAAGAGAAAGGCCACAGTAATCAACCACTAAAATCAATAAAAGCAGAGCAGGACATGCAATTAATATGGTTCCAAATATTAATTAAACATAGGGTCTCACATTTAACAAAAGTAAAAACAAAAGGTGATACCTTGAGAAAGTTGAGTGTCAAATTCTGAAATACCAGGGGATCCACTGGGTGGTGATGACCCCTGAGATGCTGCTGCTTCCAGAGCACAAGTTCTCTGTACAATGGCTGTAGGTGGTCCGGCCCCATTAACCCAACTAAACAGAGGCTCCTGTCTCTTGTTGTCATCTTCTGCAAGAATATCGCCAGAAAAAACCCGACAACGTTGCCTAGCAATCTTGAAATTCCTCTGCTTCTCTGACCTCTTCCTCTTGGCTTCCATCCTCCTGAGTGTCTGCAACTCCTTCCTCTTCCTCCAGTCGTCTTCACTCTCTGTAGGGAGAGAACATGTCCTTATAAGATTAGCACAAGCCATTGGCAGACCAAAAGCAGAGTCATCATTGTTATTGTCTTTAGCAACGAAGTCCGGAATTGAAGAGGATCTCATTAATAGTTTTGTCGGGTCCAACCCAAACGACCATTCAATGACAGCCCCAAGCTCAGCTCTATCTCCTCTCTCTCTTCTTCACTCTCTTGTTGGTTCTTGTTCGCATTCATCAATCTATGCAAGAGATCTCTTTGAATCTTACTCATCTGTGGTTGAACCAACAAAAATCATGACAAAAACAAACCAAAACTAAAAAGCCCAAAGCTTCCATCTTTTGCAGTCATTGATCCGATTTCCATCAACAGTGAAAATGGTTTGAAAACAAGCAAATACCAAAAACGACCCTGAAAAACGAAGTCTTGCGGAGACGACACGTGGAGGACATGGAGATCCTCTTTAATGAGAAGTGAAAATTCGACACGTGGTGTCGGACAGCAGATTCCGAGGAGACGCCAAACAAGCGTCTCCATCTGCTTTCAGACGGCAAACGTGTCGTACAATGAATAATGAAGCTCCTCCTCCACGGCCACGTGTCTCCTAAATCTCTGCTTGATCTGCCGCGTGGTAGCATTTCTTTCGACTGCGTGTCAGATATTTTCGCCTCCATGTGAACCTTTGTCTGTACGTGATGGAAGCCGTGGGCCCAGCTGCACGTGGATCCAATAATGTAAATTAATAAAACTATTCAATTTTTCATTGCAATAATCCCCAGAAACCTTTTATAGTTTTAAAAAAATACCCTTTTCACTATCTATAATGTTATTATTATTCAAAATTCACCGTGTCATCAATTTTTTAATGATAATCTTAGAAAAATTAAAATATCAAATTTATCTGTGATTTAAATAATGTAATATAAAAATTAAAAAATTAAAATAAATAATATTAAGTTTAAAAATATAAAAAATCAAAACTATTTAAAATAAAAATATCGAAAGATAAAAAGAATAAATATGAATAATTGAAGTGACTTTAGAATTTTCTTTTTTTTAATTTTAAACTTTTATATTGGTGTGTTTTCAAAAAAGAAGTGTCAAAATAATAATAATAATAATGAATTATAAGAAAAAAATATTATGTAAACAGCTATCTAAATTTTACGTCATAATATTATATAAATAAAAATGGTTGTCATGCAATTTTTGAATCATCTAAGTTTTCATTTGGTATTATAATTTCTATAATGTTTATGATGTAAACTATTAGAAAAATGAAGTTTTAATGGGATATTTTAAATTTTTATCCAGTTTGTTTGTGCATTATATTTATATTTATGTCATATAATTATTAGAAATTATTTTTTTGAAAATTATTTTTTTGTTACAGTAGTTAGTTATTTCATATTTTTAAATTTTATTAAAGATATATGATTTTAATTAAATTTCAGTTCAATGAATTTGATATTAATTTTTGTTGATATTGATGTTTTCATCAATATTTTTATCAAATTATAGTCTTGATATTTACATTGATATCAAAATTTTCATTCTTGTATCAAACTATATTTTGATATTCAACACTCTAAAATATTCCTCAATATGACCAAATCCATAATATGAGGAATATTGTATCAATATGTGCTCCCTCCAATTATAAAATATCATTAAACGAGCCAGAGCAAAATTAGGATATATAACTATGGACTAATTAATTAATATACAATATCTAGATGATAAAGTGAAATTTATACAAAATTGTAGGTCACATATGTCAGTGTACGTTTAGGAAATAAAAGATCTGAGGGGACGTTGGCACCTGCCAGCCCACGTCCAGACCCCACCAATCTGGACAAGGAATTTAGCTCATGTGTGGGAACTGTATAAATACAAATATAATTAAAAAAAAAAAAATTGTTTTCATCCCTCTATTAGCATATTTTATCTTTCACTTTTTTAATTGTAAAGTAGTTTATCATTCCAAAATTATCTCAAAATCTATCGTTTTAGTCTCTAACATCGGTCAATTATTAGTTAGATCTAACGGTGGTGGTAGGGATATTTTTATCTTTTTATACATACGCAACATGCCAATAAAAAAATTGAGAAATTAAATTATATAATTATTAAATAAGTAAAAATTAATTAAAATATTTTTATTTTTTTAAATACTATTTGATTTCATTTTTTGTTAATTTTATATTTTAATTTGTAAGTTGGTGATATGTGTTTGATTTTGATTGGGTGTAACTTGTTAATTTTTTAATTTTAAATTGATGTGACACATGTAATATTTCCATTGGATTATAGTGAAGGACATTTAAATAAACTCATTCCAGATATGATTGTATTTCTAATTTTTCTTTAAGGACAACATAGTCAATTAATGTATTAGATAAATGTTTAAGGGCAAAAATGTCAATCTACCATTTTTGTTAACTTTGATTGTTAAAAAATCAGTAAGAGAGACTCAAGTGACGAGATTCTTAATAATTTAGGATGATCAGATCATAAATCAATTTATATTTAAAAAAATGAAGATTTCTCAAAACATAATGATGAAATAAAATTTCCCCTTATAATCATGCGAGAAATTTAATTTTCTCAAAGCATGCTATATAAATTTAAAATTTAATTTACACAGATGAATTTAATATTCATTAATTCGATTCTACTTCGAGATAAAAATGAGCAAATAAACTAATGATAAACAACAACCATTACATTAAGTAAAAGTTGTTGAAAATTTGAGTCTAGTGTGATACCGCAATCCTTGACTTTGCATGTCATGCAAAGGCCTTGGGTTTGACTCATGATGCCACGAAGAAGTGTGGTTGATCTTCCTCTCTTTTGTGAGCTTCTCCTCTTTTTCTAGGCAGCCTTCGTACTACTTATGGGAGCTCCAACTTCAAATTGTACCTGAATAGCCCAATAAAAAATGTCCCAACAATGTTACTTGTACTTATAATGTGCATGTAGTATGTCAAAAAAATTTGTTGAAAAGTTATTTGAATTTCAAAGTATAATAGATATATTTTATTGATTTTTGAAATTTTATCCGTCGTCACTAAATAATGATTTTATGTGAATAATTATACGTTCATTATGACGGTTTTATTATAATAAATATGTGACCATTTTTATGAATTAATATTATATTGTTACTGATAATATTAATGTACAACGTTCATGGCTTGTAATATAAATTGTGGATTGAAATCATTTTTTCAAAAACACTTAAAATCCCTCAAAATCTTATCAAAAGGAATGTATATGTTTTCTATTTGTTCCATGATACTATATTGGGATTGCATTCTTACAGTATTAACATAAGATCAGATGCTTGAGAAAAGAGTGTCATTAACTTGATTGTACTAGGACATTGTTTAAGAAACACTCAATGTGATATTGAGTACAATGCTAAACACATCTTTACTTTAATTGATTTTTACAACATTCATCTAATTTTTAATTTTTTTTCAACAATCTTGCTATTTAATGTAGCAGTAAATTGACGTCAATGAGCACACTGGTAATGATTAATTATCAAATATCAAAAGCCGACATTATGAATTAATAATCAATAAACATTAAGCGTCATGTATTCTAAGCGTACATAACATTGTCTAAAAGGGTGTAGTATATGATCTTTAAGTATAGTGCTAAGTAGACCATAACGTAAATTGACTTTTACAATATCTATTTAATTACTAGATTTCAATACAAATAAATAAATAAATATCAAAATGATAAATTTGATAGTATATTTACTTGATAGATTAGGAAACGAGAATAATTGATGATGTTTATTTACTTTAAAATCATTCCGTAATAGAATCAAAATTGTGGATCCCACATGAATTTAAGGTTATAGAATGAGAATCTCATTCCTCCCACCTCACTTGAGAATCTTATTTTCATTACCTTTTGCATGATAACAAGTCTCTTATATTGTTTTCTCTTTAAAAATAATATAGATACACAATATTTATAAAATCATGACTACACACACACACACACACACATATATATATATATAAGCGCGCACACACACCACGCATACACAATAATATTGTTAGAAAAGTTTTTTAACAATGTTCTTGTAAAAATATTTTTAGGTAACATTTTATATAGGAATAATCCTAAAAACTTCATTGTAGTTTGCAAAAATGTCAATTTATCATTTGTAGTTTCATTTTTAACCAAAATCTCGCCTGACGTTAATAAAAACACTTAAAACCCCCCTGAAAACATGTGAAAGAATGACAATACCCTTGATAGTCATAAATTCTATTAGGTTGACTTGATTGACTATTTGATTCAGGGCCAAAATGGGAAATGCGATAAAAAATTAATTAATAAAATATTAATTAAATGGATAATCTCAAAAAACTCATTATTATTTGTGAAAATATTAATTTTATAACCTAAGGTTTTATTTTGTCCAAAACCCTTTTGACGTTAATGAAACATTCAAAATGCCCCTTATAAGGCATCTGAGAGGATGAAAATTCCTCTGACGATCATAGATTCCATTAGGTTGATTTGGTTGACCATTTGACTCTAAAGTAAAATGGGAAATGCGATAAAAAATTAATTGAACTAATATTAATTAAAATATTAAAATCAAAATAAATAATATTAAATAAAACTACATAAAAATATAAAAGATATTTAAAAAATAAAAAATATAGAATACAAAACAAAATTTTTCTCTCAATCAGCCTCTCTCTCCAACATTCACACCAGACCTTCACCACCCCTTCTGACGTTGACCGTCCCCCTTCCCCAAACCCGTCACTACCCACACTTTCTCTTTCATCTCTTTTTCTCTCCTTTGTTTAGATCCCTCTTCTTCTCCTCTTTTTCTTCTTTTTTTTCTTCTCCTATTCTTCTTCTTATTCATATGGGTTTAGAACACATATATCATTGGATCTGGGTTCGATTCGAACCTAAATGATGCATTCTAATGATTGATGATGTTGGATGTGTAATTGTTGATTGGTTATTGTTAATGATTTTTTTTTTTTTTTGATATTTTTTGTTTATTATTTAAGTTTCAACAATGGATATCCAATCTAGAGATTGGAGATTCGATCTCTACATTTAGATTAGGCTTCCAACTTCGGTTTCAAATCGATTGGAAACCCAAAAATTTTTTTTAATAATTATTTATATATTAAATAAAAATCTCAGGGTTAAAATTGTATTTTTACCCTTTATATAATTTTTCTGTTAATTTATTAATATTATCGGGGATTTTGATAAAAAAATAAAACTAATGTGGTAAAACGAATATTTTTACAAACTATAATAGATTTTTTGAAATTATCTCTTTCATATGTAAAAAAAAAAAAAAAAAAAAGAATCATGACTTGATGTACAATATAGATTCACAATATAAATACACAAAATATAGATGCACAACTATGTTCTTTCAAGAAAAAAAAAAAAAGATACACAATATACTTTCAATAATATTGTTAAGAAAGATTTTTTTTTTAGCCTATATAACGAATTACATGACAAAAAGATGAAATCATATCTTAAATATAATTTTGAATACTGTAATTAATTCATAATTTTAATTAAATGTATTTTTTTAATTTATAATTAATCTATTTCGAAGTAAAATAAATAGTTGAATGAGAATATAGCTCATTCAGATTTTGATTTCTACAGTTAAAATAAATAACTTATTTTGATTCAGATACATCATTTAAATTTCAAATCATTTTAATTTCATATTATTATAATTCTCATTTTGATTTCTGTAATTGAAGTAAACACACAATGAGTCACAATTTTAAATTAAAGGTTTTGTTAATTTACTAGTTTACTAATTTATTTAATAACAACTCTTAAATTAATTATAAAGATCATTATTAAAAAATTTTATAACTAATCTAAGAATAGTTATTGAAGATTTTTATTAAGTAATTTTATCTAAATCAGATAATAAACTCATGAATTAATATGAAAAAAAAAAAAAAAAAACCTTATTTTCTTTTAATTTTTTGATTTTGAACTCATTAAATTAAAATCTGATCGCTAAATAATTATATTGGTTTGTACGGGCAGCACTCATAGCAGAACTCTGAAGCAAGTCATTCTCAAAAAACACAAGAACCCTGAAGCAAGCAAAAGCATCTCCGGATAAGAAGCAAAAAATAAATGAAGAGAAGATACAGGCGTGAAACCCAAAAGAACAAGTTGCAGATTAAAATAAAATAAATGGCATGTGACTTGAGTTTACGCCACGTGTCACGAGGTGGTATACGTGTAATGTTTTGAGTTGCATAGAACAGCTAAGCAGGCAAGCAAGTTGCAAAAGCAGACTAGATATCCTTTTCTAAAAAACAACTGATGACGTAACAGACTGTCGTACGCACGTGTCCTGTCAGAATTTTGATACTTCCGTAACCTTTATCTTCCATTTTTTTATTAGATTATTATTTTTTTAAGTATTTTATTGGATTATTTTTGATGTCTTCACATCACACTCTAGTTTTTAACTATCTTTAATATTAAATTACAAATTAGCTATAAATGATCGAACCTACAAATGCTGATGCGGACGATCGAATTCAAGATGAGCTTCAAGGGATTTAATAGCCTGCACATGAGTCAAACAAATAAACAAGTTATCTTGATATCAAGATAGTGTCAATTAAAACACTTTGATAATCAAATTAGAAAAATAGATGTAAAAAGTAAATTAAAGCTGGAAAAATATCGTTTGACAGGCAATTGTAATATCGTTATTCGATGAATGATGAAAAGGGATTTGAAGAGATTATGGGATAGAGCTCGGCTATTGAATGACCACTTGTTAGCTTTAGAGTGTGAGGCTAGTTGTTCATCAATGTGAGAGTAACTATCATTGTGCAAGAGTAAAGATGGTGGTCCTAATCGGTGTCTGAGAGTTATGGATTTGAGAAAATTTTAACAAAATAATGCTATGGGAAAAAAATTGTGTCCTCCTCTCCCTAGTTACTTCCTTTTTATAAGTGGAGAAAACGTCGTTGTAGGTAAAGTGAAGGCAATAGGGATCAAGGGATTCGTTCCCTTGATCCTTGCCTCTAGGTTAATGGGGAAATATCCCTATTGAACTCGTTGAATGTTAGTTGTTAAGGAGTCACTCTTAATGCACTCAAATGTGCCTTTAATGAGACCTAAGCTAGCGTGCGCTATGCTAAATCATGGGTTTTCGGGTTTTGGGTTTCACTTGGGTTGGACTGAATATTGGGCCCTCACTTTGGGATTTGCTTCTACCCTCTTTTTATGGCCCTTAACCAAGCTAAATTTTATCATTACATTAGCTACCTAATCCAAAATATGAGCAAACAGAGTAAATTTTATAATTTTATTACAAATTATTCCATTGTTACTCTAGGTTTGTTATCGTCAAGTGTTTGAGGGGTAAAATTATCTTTTAACATTATTTATTTTTTCTTCTAAAGTAAATTTTAAATGAGATCTCTATCATCTATCATGTTGAGGACTAAAGATCAACCTTAAAAAATCAAACAGATTAAAAAAATAAAAAAGACATTAAACAAAGAAAATAAAAAAATAAGTAAAAAAATAAAGAAATTGAAAAAAAAAAATCAACAACAACCAAACCAGATCATAAAGATCAACATTAGATCTCTCTCATCTTCAACGCCTTTGATCATTAACAACCTAACCTGATCATGAAGATCTAACTATCATCAACAAACCAAACCAGAAATGGATCCCTCGCATTTTCCACTCTTTCCAAACCTAACCAAATAAATCCCTAACCCTCAGTTTCCAAAAAACAACAATGCCTAAGAGAGTCGGTGACCATGGATCCTTCAATTGTGGCTTTGGTCGTGGTGGCCCAAAAGGCGACCATGATGACCCTCGTGGTAGACATCACATCGACCACTGTGAAGAGGAGGAGAAATGTGTGCTAGTAATGAAGCGAGGTGACTTGAACATATCAGAAGCCTATTTCCATGTCTAGTTGACTTGAACAATAAAGTGACTGTGGTAGACGTCTTCATCACAGCGGCTAGTGGCAAAGTAAGGTGGCGAAGACTCTAGGTCCACATCATGCATGGAAACCTAGATCTAGGTCTGTCTCGAGCGATGAAGACCTAGAAATGGGTCTTCATCCATCCCTACGATGGAGACCCAACAAGTAGTGGAGATTCTTGTCTGGATCTCTATCATTGATCAATGATAGAAATCTAGGTGAAGATCTCCATCGCCTTCTGCTTAAATTTTTGTGGGGATTTTAATGTTTTTTTTTTTTTAATTTGTATGTTCTTAGAGAATTTGGTAATTGAGACACTAGTTTTTGTTGATTGATTGGTAATGATTTGAGTTGATGATTAATGATTTTTTTTGCTGGATTAATGATGATTTTAGTTAAAGATGAGAGTGAGAAGAGGTTGAAGATGATGATTTTTAGGAGAGGTTGATGTTAACGATTTTTTTTTTTTTTTTTTTTTGGTCATGGAGATCTATTCTCTAGATTGGATTCTTTTTTTTTTTTTTTTTTTTTTTTTTTTTTTTAATTTTCAAAACATTTGATCTCCACCGTCCATCAAGAGCGTGATGGACAATGGAGATCCATCCATTATATTTTTAAATTTTTTTATTATTTTTGTTTTTTAGTTTAAATTTATTGTTTATTCTATGTTTTTAATTCAGAGTATTACAGTCTTTGTACAATATTATTACTGCTAATTGCTAACTTTAACGGTTTGTCATAATCACGGATAGCTAAATTATAATAAAATTATAAAATTTACTCTGTTGCACATATTTATGAACTGAGTATCTAATTTGTAATTTACCTTTTTTTTTTAATAAATAAAACCATAGTTGCTTTTCTATTATTATTTTAAAAAATTAGAATTTGTGAAAGACTAGTATAATTTGAAAAGAAATACCAAATACTTTTATTAAAGAAAAACTTTGTTTTAGTCCTTACGGAATTGAAACTACATAATTTGAAAGGTGATGCGAATCCTATATATAAAGATACGACACCAACAGTCAAATTAAAATATAACCCCAAAAAAAGATAAAAACATGTTTATAAAAAAAAAAGAAAAAAGAAAAAAAGACCTGTTGATTATATGTCAATAAAGAACTAAAGTTATAAATAACTTTGACCTAATGATTAGAACTCAATCAAAAACTAAAATTATAAAAGAAGAATATTGATATTACTCCCAAAACATAGACGAGAATGTGATAGATAAGTTATGTTAGACGTCACAATATAATTCGATAAGATCACATATTAAAAAATGAATAAAGAGAAAAAAAAATGTTTATTCTTTTAATAAAAAGTTGGCTACATCATCATTGTTATTTTTGCTCAGGGTTACATGCCTTTTTATAGATAAAAAAAAATAAAACATTAATATGAAACCTTGACCCCTAACAATTGGGTTTAACTAAACAAACTCATTAACTTAAATTAAATTAAATGTCTTAGCCCAAATAAAATAAAATAAATAAAATAAACTAACTTAATTTAAAACCTATTACAATTAAAATAAACTAGCCCAAATTATTTAAAATCCAATTAACTTCAATTTGCCTCCAATTACCTTCAATTAGTGTCCAAAGCCTTTAAGATTGGTGATCTTGGACTTGAATAACTTCTACTCCTCCAAACAGCCCAAATTTGCTTACTTCATTGGGTTCCATCAAAAGGTCTTTTGAAAATAGTTCATTTCATCTTTAAAGTTTTGAAAACTCTTCAGAAAGGCCCCTAACTAACGATCAATTACAAGAGATGAAAAGTTTATAGGAAGGTTATTTTTGACATTTGTTTGTAAAAGAGTTGGA